>OU452230.1:5042011-5559511 GCA_911728455.2 Marthasterias glacialis
TACTACATCTTCAGTGTATCAAAACACAAACTGGAAATATTATGGGATATAGACTGATTCCAGTCATGTAATTTCTCAAGAAACAGCAATACCTTCTACAAATGGTCCCAGTACCTGAATACAGGTTTGTTTTTTTGTTGGGTTTGGTTCGTTAGAATACAAGCCTCATATCATCGCAGATGTTGTATGTTTTCAAAATATATCTGCTTGTGGGTATGATGTTACTATGAGCATTAAGTACGTGAAAGGACACCCTCGCCCTGAGGTTAAACAGCTACAATGCACATTCGATGCTTCATTTGACCTCAAAGATGGCGGGCAAACGCACAAGGTCTATAACACATTTGCAAGAAACCAGCTGGAGCCAATACACGGAGCGTTTTATCTTGGCTGGTGATCCACAAACGCTCCAACAGTTAATTTATATGCTGTAATACCTTGCTGTGCTTTCTCCACGTTGAAGTTGGCATCAATTAGAGTTTGGCAATGACGGACTCAATGTCCTCTCCCACATAGCCAGCCTGGGTCAATGTGGTGCAGTCACATATGGCAAAGGGTACATCCAGGCACTGTGCTATGGTCTGGGCCATTAGTGTTTTACCTGTGTGAGGAAATATAGCAAGGGTTGCAGTACGTCTGTCATCGAACACAAAATGGGATTTCGTAAGCAACAAACATGAAATGCCCCCCCCCCTCCCCCACACACAACAAGGTCAAGGTTCAAAGTTCAAGGTTTAAGGTTAAAGAATTAAGGTTTAGTCACGACTCATGCTCAGAAATGCTCCGTTCATCGGGAACATCTACAAAAATGGTAAAACATACTGAGCCAGGAATCAAGCCATGGTTCCGGGTTTAGTACCAGTCCTATGCCGTAAGTAACAGCCGATGTTTTGCAATTCACGGTGCCTGAATCTGACATTTTCTCGGTCGAGAAAACAAAACGCACGATGCAATATAGAGAATCCTTGTTCTCTTGGCTTTGTCAAGTCAGGGTTTATTTGTGGCAGCATTACTCTCAAAGAAAAATGATTCCGGCACCCAGCACCAGTAGATGGTTTCTAAGTAATGTAGTAACTAAATGAAAGCTAAAAATGATGTTATCTTTAACTTCAGCGGGGATGGCATCCCACAGCCTGGGGAAACGATAAAAAAGAGAGATACCTGATCCAGTGGGTCCAAGCAGTAAGATATTACTCTTCTCTAGCCGCAGCTCGTACTGTTGAGCGTCCAGCAGCCCGCTGCCACGCAGCTGCCGCTCAGATTCGCTACCCTGTCCAGACTGCTGTTGCTGCTGCTGCTGCTGCTGCTGCTGCTGCAGTGATGAAGCTCCTAATGCACTACCTTGGCTACTGATACCTGCTATCTGTAGTAACTCTGAAAAAAAAAATGAAAAAAAGTCCATGCTAAAGTTATATAGATAATTCTTGTATAGAGTAAAAAATTCTTACACACCGCAGAAAGTTTTTGTTCAAGGGCCGACTTTACAGACTCTATTAACACCTTGAAGATATTGTTTTACAGCAAAAGAATAAAACAAATGTCTTACTTATTAAACTCCCTTGCATATAACCCAAGAATCATTGAGATCGGCCAATAAATGTTCTTGGTCTTTGGTTCCTCCCAAAACTCAATCATTGTTTTTTTAACACAACCATATGGCACTCGGTAGGTCTTTGGCATTTCGGATCTTTCCACTCCAATTTGAGGGGATTGCATAGTGGCAACCTTATTTTATTCAATCTTCATTGGAACAATCCCACTGTTCTCTTTCCAACCATTGTAGGGTTGGGAATGGAGGGTGAACATGGACAAAAAGTACAGCTTTATAAAGAACAGGATTTATAGCTTTACTTTTCAGGATCCAGAGTTTATCAATCAACTGATGAATGATTTTGATGGATATGGGGGATAGTTCCTGGCCAGAAGGCCTACTGGTGATGGGTGTGTTTAAGGAGGGGGGGGGGGTAGGGTTAAGTACCTCTTGGAGTGAAAGTCTGGTTTCTGGTTTCAGCACCTTCCCCCTGTGTCTTGCTGGTCCCTGCCGGAATGTTGTTATAGATGCGCTTGTAGTGATTGTACACAGCAACAGAGAGAACTTTCTTGGCTTCTTGCTGGCCGATCACATGTCTCTCCAGAAATTCATAAATCTGAAGATAGCACAGGTTGATGTTCAAACAATCACTTCTGTCACACACGTCTTGCACAAAAGACCTTTTAATTGTTGAACTTGTTTCAAGTGCATTCAGTATGGTATGGGTATCCCCATTCCATATTTGAGAGAGAAGTTTTTGAAGAAACTTGGTATTGAGTAGGGTTTGGTTTATCAAAAATATGAAAATCTTTCAAACCAGCTCACTAATTTTTTTGAAAAATTTCAAAGAATCTCAAGTCTTATTTCACATCCTTTTAGCACAGCACATTTACAAGTAACCTGTGCTTTTTAAAAACCTGAGCAAGAAAAACCCTCCCCGAGTGCACTTTTTTTCATCTAACTGGATTTAATAGTTGCAATAACAAAGGTACATTCCAGGAATGGTGAAGCTGACAGTGAAGTGTTCTTACTTTGTGTGATCCAATATTTACATTAAAAAAAAATCGGTAAAAATTTGGGCTCAATCCGTTGTCCGAGTCAGGAGAAAATAGTGAAACACCGTGCACACTTTACAGCATGTAAACATACTGTCCTTAATTTCGACTGTTACAACCAAAATCAAAATTCAATTTTTCTCGACTTTGACAGTATTTCAGATAGAAATATTTCTATGGAAGATTGGTACTGGTATGAACTTAATAATCAGTAGGCTTTCAGACTGATACTAATAAAAAAAAAAACATTTTGGATGAATACCAATCCTGTATTCTACCTTCAATGAACAAAATACAAAACATTAACACGTTACTGTTGGTGTACTGGTCATAAACAAGATATCCAGAATGAAAACTCAACAGTGCTCTCTTCCTTTTAACACATCTATCTAAATCTGGGTTTGGTCAGGGCTAGTAGATTTTACCTTCTTTGGGGGCGGGGGTGGGGGTCTCTCTGGCTTTGGTGGTAACGACTCTTTAAGACTCTTTTTGCTGTCTGTTTCTGACAGTACGACGAAGAAGTGATGGCATTTCTCACACTTGACAAATCTTGTTGACGCTGTAAGGTATAACAAGTCAGAAATGAATCACACTTTCTGAGAGTCCAACCTGAACACCACTCAACATCTTTACCAAGACTCCCTCGGTCTCTGGTAACTCGTCATCAACACATTTTCACTTTTAACTTAACAAAATGTAATAAGAGTCAATGTTTTTTTCTGGCCTGATACTAAACTCACTTTACGTTGATCATGCAGTGCTGAATCCATCAAACTTTCACATGCAAAGACCCAGAGTCCATTACAGACTTTCAATTTTAATGCGAGGGAGTGCTGATGCTCTTCTCCGCACTACTCTTAAACCTTGCCCGAGGAGTGCAAAAAATAGCACTCCTCAAAAGTTGAAGTGGTTTTTTAATTTTTATTTTTTTTAATCTTGAAAACAATTTATTCACAGCTGGAAATGAACTACCGGTGTGGTATTAATTTGCTTTAATTATGTTCAATGTCACAAAGATGACAATCAGCCAATCTAAACCTGCAGTGAATCAAATGAGGAACTTTCATGAACAGATTTGATAAAAACACGTTTTCAACTTCACTCTTCAGACTTTTGTGTGAAGTTCGGTTCTAAGGAGTGCAAAGAGCTCCCCTCACTCGCATTTCTTAAAATGACAGACTTGCCATTATGTCACTGAGATGTTCCCATTTTCAAGTGATCTCGAAACGTGTAATTAACAAGTTAACATACATGGGCCAACTTTAAATACTTACACACAAATGTTTCAACATGTGTGCAGGGATCCCCGCACTTTGGACAGCACAACTGGCCAGACTTGCCATTCCCTCCATCACTGCTACTCCCAGCACTGCTACTGCCACTACCACCAACACTCCCTCTGGATTTCCGGCCGCCACCTCCACCGCTGACCCCGTCACCCTTGGATGAGCCATCTGCTGAGGTGCTGCAGAGGGGGTATGTCGTGCTGAGACTCCTGCTCAGGATGAGGCTGATACTTGAAGAGGACTCTGTTAGAGGACGCACTGAAACGGAGGCCAGGGGTTGGGTACTGTAGCCATGGATACCTATTGAGGATACACACGATTGTTATTATTATTATTATTATTATTATTAATTTCTGGTAATGAAACCAAGGAAGTCTCAGAAGCGAACTTAATCACACTGTAGCTTGGAAGCCTGAGGAAACCTGTAGATAAGGCTGCTTGCTATCTGAACCAGAAACATCGAGGTAAACCCTTACTCTTTCACGACAAGTGTTCTGGGTTCTTTTACATGCACTACCCATCCTACTACATGGGACCTACGGCTCAATGTCCCATCCGAAGAACAGAGCAATTATGGTAAAGTGTCTTGCTCAAGGACACAAGTGTCGCGACTGACCAGGCCGGGATTCGAACTCACATTCTGTAAGCTACAGAACTAAAGTTCGGCGGACTAGACCGCTCGCTCGGCCACGACACTCCACAAAAGATGGCAATTATTTGTAGGTTTAGAAACTTTTAAAATTGTATGACCCTTTTAAGTTTATTGAAAGAGTTTATTACTTGGTAAGGACATTGTTAAAAAGTCATCTCGAGGTTTACTTGGATGAAAAACAGTTTGGCTCAACACTGCATCAAAACAATATTATGTACATCTTTACTGTAATTTTGTACAGTAAATGCTTCACCGAAAATCTTGCAGGTGCAACACATGTAGTTGTCACTTGGCCACTTTGCCAGTTTGTACCTAACTTGCAAAGTTTAATATGGTATTTATGATCTATAGAAGATATATCTGTACTGATCCATGTGTAAGGTAGTGGTCAATTGACCATATTTTTCACTGCAAGAGGGCGCTTTCAATGGCTAATTTCCTTGCATCCCAATTACAGTTTTATCTTATTTTGACTGCCTGTATGTTGTTTTCTTGTATCAATGGTCAAATATTAAATAACAACAATAATGACAAGACTTGTTTTGCATCACGTAAATCTGGTTCATACACACCTTCCACAAGACCGCAGGGTTTGTAGCTCAAAATTTTTTACCGGTCCAGAATTTATTTTACAAGACCAGAATCTTAATGAGAAAGAACTTCCTAAGTTTCAAACGGAAATTGTTTTTATTTGAACAAGCACTTAAGAGAAGATTTGTCTCATTTGTCTTGTGGTTAAGTATATTTTGATACTACTTAACAAATTGAAAGATATTGATCAGATTCAAAATCAACATTTAGATATTGATTCCTTGTGTTTGTTTTTGTTAAATATATTACACAGTGAGGTACATTGTATTATTATTCAGTTGAAAAACACAAGAGCACCGGACTTGTCCAGTTATGAGTTTACTGGCCCGATGCTAAAATCACTGGCCTCGGGCCTGTGGTCCAGTGTAAAATTTGAGCCCTGACCTTCACGCAGTCAAAATACTGCAAATTGATACTGACTGGGTTTTCTGTCCTTTATCTCTGACTCAACATAATTGTGTAATTGTATCTAAAATAAAACAGAAATGAGAGGATGGTATGCTTTACTTACATGGCACACCACGTGACGCTTTATTTGGACCATTTGCCCGGCAGAGTAGCCGTCTGACAGGTGTCAGGTTGTAGCGTAAACTAGGAGGCATTCTGGTGGTCACTTGTCAGTTACCTAAGCTGCTGCCAAAAGTCGCTTAACGTGAACAATGAACTTGACAGTGACCTGATCTCCATAAAAAGAGCAAGCCTTGCTACCTTTGCACAGATGAAAATCAAAGAGTAATTAATTGGTCTGTTCTTGCATTCAAACTATGCATAATGGAAAATTCAGTAATTATTTTGACCCTAAACTTCCCCCAAAACCGTTAATAAAAAAAATAAAAAAAATAATTTTGCTTTGTTATAAATAAATCGTGCCTTAACAACAGAGGTCTTGTGCAGAACTTTAGTCAAAATTCGCCACGAGCAATTCGCACAAGAAGTAAGTGTTCAACTTTTTGCAAAATTCGCTGTGAATTGTAGGAGAGTGACGTCAAATTCGCTTCGCATTCACATTCGCGTGAAGTATGAACAGGGCTTAAGGTAGGAACAGCTAAAACATAGTCTCATAGACATAGTCACTCATCTCATAGTCATAATATTATAGACATAGAATAGATTGAATGATAGTTTTAGTAGTACTAGTGCTAGCTAGTAGTAGTAGTACTAACTAAACTAGTTAGCTAGTAATCATGGTAGGCCTTCTCAATGAGATTGAGGCCTACCTTTTTTTTAAGGATATAGTCATAGAGACTAGCTGTTTATGAGTTAATTAGGAGTTTAAAGTATATAAAACAAAGCATTACACCAAAGAAACGTCTTAACAGTCATACATTACGAAACCATCCATGACCCTGATGACTGTTTTGTGTTACACAAACAAACATCACGCACAAGGTGCATGTTGGAAATAAATATTGCTTGTGTTGACTGTCAAAAAGCATCGACTTCTTGTGATTAACGTGGCCACTTCCAACAAATTAAACACGATCCCTCTATTTATTTGAGATTTAAACGATTTGTCTTTTCTCAAGAATCGCAGAACAAATCTTACTTTACCTGTATCAATCAGGAAATCAAGATCCAATATTTACAGGATTGTTCGTCTTTTCTCAGTTTCGCCAGCACCAACAACTAACTGTACTGTGTAGAAGACGAAGTCAACCTCTCTAAACAAAATCTTGCAAGTTTGTACCTTTCAGATGATTATGCACAAACAATTTTTTGCTTACAAAATATATAAAAATATTTTTGAAGTAATTACAATTTTTTAAACATGTTTTATTTTACAAAATGTGATGGGTTATTGTTTCTATACAGTAGGCATTTTATGTTTTTTATCAGTTACGTCATATTTTGTTGTCTCACGTGACAAATACAAGCCAAGACAAGTACAACAAGATGGCGGCCTCCATGGCAGGTTGGCATTGGCATTTTCTCAAGTTTGAAATAAACTTTAATGTAGATCGGACGTTGATTGATGACAGATCGGGCTAACTTTTCTATTTTTATTTATGTTTTAGTTGTGTGTGAACAGACAAGTTGACTTCTTAGTGTTAAGCAATGGCAGGCCGCGGTCGAGGAAGGGGAAGAGGGGGAGCTATCGCTTTTACAGCTGAAGTTTTGGGACTCGGACGTGGAGATGCTCTACCGCCCCCAACGTCTCAACCACCACCACTTTTTCCAGTATGAAACTGAGCTTTCTTTGAATTCGTTTTCAAAAAATGCCCAAGGTTTTATAATGAGATATATTATTATTATCTGGTGCGATGTAATAAAAACCAAGGAATGTGCTGCAAAAGCAAACGTGTCAACAAATTGAAACAAAGTTATTTACTCATAGTGAAACTTGTATAAAACTTGAGACATTTTACTTTCATTTAATTTTTTTTAATTATTAAATTTTAAAATACAAATTTTACCGGCAGTGGTAAAATGATGGCAAACAATATTTTGCCAGCAGATACAACACCCTCTTTTACGCGTGCAAGACTAGCTGAAATTACTGGATATAAAATTACTGTAAAGAATGTTTCTCCAAAACCGAGTAGTCTACACTACCGCCTCTCGCATGCAAGGTTTCCTGATCAAATCACGATGACTTGTCATCAGTTTGTCATCCCCCCCCCCCAATTTTTTTTCTTTTTTTCTTAATTTTTCTAAAATTTGACTCGTACTTTTAAATGGAAAGTATAAACTTTTCTTCTTCTGATTTGTGGTTCTTGAGGAGGGGGATTAAAGTTCAAAATTGTGGTTTGGTAAAATCGCGTTTAGGAATGTTTACCACTACCGGTAAAATATCCTCTGCCTTAATTAAAAGCCAGGGTAGAAGTTACTTGCTAGTTAGTGCAGACAGACTGGTGTTATTACTGAACCTAGTAGTAGTACAGCGGTACGTAGTCGTACTTGTTGCCCAATTTATACTTAAAAGTGTCAATATGTGTAGCATGTTGGGACTTTTAATAATGGGGCTCGCTTACTTTGTCAGAGTTGTAGCTAATATAAATTTATGTAGCCTACTTTCCCACTTGGTGTACTGTTAGTAGGTAGTAGTAGTAGTAGTACATGATGAAACTCATCGAGGGTACCTCCAAACCTTTCAATTTTATGAAGTAGTAGTATTCATCATCCGGTATTGTTTTTTTCTTTCTTGCAGCCCTTAGAATTCCGCCCAGTGCCACTACCCACAGGAGAAGATTGGAACTATATGTTGCTTCTAAAGCAGGAGTTCAGAGTCACAATGAAAGACTCCCCATATTATATCAAACCTCAAGATAAAAAGAAAGGTAGCAATTTAACTGATATTAATTTTGTTGGTGCACGTTAAATCAGAATCGTTAAATAAGAATCATGAAGTCAGCCAAATCATTAGCAGCATATCTAGCATGAATGTCTCTATGCAATGGGAGATGTTGGCGGCAGCAGACACAACTGTTCTTTTATTACAGTTCCGAGTGCGCGTACAACTGGTGAGAACTGTGAAAAAGGACCACCCAATTGTCATTTCAGAACCTACTCCTACATGTAACTGGTATATTACAAAAAGTGATTATTCTTTCTCAATGGTCAGACTTCATTGTCTTCTGGATTGGTTATCACAAGTTTTAGTCTTGAACTTGAAGGACTTTGGACTCAAACTGGAACTTGAGTCACCAGTCACCATGATCGACAGATAAACGTACTCAATGTCTCGGAGAGAGGTGGAGAAAGTCAAAGTCTACCTAGGCCTTGTAGGGGACTGTTGAGTCCAAATTAGTTGTGATAATCATAAACTTTCAGCTGAGATAAACTATAGGGTTCTGATCGTCACAATAAGTTGAAACCATAATCTGAATTGAGGCGCCAAACACTGTACAGATCAGGGCCCAGTTTCATAAAGCTGCTTAAGCAGAAAATAGTGCTTAAACATTTTCTGTTAAGCAAGAATACGCAGGATACCAGTCACAGATAGTACATGTGACATTGTATTCTACTAAGCATATTTTCAGTTGAGCTTTTTGTGCTTAAGCAGCTCTATGAAATTGGACCCTGGTTTCACCCTTCAAGAAAGACAAAACAACACCCCCGTAAATAATAATAATAATAATAATAATAATAATAAAAATAATAATAATAATAATAAACTAAAATAAAAAACGAATTCACTTGAAGGATAACTTTTCAAAGCTTTCTCAGTTTCTGTTTCAAATTACACTTCCTTTTTTCATTATCATTTTTTGTGTCATTTTTGAAGACGGAAATCTCGTAAAATTGTACGTTGAATAATTAAGTAAAACCAATGTCACTTCTTATTGTCAGATATTGCGAGGTATTCAGATAAGTACAGACTGGGCGGTAACTCGGATAACACCATCGGCTGGACACCATACTGGAAACACCTTCCTAAGGAACTTAGAATCAGAGTCAGAAAACCGGGAGTGGCTACAACTGCAAGTACGATCTAATCACTCAAGTGTTGTACACCAAACTTGTAAATTCTTGTGTGAAGTATTGATGAATTAAGACATTGATTTAAATTAAGACAGATTTAAATGCATTGCTTGGTTTTAGTGATGTAGACCAGATGTGTGGTAGTAGGTTTGAGGATCACAGTAATTGCTTTGATTTTGTTGATCCAAGCCCATCTTGGAGTTTTGTTTTCAATTGTTCTCGTTTGTAATGGCTAAATAAATTTTACAAATTTCAGTCAGTCAGTCAGTCGTGAATTTAAAGTAAGGATCAAACTAAAAAAATTGTAAGAGTGTACAATTTTAACATTATTGTATACGTTCGCATTGGTAAAATGTGATTTTTTTCATTTTCCCACATTGCATAACTGTTTTTCAAGTAAATGCATTTGCAATTCCAGATTTGCTAGTAACTAAAATTGATATGTCCGTCAAATTTTATTTGATTTGGTTTGATTACATCTGGTATTCTGATTTCTATTTGGTGATTTATTATTTTTATTTTTGTTGGGGGGAGGGGTATAGAAAATGACAAATGTGAGCATTTAAATCTATTACTTGCATTTTATTCAGAGTCTGCTGTTAAACCCAATCTACAAGCTGCCAAAAGGGTTTCCAAAGAAGACGTTGAAGTGGTTACCAAGCAACTGGCAGTAAGTGATCATTATGTTTTTACTCTTTCTACAGGCATGGTTCTTTCAGCTGATAAGATGGTTCCCTTGTATTTGTTTCTCAGCTGTGCTAGGAAAACTAAAACAAAACAAAAAATGGACAGAGTCTCGTTGCACCTGTCACTTTCCTTTATTTTTTTCACAAACTGAAGTTATATGCATTTTATATTGTCAATTCGCTTACTTAAGCTATCTTGAAAAGTTATAAACAAACTAAAAATTGGGCACAAATTGTTTGGGCCAGTTCAATCCACAAATTACAGGTGTTGTATTTATAATTTATTAAGTTATTGATGACTTTTCTAATCTTTTGTTGAGTGAAATATGTCACTGTTAATGATGACTTTTCTAATTTTTTGTTGAGTAAAATATGTCACTGTTAAAAAAAAGTGTAAATATGAGATCCAAATTTACACAATGCATGTTGTACAAAGTACAATGTACTTAAATCAATTTGTTTTTAAATGAGTTACTGATTTTTTTTATCTGCTGTTTGAGTACAATATGTCACTGTTAAAAAGATGTGAACAACTGTGGTTAAATTTATATTTTGGTATATTTTCCACCTGCTTAAAGCCTTTTTAAAGAGGTGGACAACTTAAGTCCCTTGAGGTTATAATGCCCTTGCACAGAATTGTAGAAATGTCAAAAGTTAAGACTGGTCCAAAGGTGACAGAAAATGTAACCACCGAAAGAATTATTTATTACTTTTAATCTGAAAACTCAATGACTATAAAATTTGAAGCAGTACCCTCCTCCTTCTAATCCTCCTCATCCCCATCCTTCTCATCGTCCTCCTCATCCCCCTCCTCAAAATCCCTGACAAAACTCAAAAATTTTGTTTTTTCAAGAGGATGGAAATGAAGTTTCTCTTCAAAAAACAACAGTGATGGAAAAAATACACCTTTAATTCTTGGCCTATTTGTCCCAAGGGCACTGTTGTTTCAGAACGTGGTTCAGAATTAACAGAAAACTGACAGGTTCTGAAATTGCATTCATGTAATTTTTTTCGTCATTAACCATCACAGGAGTTGGAGAAGAAAGAAACGGAGACAGCGGCATCCGGAGATGAGAAGCAAGATGAGGAAGACGAGGAAGAGATTGAGGAGGAAGAATACTATGATGAAGAAGATCAGGAGGAGGTAAGCAAAGGAGCAAACCAATACCTTATTATTTTCTTTGAATTTTTTTTTGTTTTTCGTTTTTTTTGTTATGAGCACTTATAGACCCCTTAGAGAATTAATCTGTTGACCCAATTCATGTGAAGTCATCATCACAATAATCTTGGTTGCTCCATTTTGTAAGTCAATGTCCCAGTGCATTGCAAAGGTTAGGCGCGTGGTGTGTACACGTTTACCCGTTGACCTCCAAAATGGTGAGCGCGGCACGATTGCGGCGTCTGACGTGCGTCTGCAAGAAGTCAATGGAGACTATAGAGGCCACTAGCAGTTTGTACCAAAATGCCCAAAGCTACCGCAAGTTGCAGCTTAATTTAACCTTCCACTCAATCAAAAAGTTCAAAGTCAAGCATAATTATATCTTGAATTGACATGTTCCAATATTTCCGGTGTTAACATTTCTACATTTCTAAAACAAAAGCACATTCTTTTTTTAATTATTATTTATCCAGAAATTTTTACTGAAAAAGAAATTGAGTCAAAAAAAAACAAAAAACCTACATTGCGCATGGCTTGGATTATGTTGATGATTATACAGAATGAAGGGTCTCTGAATGCTCTAGCACTACCCTGGTCCTTGAACAGGCATTGTTCAGTGTTGAAGAGCATGGTATTTCCAAAGGTAACATCCCATTTGAAATACCCAATGAACTCTGTATACTTACACACAGTAAACAGCTTCAGTCCCAGACTTTGGAACGATAGGTGGCAGCAGGCTTACCGGGTAATTTGTCATCGTATGTTGTTATGAGCATGTACACATTTCAGAAAACAAGGGATATACCTGTTAAGTCTGCTGCCATCTAGCGTCCTCAAAAGTACCCCACTGAATTAAAAAAAAAGAAAGAACTATTCCTCCTGCACTCGGTAATATTTACCTGTGACTTCACCAACCAATCAAAACCATTGAACTGCACAGGTTGTGTATTGTCTGTATACATGGGTGATGTTGAATGGTCAGACAGTAGAAGGGTTAACTTTATAAAAGGAGCAATTCAAAAGAACAGAAGTGTTGTTCGGTAACTTGCCCAAATATCAACAGAATAAAATAGCTCAATTTAGGCGAGAACAATTAGAAGGGAAAACATTTAGATTTGATGTTGCAATTGATGGGTTTTGTAGTACTTTGTAATTGTAACTTTGTTCTGCCATCTCAGAGCATTGGATGCAAAGATCCTTTGCTTCCCAGATTATGGTTTAAATAAAGATTTTGTGTTGCCTTATTTTGTTTTTGATCCAGGGTACTGATTACATTATGTCATACTTTGATAATGGGGAGGATGATGTGAACGATGATGACGATGGACTTGATGATGGACCTGTCTATTGAGCAATCTGATTGGGTAATAGCCACACCTCATGGAGCAGTCGGAGGTTCTGATTGGGTCACGGCGACAACATTTCCTAATGGGCTCGATGATGCACTGATCTGATTGGTCAAACTGAGCATGTTGAATTGCCTCATATATCTGTCAGAGATTCTGATTGGGTCAAAGTGACCACAATATCTTTACCACAGCAACAAGGACCCCGATTTGATATTGTCAACATCTCTACTAGTCTGGAATGCTGATTGACCGGACCTGAACTTCCCTACACTGGGAATCGTAATGGGCTGAATTCTGAGCTGAGCTCAGAAATTTATCATTTGATAGAGATGGCCGGTTGTAAAGAGTATACGTGCAAGTTCTTTTATTTGTAGGTTTTTCCGGCCAATTTGAAAAAAATTCAATTTCGTTTGAAAATGAATGCCCTGTTGCAACAGCATTCAACGGTCGAAAAGGAGTTATTCGATTCACTGGTCAAATAAGATCATTCAAATTCATTGGGTCGTGAAGACCATCCAATTTCGCAGAAAGCCAGCAGCAAGAGGCTGGTCAACCATTTCATTTCCTCAATTGCATAAATAGGTAGTAAAAGTTCAACTGAAGAATGGTGGAAATGTAGTCTTGAATGCCCAAATCTACAAATGAAATAGAATGACTGAAACGAACATGAATGAGAAGAACAAAATCATGAGTGTGCACGAGAACGAAATATAATTCAATGGTAGCTAAAAAAGAAACCCTCGTTTGAATAAATTAGTGAAATGCGCATGAATTTGTATGCTGCTAGTGAAACTGATTTATTTGTTTGCGGAAGTTGACTAGGGAAACCTATATTAAAGCAAGACCACAAAAAACAACTTGATTTGCAGCAAAACATGGACTGGTTTTCTTCAATGAACGGCGCTAGTTACCAAACATCATTGACAAACATCCAAAGTGAATAATACAGTGGGAATTGTTCTCAACGGCAATCAAGATAATGGAGCTAAATAATGAACAATGAAATGTTATCTTTGTTCAAAAGTTTGTTCAATTTTGCCGCATGGTTCTTCCAACTTAGTGCTATAAGTAAGTCCCGCAGCCCATGTTTAGAAAGCAAGCACGCACCTCATCTTTCAGTGAAAATACATGTAGCAAGGGAAAACACACTTCCTTTGCTGCTGACGTGGGATAAAAGAGAGAACTTTTGATGTAAATAAACCCAAGAGATACTATTTAAAAATTGTTTTAAAATATCGATTTTTCGGTGGGTGGCGTAGTTCTATCATTGTGACCGTTTTTATATGCTGACGTCACTTGTTATTTTTAATTGTTTTTTAAATTGAGGTTGAAAACAATAAATACTCTTTCTTGTTTGTTTTATATACCATTATTTTACTTTGCTTTATGGGAAATAAAACTTCAATGCAGTGAAGACCACTTACTGCTCGGATACTCAAATGTTAAGTGTCAAGTCTGTCTCTCTCCTTTTATTATTATTATTATTTTTTTAAAAACTTGTACAGAGTATTTAACTGACTGATTTATTTCATGTAATTATAGACACGGCTTTAAAGACGCCAACTCGTCA
This sequence comes from Marthasterias glacialis, assembly GCA_911728455.2. NCBI lineage: Eukaryota > Metazoa > Echinodermata > Asteroidea > Forcipulatida > Asteriidae > Marthasterias > Marthasterias glacialis. The sequence goes on from OU452230.1 coordinate 5,056,313, forward strand.
ACGCGCGACAAACAAATTCGTGCCACGAAAGATCACCTTTGACCAGCGCACGCGTTGTTCGTAAACTAGGTACGGGTTATGATCGTTTTGTGCCACAGAAACAGTCGTCGGGTAATGGTGACGGGCGGGCGTCATTAAATGAGCTTATTTTCTATTTCCATTTTTCGGCCGTTTACAAAAGAGACACTTTATTAGGTAAATGAGTTTAATTGATTTACTGTATAGAGTGGTGCCGAATTGTCTGTGACACACTGTGTAGTCTTAATCGGCTTTTCAAACAAAACTGAATAAAAAAAATCAGATAAATGAGCAGGACTCGCAATTCGTCTGGATATCTCTCGAAAATAAAGCGGTGTTTTCAAGGCGGACGTCGGTAGGATAGACTATACGAAACCCTGCAATGTTCTAGAGAGTAACTATTTAGAGGCACCCTTCAACTGTGGCTTTTTTTTTGGAAAAACATCGCAATTCATGAACATTTTATGAGTGACGGCTGAATTACTCTGTCACTTATCACGCCTGATGTTTCTACCATCTTGTGTCATACAAAAGTTCTGTTCGAAAGAACTGAAAAGATAATTGCAACGAAGGACGGGAAGTAGGCTATATACTTTTAGCTAAACTCGGTCTCGCAGTTGATAGGTTAATTTCCTTAAACTGGTCTTGCGAGTATGGTGGTGTTTTTTATTACCCTATGCATCTGGACCATATTTGGTGAGTTCATGGCTCAACCAATCTCCCCAAAATACAGTAGATGCGCTGATGGTACGAAGCCTTGGGACGACTCTTGTTACTTTCTCACCACAAAGAAGCTTAGTTGGATCGAATCACATGAAGAATGTGGGTTGAATGGCGGAGTGATGGTGGCCCCTCGAACAGAGGAAGAAAACACCCTTGTTTCGAGTCTCATTAATGATTATGGACAACGTGACTACTGGATTGACTGTAATGACATTGAAATTGAAAAGCAGTTTGTTTGTGGGGGTATCACTGAGCCGAAGTACACCAACTGGGATGAGAGCGAAAATGAGCCGTCTAACAGCGGATCTGTTGAGCGGGAGAACGGAGGTTGGGAACCGGCTAATTGTGTACGAATAACACCGAATGGGGACTGGAGAGATGATTATTGTGACCAAACATCTGTCGTTTACTCTGCAGTCTGTAAACGAGGCCCTGTCACCATAAATGCTGGTTCATTCCAGCTGCAGTCATGGCGGCTTCTCGCCTCTTGCTTGGAGGGTCACGTCATCGGTGAGTTTCAAACCAGTAGCATCAACACCTGCGCTGCAGAGTGCTCCTACGTGCCCGGATGCCGGTCTTTCAATGTCCTTCATCAAGCAAAGAAGATTTGCCAGCTGAATGACGCCAGACGCCAGGATGTCGAGATGGTCGAGTTCGTAAAAATGACCAAACCTCTTTGCATCTATGGAGAGAAATAACTAATTTTAGTGTCACTCAATAGACAAAAGTTTTTTTCTGGACGTACAGATTGAAAATTCGACCTTCTCTTTTAATAACTAGTTTGTGGAGACATTACCAGTCTGTGGAGTATAATATAGGCTTAATGATTATTTGAATGGAATACAAAAACTAGCTCAGAGATTACATTCAATTTGTACCTTTTTAAAAGCTGTTCTATCGCGTAGCATATCCAAATGTGTGTGTGTGTTGTTGTTGTTGTTTTTTCTTGTTGTTGTTGTTGTTGTTGTTGTTGTTGTTGTTGTTGTTGTTGTTGTTGTTGTTATTGCTGTTTTTGAGCTAGTCTGGTTCCCAGACCAAAAAATCTGCGACTATTTTCTGTCGATTTTAGGGTCAGGTATCACCCAAATGTCACGTTTTCCTTTTCCGAAAATATCCGAAATGCTCCGATCTGTCGTCAACATTCGGACAGTGTGGTTGATGGTTGGACATTTCTTTTGTTGATAAAAATTCAAAAATTTTGCAGACACATCCATCCCATTATCGTTTTTCTTTTGCTTTTTTCCCAAAAAAATTTCAACACTAAATTTTAATATCTTTGTAACATTTTTACAAACTGATTATCCCAGGCTTTTTGAAAGTAAACAAAGCCCGTCATCATCCAATGACATCGTCCACCGTTGGTGAATATTTATAAATTGCGTCATAGTCTACGTTTAGCTTTGGATGATGCCTGACCTAAGATTTTTAACAAAAGTCGTCAGGGAATCTTTGGTCAGGGAACCAGACTATTTTTGAGCAGGCCCCAAGAACCGGTCCTTTCATAGCAGTTTAGTACCAGTCTTGTAGCTGTCATGTACACACACCAACTATAATGTACTTAGCGAACCGGTGGCCTAACTTGGGCGAGGGGGGGGGGGGCTCATGCCACCCATTTTTGTCCGTGCCCCCCCGCGTGGCGATTATCCCCCCCCCCTAAAAAAAAAAAAAAAAAAAAAAAAAAAACGACATCTTAAAAATAGTTCCACGAAACGATTTTCCCTTCGAAAAAACTTGGAAACCAGAATTATGAAGAAAAACAATAATAAACAAAAACAAACAAGTTTAAGAGAAAACTTGCAAAAAAGACTCATAATAAAATTTAATAAAGTAGGTGATTAAAGGACAACAAAAGTCGGGCTATGATTCGAACCGGTAATCTTCGGCAGAGTTGCCATGAGTCTATCGACGCGCGCCACAAAACAGATCGACTGAAAAATTAATGTGTTCATCGCATACATTTACTGTAAATATAACGGGAAAGACAAACGTAATACGCAATAACCTACTATACACTACTGTTTTTTAGGGGAGGGGGGCGGGGAATCGCCCCGGCTCCCCCCACCCCCATTTGAAATCTTGACTTTTTAGATTAATATTTACCAGAGTAAAATGTTTCATTTTTATGAGCTTTTATGTAGTAAATTAAATGTGTTTAGGGTTGTTTTTTTCTTCTTTTATCATTGCATTAGTTTGCACGTTTGCGGCTATAGTTTACGGCTATTAAGGTTTTAACTTGTTTATGCTATATATACAGCGTCTTATGAAACTGAGACCTGCGAATTATATGTTGGTCACTATACGGGATTGAATGCTTGTGTGAAACTAAGTTATTTTAATTTAAGGTTGTGTGTATACTGCAATACTTTAACTTGGAAATATTTGTGCAGTTTAACTGAAAAGAATACATTGGTCATAAAATCTCCGCAAAAATTGTGAAGACAAGTTGGTCTGTATTAGGCCTGTATATAATTATATAATTATAGTTTGGTATTTCCTGCAACTATTTCTAACTTGTGAGATTTGAATGCCAACATCGTTGACTCAGATGAAATGAGTCCGAAGATGTGTTATGAAAACAAATTAGTCATCTACGGCGTTCAATACATGGTGAATGACACAGTTACTTAATGCTCAAGTTGCCTAATTGGTGCCCATCTTGTTGACGCAGTTTTTAATTTGAGCGCTCCGTTGTTGGCTTATTTTAATTCCATAACCCTGAATGGAAGGGATCAACGGAAAGCCCGAAACCTTGGTTTTTTTTAAATCATAGAGTATTGATTTAAAACTTAATTTAATTTTCTGTGAGATTAAAATGACCTTCACTCGTTCTTCGCTGAAAATAGACAAACGTTCTTTGTGGAAGGATTTAAAACTGTAACAATCTGTAACAAAAAAAGACGTCAAGACGGAGGCAAAAGACGCCAGGATGGAGGCAAAATATTAAAACCCATTGAAGGTTAGCGTGAACACGTATATGACGCTTGTGGTTGGGTAGGGCGGGCAGTGATAAAACCACACACTTTGGATTGGGCTTGGCACTGTAGGATTATCTGCAACCAAATTTTCCATGCGATGAAAGTGAGCCTCATAATTATGGTGGCCCTGAAGGGACATCCCACATCGCAACTATCTTTGCAAATATTTGTGATTTCGCAAATATTATCGTACATATCGTTCAATATGTACATATCTGCAAATATTAATTTGCAATGTGTGATGTCTCTTCAGGACCACCATAACAAATGGCTGATTTATTTTGGAAATAAATAAATAAATAAAACAAAAAATACATGAAAGCAATAATAATTAATAAACGAGAACAAAATGATTTGTTTATTTAATTTAAGTACTAGTAAACAATACTTAAAACCACACCTTAAAATTTTGCCGATTAGTCATGTTTTCCCCTGAGGAAAAGAACAGAATTAAATGTCCTATGAAGTGGTATTTTCCCATTACATTTTTGGTGATTATGGTTTGGTATTAATAAAACATTGTACTTACTTATTTTCTGATTTTTGAATATTTTTTATGAGTTTTTTGGTGGGGTGGAGGCACAGACCTTCATGTCTAATTGTTTAGGCGGAGACCTTCTTATTTACCCCTACAAATTTGTGTTATCCATTTCGATATCGCCTGCGTACTTACTTATTTTCTGATTTTTGAATATTTTTTATGAGTTTTTTGGTGGGGTGGAGGCACAGACCTTCATGTCTAATTGTTTAGGCGGAGACCTTCTTATTTACCCCTACAAATTTGTGTTATCCATTTCGATATCGCCTGCAGTGGTGGCGCGCTTTCGTGCTTTCGTGACGTAGACCTTTATTGGCGCCGAATGACAATACACACGCAGTATGACAATGCACATTCCTGATTATTAGTGGTAGGGCCTACTGGTTTGTTTCACTGCCGCCGTCCAGTTTCAGGTATTTTGGATCTGATGGGAATCTGTGCAGACTGACACCATCTTTGGAAGTGTTCAAACCAACAATACACCTTGACGGCACTACCCACATAACAAAGGTCAAATATCAAGGGATTTTGCCAAAGAAACTCACCGCATGAACGACATAAGGTTGCGTGTTGTATCACATCCACCCGTATTGACCGCCGCATACCGACCGGATGGCATGTTCCTATGACTACGCCACGAATTTGTCCCTTTTTAGGGGCGCAGTTTTACTCCTAATTTTAGTTGACTTTTTTCCCCTTCTTTTTTTCGATATGAACCTCCTATAAATTTTCAACAAACTTGCAGTTTTAGGTTAATAAGTGCAAATGTTATTGTTTATTAATGTTGGCTCAATAAGAATACCAAAGAGCATTGCGTCTTCAAAATTGTTGTACACGTGCTCTCGGCTTTATTGGCGCCCGAGCATATCGGTCCTATAGGCCTATGAAGCAATTAATCCTTGACAAAGGATGAAGTTGATATTGTATACGTAATTTCTATTATTACAACACCTACACACATACACCGACACATGTTTGTATATGGTGTAGACCGAGGACATCCCTTTGTTCTTCCATAGTTTGGACTTAGTTTTTGTAACGACGTCCCCATCGGTTTTGTACACGAAACATACCGAGGACTGTCCTGGTATGTCATTTTCCCGGACCTCGGTTTGAATGCGCAAACATGTACACCCCACACATTCTCATTTTTGCATCCTTGTGGAGACCTCTATTGTTCTTTCCTTTTTCCCTGTACTTAATATTTTCTCATAGACTTTGTACACAAATTTCCTTGTGGAGCATTCCTCTCTTTAGAATTCCCCTGTGAAGACCAATTGTTCTTGCGCTTCCCTTTTGTTATAGGACTCCACAAGGGAGCGAATTCGAGCACACATGCACACCCAGTCCACACAGTTATAAGAAAAGAAATTTTTAAAACCACCGCAATTTGTATACGAGAGTGTTTTGAGAGCTGGTTTTCGGACACCTGATCCCTTTAATAATACTCGGTTTTGAGCTATTCAATGCTGTACAGAAAGTTCTTTCCCCTTTTGAGTAAAACGAGAACATCTAACTCGTGAAAACACTAGGTGGACATGTGTAAGTCTACACAGTGTTTCAAGTGCCTACACAGTCAGTGTGGATACTTTTGTTATCAGGTCCACACTTCGTATGTAGCGCATAAACACATTTTTCAACACCAGTCTACGCCAGTTCTCATTGGAATCCTCATTCGATCGTGCGGGTAGAAGAGACACACCCCAAACACTACTATAATTCTATGCTAGAGAGAGAGAACCTTAAAAAAAAAACTATACAAAAAAACATGTTTGAAAAACGCAGATCACGGGATTACAATAGGGCCTACTGCATCGTTGTACAGAATTTGCATGTTTATATAAGAGTCATCATTCTTTTGAAGTTCCATTCCCTCTGGCAATAATAACCAGTGTCATGCAAGCAGGTTGCCCTTTGAACTTATAACGTCATGAGGTGGCACTAATTTGACTACTGGGTTCCCAGCCGGGTCAAGTTATCGTGCATGCTTGGTATAATCTGATGTTTTATATTATATTATGAGCATGGTGCAATCACAGTAGAGCTATAAAACCCGGCCAACTCATACCTATTGTATACAATAGAACAGCTAGGACTCTCCACCACAAGCACACAGCTCGTTGTTGTAAACCACCTATGCTCCACGATGTCTAGTAAGTACTAACAAGTTGGGCAGTGCCTGCTTGGTCGTTCAATTATTCTCAGAAATGACGCTGTGAAATATTTTATGACTGCCCTACTGCATAAGGATTGTGTGCACAAAACCTCTCGACAGTTCGAGCAAAGAAAGGCGAATACGAAATAACTACAGAAACGTCTGTACGGACAAAAAAAAAACACTGGTGCAGAATTACTATGTGAAAACACATAAATACTAACCGAATATTATGTGTGTGACCGTGTGACATCGGTCGTGTTTAAACAAAACAGCCACAGAACCCGCTCTGCCTGCAAGCGCAATGTGTACACCGCTCAATACATGGGATAGGGGGGCCGGGGTGTCGTAGGGTATTCTGTCCTAGGGTAGTGTGTCCACCATACGGTAAATTAACGTGGGCTGGAGGAGTTTATTCAAAAGAGGGCGCTATCAGAAGGAGTTAGTACAGAATTCGCCGTATGCCCAGACAGAATCTCCTTCCACACCGGCCATACATTTTTTTGAAAATATTGCAAAACCGGCCTTGTTGGCCTATGACTTATTCATTAAAATAATCGGTGGGGGAAAATTGTGTCTGCGGCCCACAGTATTTAGTTAGTTTTGTCCTCAGAATGTATCAAATTCACAATCATCTCGAGGACCACAATGGAAATAAGTCTTTGACTTTTCTTGGTTTTCCCTCTGCAAACACCGTCATTTCTTATACTGTTTTCTTATTTCTATATTTGATTGCTTTTCCTTACTGTCATTTTGACTTGTTGTGTGTATTTGAATGTATTCTCTTTGCAACCAAATAAATCAAATCATTGACAAATCAAAACTTCCGAATTGCTTACAAAAATAGGACACAATACTCACTTTGAAACAATCAGTATCACAGTTAGGTAATGTATTTTTATGTCAATCCAGAAAGGCTGGCTATCCCCAGTCCCTATACGTTCGCTAATAATATATTTAGATTGGAGACAAAGAGAGGGTTCCAAACGGGGAAATTCCGCACTGATGTTCCACTCTGAAAAAGTCATTGGAGGAAGAAAAGCTACCTCAAAAGGATGCATTTGAGAATTTTTGAAGACTTTTTAATTAATCCCAAAAAGTGAATGTTAAAATATTCCTTCTTTTACAAAAAGAATGGCTCATGAATATGCATTTTCTGGTGGAAGTATACGCCGTTTTTTTAAGGATCTTTTTACAGGTAAGCCTATTTACAACGTTCAATAAAGTGTAACTAGTCGTATTAGTTTAATTAATGGTATACACAATATTATTTGTTATGCCACGGTCATAGATTGTAAGTTTTTATTGGTCAAGAACCAATCACGTGATGTGCTACAAAGACGTATGTTCATGGCGCGCGCTCAGGAGGGAAACATTTACCTTTGATCGTGCCCACTGTTGGTCGTTCCCACTGCCTTGTACAATATTAGAAATAGCCCAGGGTATGAGGTTGTATGTAACTTTCTATTAAAGTGTTTGAATTTGTTCAAACAAACAACGAAATGAAATGTTCAGCAATAAATTAACACAGAAATATAAATCAGTTCACTTTATAATATTTGTTTCCCCCTCCTGCAAGCTATTACTGTAGTATAACAAAACAATAATGTTGCCACTGTTTGATGGGGGTCCGTGGGTTTTGTACACCTCGGGGCAAATGGCACCCTCTGCTTCGCCGTGGGCTCAGGTACCATTTGCACCCCCCCCCCCCCTTGTAGTGTGCGGAACACCATGGACATCATCCCAGCGAGCACCAATATTGTATAATGTCTTATACCGTCACTGACACCACGAACTAACACACAGTGCGCGCTGTTCGTAAGAACATTTGAAGTTACACTCGTACGCAAGTTAAGAATGCTTCAGCCAGTAAAAGTGTTCATTTGTTTGGTTTGTTACTTATTTACAGGAAAATTTTACTTTTACACTATCTGATGTGGTTTTCATCCGGTAAAAAACACAATGATCTACGAAGTTATTCAATGTTAGAGATGTGTGTTAGTTCGTGGAATCGAAAAAACGCTGCCTCTTGTGTGTGAGACGCTGCTTCTGTGCTGTGGCGCGCACTCACACATTTGTGTTAGTTCGTGAAATCGAAAAAGCGCTGATCCGAGCGCGCGCGCGCACACACATTGACAACCTCGATGCTGCGCATGTGTATAGAATGTACGTACAAACATATGCGGGGATTGAGCGCATATGTGACCAAGATGGGAACGATCACATCTGTGTTAGTTCGTGGTGCTATTAAAGCGCAAAATATGCAATTACTGGTTCACACAATCTTTAAAATCTACCATTTTACATATGTTTCGCCCTTGATATATCATTCAGTTGATGTTCATGATGCAAACAGGCAATAACCAGAAAAAACAAAATTCTTATGTTTTTCATTGTTTTTTTATACATTTGTGTTAGTTCGTGGTGTCAGTGACGATACATGTAGATCTGTTACTCGAGGAGATTGAGAAGCAGAATGCTGCATTCGGGAAGTGTTTCAACGCCAATGATATGGATGGACTCAAGAACCTCTACACCGAGGACTGTAAAGTCATGCCTCAGGGACAGGACACAATGATCGGAAACCATGGTAACGGACACTGGTATACAGTTTTACAGAGTGGCGTGACTAAACAGTTTTTTTTGCAACCTCGATATAAAAAGTGTTGGATTAAAATACACACGTTTACAGCTGAAAAAGATGAAGTGGTGTTTGAAGTTTTGCATTGTGTGGAGAATAAGAAGTAAATATAACTAATAAACTTGCGGGTACAGCCATGTAAAATCTCTTTTGGGAGAAGTTTTCTCCTGAAGATGAGAAGAGTATTGGAAACGTCGAGACCACAACGGCTCTTTTAAGAGCCACCACTCCTCCCAAAAGAAATTTATACATGGTCGTGGCCGCAAGTTTACTAGTTATAGTTACTTCATAAAAATAGTAAAATACAACCAAAGAGCAAAGGTGTAACAAAATAAACAAGACAAGGCAAGTTAAAGGTAGCAACTCGATAAAAAGGAAACAAAATACATCAATATTGGATTAACAAAATACCTACAGACAGTGGATACGGTTGTTAAACACGGAAACTCAAGAACTGTACAAATAATTGTAAGATGAGATCACTCAAACACAGAACGAGGTTACTGGTTAAGACGCCACAACGGAGTGAGCGAATTCTTGAACCGGTGGCGTTAAAACACTTCTCAAAAGCAGGCGGGGGGGGGGGGGGCAAAGAAACCGTTTGGGGCTTTATCCTTACAATGTATACTGTTTTCGTGTGCACAGTAAGGGTGGCTTTATACCGCGAGCATAATGCATCGCACACTTATATAAAAAAGGAAGTTTGAAGTGATAGAACGCCTTGATTGAAAGGCTTTAAAACAATTTAAAGAAATTAAGAAGAAACAAAAATAAATAGCCTAGTAAAATTGCAAAAATATATGTAACAAAATAAAGTGGTATACGAGGAAACTTATCAAAGCTACATTAAATGTTTTGAATATTTTTGATGAATTCTCTTGCAGTGGTTCCCAAGGTGATGGGCGGGATCCGAGACATCGGGGCTACTTCCTGCCAACTCATAGCCGACGAAGTCGGCCCACTAGGGGGCTCTGGAGACATGGTGTATGAGCGAGGACACTTTATATTCACTAAAGCGGATGGGACAGAGTGTGCTGTCGGCAAGTACGTCATCACAAATTGCTATGTTTAGTATCATTTTTCGAAACCCCCTTCCAACTTAGGCTTAGAATTGATTCCCTGTGCCACAACTACAATGTTTAAAAAAACTCATCAACAAAGACTGTGCCAAATTGTCAGAATCATTGTTTCGAAACCCACAATACGTGTCAGGGTGTATTAAATGGGCTGTGTCGTCATGATTAGCAGGCCTGTAGCTATTCATGGAAAGATGAACTCTCACCTAGATACTGCTCACGCGCACGCGTGCGGTCAAATCACGGAGGGTGTCGTCCATTGTTCTCCGTTAATACCGTATTAATGGAGATCAATGGTGCCGTCTTCGTCTAACTGTGATGTGACCGCTGGCGGCCGGGCACGTGCGCGTAGTAAACTGGTTTATTCCAGTTACTGCTGACCCAGCCCCTTTAAAAGATATGCAAACGAGAAACGAAGCAAACCCGTCGGCCATTCAGCTGCTCTCACTCGGTGCCGTTACACCACAAATAATGAAGCACCGACTGGATATCCATTTACAGCATTACAAAGTTTTCCAAGAAAAATGACGTTATTTCAGGCGAAGTAACCAGTACTAGATAGGCCTTTTGCAGGTGTGGCACGTGCCTTGGACGTCACTAGCGGGCGCCAGAAGAAACTGAAAAAAGTGACTTTGATTAAATCGTAGACCAATATTTGTATCAGTGAAAGCAAGGGAGGTGCAGTTATATTGTTCATGTAGTGCCATAATTTGTTAATTAAAAGACGAACGAGCTTGAATTTGAGCTGATATTATGGTAAAGTTATCTAAAAGATGGGTGTCATGTCAAATGTTTGAACAGAGGGCGCACTTTCAGTGCTTACCATCAACGCTATTTTCCCACGATACGACCCTGGGAGCATCATCTTCTCAGGATGTTACCCAAATACATTTACGTTCTTGTAATGCAGTTATATACCACTTTTTATAAAAACTCACGGACACGATTCTGCGGGTAGACCCGCGGTCGAAACTGGTGATTTATATCATAAAGAATATTAACATCTATCTAAGAATATTTGTATTGTTCTACAAAATGCATCACACGTGATTTCACGTTATAGAGGAAAAACGTGCTGATGCTAACTAGAACAAAAAATAACTTCTCCTTTTTTTATTTCACACAGACATGTTGTCATCTGGAAAAAGACAAGCGAAGGTTACAAGTTGTACATTGACATTTTCAACGACAACAAGGCCTAATTGTGGTCAATCTGAGACTGATTTTTTGAAGCACTGAGACAAGTGGATCTTGCAGTGCATGGTGTCTGGTATACGCAAACCCCTGAAACACAACAAGGTGCCCGAACCGGTCGAAATATGTAGGGCTAAAATTGAAGCCTCTCGACAAAATTGAAATAATATCATAACGATCAATTTATACAATCTAAAACCTCCCGGGTCAGAATTAACCCGGATTCTGGGTCACATGGGGTCTCACCCATTTCTATAGGTTAGTATGACCCGGATTCTGTGTCAAACTAACTAAAAATCCCAATTTTTAACCAGTTTACGGGTCAGTCTGACTCAGAAATGGGCCAGGCCCGCCCTGGGACCCTGAATCCGGGTCAATAATTCTGACACATGAGGTTTTAGAGTGTATTACAGATCCACTGTGAAACTCTTTCTGCATAAGTGACATTGTCTATGACCGTTGTGTGAAATGGGAACTGTATAATTATTATAACACCAACCAAATACATTGGTTCGAACACCAACTATTATATGATGCGTCCGAATCAAGTGGCTTCGGCTACGGCTGTTGCCGTTGGCTACTACGACAACGGTGAAGATTAGGACTTTCGGCGATCCGGCCACAGCCACTGGCGAAGCCATCAGTTCAGACAACGGCCTAAAGTGTCAGTTTGCAATACATAGACATTTTCTTTAAAGAACGGGAAACGTTCTTAAAGCCCCGGCTCAACATCGGTAAGAAGAAAAACATAAACGTTCACAGATTTACCTATACCTCACGTGGTAGAAAGATAATGATGGTAGAAAACTTTCCTGGAAATATTTTTGCCTGAAGTGTTATCGTTTTTAACTAACGAATGAAATAAGATCCAAAAGTAGTTATCGTCTCAGTGAGACGAAAACTCTGCCTATAGGAATGCATTTTCAATTTAAAGTTTTCTTGCAAAATGAAACAACGAAATGAGCTAACATTTGTACGGGTTGGTTTTATTACATACATCTTGATTTGTGCAAAAAATGGAAGCATTTACAGTCAGTTTACCAATGTTGAGAGCTGGGGCTGTAAGGAATCAATTCAATTGCAGAGTTCAAACAAAATAAACAGTTGTTTTTAGATAACGTGGAGATCGGCATAATTATATCGGAGTGTACTGGTCTTTTCGTGCATGACAATTTATTTTGACGAAAAAATAGACAAATATATTTAAATAAAATATTGTTGTGATCAGAAATATTTGAATATCAAGTTTACTGCTCAATAAACTTTGATATTTGATAAGTCGATAGTTATATTATTGTGTCGTTGAGTTGCTTAAATCCCTAATAAAAACCTAACGAAATGAGGTCTCACTTATAGAGGGCGCAACATAGTATATGGAATAATATAAAGGAGCAGTATTTGTTTGCACACGATAGTGGAATCATTTGGGCATGTATTGTTGTTGCTGTAACCGGTGCTCTCTCAAAATGGTCATTTTTTCAATACCCCCTGCAATATACAGATCCATTAAGCCCCGCCTACCTTAGCAACTGTATAGCAACAGCAAATGGTGTGACTTTCTTGCCATGATCGCAGCGGTGGTTCGGTTGCGGCCACACACATTATCGTTTACACACACATGGTTTTCGTGAACGGTATGGATTTAGTTTCGTGGACTTTTGAGCAGTACTTCGAGTCCGAGGAACAATGCAGACTGAGGAACAGTGTTAAACCACTTTTACATGACTGTACAGGGACCACTGCTGTGGGATTTGCACAGCACCAGAAAAACGAAAGAATTAAAACAAAACGAAAGTTAGTACAGTTGGGTGTGCTGTTGTGTGTCAGAACAATGGCGGCGGTTTGCTTACTTTTCTAATGGGATTTTAACGTGTCGGACTTTTGTTGGAGTTTCAGCGGCGTTGTCAAGGCTGTAATTTGTCAACACTTTAGTGGGCGGGGCTTAATGGATTGGTCTATTATTTTCGCCCTCCTGTTGAGTATAGTGTGCGACACCCATTTCTCCAAAGCCAAATATCATCTAGAAATTAAGGTTCAATGTGTAAAAAGCGTTACGGGAATGTTCCAGCAAAACTAGAAGTCTGAATATGCCTTTATGAATAATCTCACCATCAGATGCCACTTCAAAGAGTAAGTCTTCGTTCGAAGCACAAATATACTTAACGACTAAAATAATTATTTAAACAATACTATAGAAAACAAGTAACACCCAATACCACATAAATTGTATGCGGTACTTGTTATACATGTTCATGATCACAATGCACTTCCGATGAGCGTGTCTGGAGGAGATAAAACCATTCAAGAACAGAATGGGCAGATAAACGTTGCGAGGCATCAGTGTAGTGGTGTAAAAAAATTCAAACGTTCAGGGTAAATATGTAGCCACATAGCGGGGCGATTTTTTAGTCAGGTTCCTTGACTGGAAAAGCACATCCGTAGAGATATCAAAGGTAAGAGCATTGTTTTTAATTGTTTGTGAAGTGTGTAATGTTATTAATATGTGTACTTTTTAAATGTTGTTTTCCCTTTTTAGATAAGAAAAAATAAGTAAATAAAAAGATAAACAAAAGCAAATCTAGGGGAGTAATTTTTCGATTACAATAAAAACAAACGAGTACAAAATGAGCAGTAGCAGGTCGGTGTGAGTCAGGGAACCCGATTAATGTCAACTGTGATAAGCTTCGACCCGACACCTAAGTTCTATAGTATCATTGTTGAGTTGGAATCACACAAACATCACAAAATATGGAAGGTGAGTCTAACTTTGAAGTTTAAAATGGTTTGTTTTATTTAGATTGTCTCTTATCAGCGCATTTTTGACAACAAGCCAAGCTATACAACCAACCTTTACGTAGTTTTGCAATTTGCAATCATTTCATAAACTGGTATCTATTGTAAAGGCGTCGGTTCTCATGCAGGCACTTCTGCAATAGACAATGTACAAGCCGGGAAATTGAATGCACTGTGACCATGAACGAGCAAGGGCGGTCTACTTTTCTACGGGGCTTGACTGCCATTTTATGATTGAGGAATTTGGAACTAAAACTAAAGCTTAAAAAATGGTATGTCTCTTGTTGATAATCTAACATGACCACTTTACTAGGTTCGTAATCTTTAAGAATCTTCTGATGGGAAACTTAACGGATGCCAGCGGCGTAGCCGAGGGGGACCGGGGTCTGGGTCACCAGGTCCCCTTTTTCAGTGCCACCAGGTGCCCCCGCGAAAAAATCCAGAAAAAATGCCCCCACTGAAAAGCAACGCACACCCCGCCCCCCCCCCCCTCCGCCCCTAGTGAAAAAATCCTGGCTTTGCCACTGAAGGAGGCATATAATTTATTTACCTTTATCATGATGTCGCCATCTTTGCAACGTTCCCTGTGTGCATTTAATAGTGACAGTGAATGATAAATCCCGTACCACAAAAAGGGGGCCATGCAGGCTATTTGTTACATTGGTTTGAAAACGGAAATAAAAACGATGGCTGGACCATGACGGCCAAGTGCACTCTCAGGGATACGTTTGTTTGTTTGTTGGGTTGTTTGTTTGTTTGTTGGGTTGTTTGTTTGTTTGTTTGTTTGTTTGTTTGTTGGGTTGTTTGTTTGTTTGTTTGTTTGTTGGGTTGTTTGTTTGTTTGTTTGTTTGTTGGGTTGTTGGGTTGTTTGTGTGTTTGTTTTTCATTGCAGGAAAGATAACAGTCGATCAATCTCATGGTTATTATTACAGGCATCACGGCTGCGATTGAAACAAGGAAAGAGGAATGGAAGAAACATTTCTTAAGTAATGACATGATATCAACTAGTCAGATCTACGCGGTGGACTGCAAGCTGATGCCACAGGGAAAAGACACCATAATTGGAAGGGATTGTAAGTATATAAAGAGTAGAAACTAAGTACCTGGGAACGGTAATTTAACAGTAAGTCTGTGTGCTTGCTTCAGTTAGTTCAATTAATTGACAGAAGGCAATTCTTAGAATGTAAGTTGAGCCACTTATGTCCGAACAGTGTCTTAGCCTATGTCTTTGGATGTTGGCTCCAAATAAAGAACCCCCAGTGTATGTTTTGATTTTTATTTCACGGGCTTAAATCCTTGGGGACGTGTCCTCACCCCCACCGCACTTGCACGCACACACACACCCTCACAGATCCAACATGTGGGGTACTTCATTGTTCAACTTCTGGTCGCTTTTCTAAAGAACTCCCATTGTTCCTATTGAGATTGCCTTGTGGGGTCTATTGTTTTGTTGTTGTCAGAGCCCCACATGGGCCGTTAAGTGTGTATGGTTATCGACCCGGTAAATTGATGATTTCACTCCCCGATGGGAGACTTTTGAGGCCGCTACAGTAACAGACTTACGCGTGCTCCTAACTATAGGTAAACTAAGACAATTTACCCGAGTGATAAGTCTGCTGCCACCTATCATTCCAAAGTCTCCTATTGTTTGGACTTTTTTTAAGCAACTGGTTTTGTACACAAAATCGAACCAAGAACGTCCTCGGTCTGTCAAGACTATACCCGGATCCATGTTGTTATTTTCTTAACCCCTCGGTCCCAACAGACAGACAAGCTCACAAACACAAACACAAACACAAACACCCACGGCTTCTTAGACTGGGAGATGGCCCATGATCATCCCCACAGAATTGCCCATTCTGTGAAAACTATTAGATAAAGCTTGGGAAGATAAAGATGAAAACGAAGTGGACTCGAAGGACTTGGCAAAGTCTGGCTGAAGACAGTGAAAATCATTGGTTGTGCTACACTTTCTCACACGCACACTCATCCTCTTTTCACAAGCTACGGTCAAGCGCACTGTACTCAAGTTCTGCTGTTCTGATCAACAGAGTGTGGGTTCGAGCCCCCGGTCTTGACACTTGTGTCCTTAAACCCTTTTGTCAGCCACAAGATGATTAAATTC
This sequence comes from Marthasterias glacialis, assembly GCA_911728455.2. NCBI lineage: Eukaryota > Metazoa > Echinodermata > Asteroidea > Forcipulatida > Asteriidae > Marthasterias > Marthasterias glacialis. The sequence goes on from OU452230.1 coordinate 5,072,551, forward strand.
AGCAGGTACTACCAAATATGGCCATAACGTTTTTTCAATGGGCCAAAAAAAAAGCCAAGATTCCATGTAAACCTCACCCCTGGTATACCCCGCAAGCCTGTAGACTTTCATTGGCCAGACCCTAACCACTGCAGAGTAAGACCCTAACCACTGCAGAGTAAGGAGTGTTGAAAGACAGCAGCCACCTGTCTCCGTGCAGTAATTGATTGACCCTTGTGCTAAGGGTCATCGGCACAAGGCGGTATGCACTTTGTGAAAACAACTTGCAGCCGCACATCGGTCATAAATAACGCAAGTCTAAGTCTTGACTGTAGCTTTGGGCTTGCATGGGGGGGGGGGGGGGGGGGGTTATTGACCTAAAAGACAGGGTGTTGATAAAAAATCAGCTTGTGGATACAAAGCGTAAAGTTTTCATTGCGGATGACCCCAGGGTTTTAAGCAAGACACTTAAACTTAACACTTATTGCTTCGAACTTCGGATGGGACGTAAAGCCATAGGTTACACTTATAACGCTCAGAGAAGGGGTTTGTCCCCGGTGTTTCTGACAGTGGCTGCTGAATGCGCAGAAGCACCTCGTAAACCCTTATAAATGGGTCTCATAATTCAATAACTTAAAAAAAAAAAAAAAAAAAAAAAGCATCTTAAAAATAATATTATAAGCGCCTTGAGTACCTAATTGTTGGTAGATACGTGCGCTATATAAGACTCCAGTATTAGTATTATTGTTATTATTCTCCTCGATATAATTTAATATTCAAACAGTGTCTTTGTTGATCAAAATATTTTATTCCATCCACATTTAGAAAACCTTAACCTAAAAGTAACCTTTTAATCAACATTTTTTAACGTATACAGCTGTTCCGAATGGCTTAATGGACCTTCGAAAGAAAGGCGGTACCTCGGTAGAGTGGAACACTTTGGAGTTGGGTCCAATGGATGGCAATGGTGACGTCATCTACGAGCGCGGCGAGTACAGATTTTTAAAGCCAGACGGAAATGCCGTGTATGAAGGAAAGTGAGTATTAATATTTCAACATCATATAAAAATATATTTAAAATAAATTCGTTGATGCATTTTGAATCTATCATATTTGCATTCCTTTTTCTAAAGGCATGAACGTAATGCATTTGCTAGAAATATTATTTATATTCAACTAAAAGAAAGGAAAACATGATTACAATGCAACCTATTGTTACTAATGCTTAACATGTAGGACCATAATACAAATTTACATACGGCAGTTTCCAAATCCAAACATGTTTGCCTGATGTGCCCGTGTGTACTGCGCTTGAAAAGAAATTTTAACTTCAATTAATCATTTTACATTTTTTTTTCAGGCACTTGGTGATTTGGAAGAAGATTTCTGGTGTGTACGAAATGTACATCGATATCTACAATGAAAACAAGTAGAGACTGTAAGCTGTTTACAGTAAACATCCAGAGAAATGGTTTTAGCAAAGTTTGAAAAAAGTTCGAGTGGTTGTATTTGTTTGTCCTTCTTAATAGTATACTTCTTACTGTGTGCGTAGTTTTTCAGGGGAAAACAACCTGTGTTCACGAGGTTTTCTATAAATGAGGTTTGAGAATCCCAGGTCGGAAATTAGATTTAAAAGAAACTAATATTATATTTCAGTTACCTTAACCAAAATTCAATAATTTGCCATTGCAAATCAGTAAAATTTGAAAGAATCCAAATGTAAATTGAAGGGGAGTGTCTTTAATAACATCTTAACATAACTTTTACTTTAGGCAAATCCTTTTTGAATTTCGAAAGAATGGAAATGTAAATTGAAGGGGCGTGTTTTTTTCTTCTTTTGAATTTGCCTGACTATCCGTTTGTCATTGTTACATGTTTCAATCCACTCCTGATTTTCATAACACATTTAAACATTAAACAAAAATGAACCAATATCACCATTAATACCATAAATCCAGGCCAACTCAATAATGGTAAGTTAGTGAAGCGTTGTTTCAAAATGAACACTGATGTTGTCCTGTTCTTTAAAATCAGCTTTAGGATAACGTTGAAAACAAGTAACACAATATTTAATGAAGAATAGTTTCTTTGTTAATGATCTTGTCGTACAAATTCACATCCAGCGGAATGTATGTTTCGGTTGATTTGTCCATGAAGAACAGCCGATCTGGCATGCATGCCCCCGGTTCGAACCCCTCCTTCGCCAAATCTACCTTGCGGTACTTGTAGGTGTTCGTGGTCTCCATTTGCCCTCTGATCCTAATCAGTTTCGGACATGCGTATAGGGGCAGCCGGCTGGTGACGTGGGCGTATAGCTGTTTCCATTGCGAGGCTTGGTCCTCATCTTGAATGGAAATGGCCGCCATTCCAACTCGTCCATCATACCCTGCATGATGATGGGAAACAACAATGATACTACATCTGCATTTACATTATTGTAAACTCTGTCCTAAGACCACAAATGCCTCAAGTTCGAATCCCTCATTTGACAAATCTAAGCGGCAGTCTTTCATGGGTTCAGGGTCTCCATCTGACGATGATCCAAATCAATTTCGGACATACATAAGCCATTAGGGCACAAATGGTGAGACAACCCGATGTTATTTCCTATTTTCTGTATAATCGGTTCCAGATTTGAAGGTTAATTCTGAAATATGATTAAATAAACACTATTTAAGTAGTAACGTTGCCTTTATCACCTTGTGGACTTGTGTTTGAAAAGACAGATAAATTAAATAACCTTTAGGTGTTACAGTACAGATTCATGCAGATGCAATTGTTTCGGGGCAATCTTGAAGTCACTACAATGTTGATTTACACAATGCTAATGGGATACTTTGGAACGCAAGGTGGCAGCAGACTTACCAGGTAAATTTCCATTGTTTATGAAGTTCTGAGCATGCGCACAATTAAAACAAACCCAACTGATTTACAGGACAAGTCTGCTGCCACCTAGCGTCCCCGAAAGTATCCCATTACTATTCGCAACTTATGGAAGTCACTCTTTTAATACAAAACTTGGGACTCTTATTACCTGGGGCTTTCACTCCATAAACTACTGCTTCTGTGATAAACGGAAACTCAGTTAAAACGGCTGCTACTTCAGACGAGGAAACGTTCTCCCCTTTCCATCTGTAAATGAAGGTTGCAGATAACATCACACATCAAGTCATTAAGATTGAGATGAGGTCGGTTTTGAATGACGACAACTCCGTCCTTATACACCATTCTTTTGTTGATATAGACAAACCGCGTGGTTGGCATGGACGGCCAAATTTTAGCAAAACATTCAATCTTATTGACATACGTTGTGACAAAATTCAACATTTTTGCAAACTTTCTATTAAAAAAATATACATCCCAATGTTAGTTGGTTTGTTTCCAACAAATTTAACACTATTTTTGAATATTTGTGGAACATTTCTACAAACTGTGATTATGTGCTTTTGCTTTGCATTGATGGCTCTACGTAGTTTTCCCAACCTTAAGTTGGCAAAAATGTGGGCTGTGACGTTACAAAAGAAAGTTCTATATAGTGTACTGGAACTATACGATGTTGTGTAACAAATGCGTAACACCCCGACTGTTTCGATACGTTGACTATTGTATCAATAGCCGAATTCGAGTGACATCCCAGAGCAAGTTCAATCAAGGACCATTAACAGTTAACTGTAGTTCGACTATAACTCTGATCGACCTATGCTATAGTCAACGATGGTTGGACTGGTCTAGTCGACTATTCGCGACCAGCCTATCAAGGTTGGTCGCATCGTTGATTACCAACAGCCGTTTCGTAAGCACAGTGCAGAGGGGACCAGTTACCAGCAAAATTATATCGTTGACTTTGCCGTTTTCTTATGGTCACATTTTGATGGACGCCGCAAATAGAGTAGTTCGCACTTCAACTTCAATTCGCACGCACCAAAAGCAAACCATTGAACCTTGATCGAACCCGCCCCTAGATAATAGTCCATTGAAGTCTCGTTCGTAGGATTAACTTATCGAGTCATAGCTGGTTCTATTGTGAAACTAACGTTTTAGCCTATAATAAAAAAAAAAAAAAAAAAAAAACCCACACACACACACACACACAACAGTAAGAAATGCTGAGTTTGAACATTTTGTATCTACGGCAATGTAGTATTGTGACTTCCATTATTTAAGGATAACATACTTACAAGTAACATTAAACTTTAGGCACGTTGCGTTTTGAGTTACATTTAAACTGCATTACAATATTTCTTTTTTCTTTTGCTGACAATATTGCAGCGAAAATTGTTTCCGTTTATTAACACGCGCTCAAATTCATGCATGTTTTCCTAATCCATTCAAAATTGTGTTTTTCATTAGCTATAATTATTTCGATTTATTCTTGCGTACAATGATTTCGTCCTTCTCATCAGGTTCGTTTTGAGTCATTCAGTTTCATTTACTGACATTCAAGACTACATTTTCACAATTTAGTATCGAACCATTCATTTGTGCATGTTTTTTTTTATCTCACTTGGGGTGGCAGCAAGGGGGGGGGGGGGGGGGCAAGGGTTCTGAGCAACATGCCTTTACCTGAAAGTGTCTCCAAGTCTGTCCTTGAAGAAGACGTGGTTTGTGTGATCAATCATCATAAGATCGCCGGTGTTGAAATAGTAATCCCCTATTGCGCGGACATCCTTCACGATCTTCTTCTCGTTGGCTGACCGGCCGGCTACATAGCCACTGAAGGGCGCGGAGTTGGTGATTTTAGTCACCAATAGACCCGTCTTTCCTGGTGATGTTTTAGGAGAAAATAAACTAAATATTTGTTTTTGAAAATTCTGATCATAATATAACTACCGTACACTAGCCAATGGTTTAAACGTTTTTGAAAAACGGTTTTGGCAATATTTTTTCATACCACCACTGTATATTATAATGTTTTGTCAGATAGTGGATCATTGTTCCATGCGGGACCCGTCTAGTTTTTCCTTCCAGCCGCGGTTCGATTTCAACGTCTCGGGTCTAAACTTAGAATTACAAATATAGTTTGGTAGCATGTTTTTAGACATAACGCTGATGATGGTGGTAGGCCAATTCGGTCCAAAGGCTTTTCATAACTATAGTGAGCTATGTTGTTGATCTTTGCAGTTCGGTACAAGAAATATCTTATACATTTCACCGGGGACAAACTATAATTTAATAAACTGAATAACTAATGGGCTCAACAGAAGAGCTATAGCACACAACCAATTTTGATATTTACAGAAATATACACTTTACCTTTAGGAAGGATGATGCACTTTCCATTGGCGTCTCTGATCGGTTCTGCCGTCTCCCAATTGCACTCAATTATCTCAACATCGTTCGCAAGTTTCTGTCAGGTCAAATAATACAAAATATATGTTTATAATAATAATAATAATTTGGGAGGATAATTACCCTTACTGGCAGCTACGAAGATGCGTGTTCGAGCTGCAGGCATTCAAGGGCGCTTTCGGCAGCCAGCCACATCAACCCATATGACCACAGAGCACAGCCTGAGATCGAAAGTGTTTGGTTTTTCCGGAGGGAGGAAAACCGCATGGCCAGGAGAGAAAACCCTCGTGGTACAGGAGAGAACCAGCGCACAACTCTATACTCACATATGACCCTAGCCAGGACACGAACCAGGGACACATTGGGGAGAGGCGAGTGCTTTATGCACCCGCCACCCATGCCAACCCATTTGATCCGGGTTATAGTTATCAACCATCTTCCTATAATGATTTATTTGCAAATACCAGATAAACTAATGTCACCAATAGTCAGGTACGACTAGAAATTATTCAACTGTGATTTAGCTACAAAACCCCACTCTATTATTATACTCGTTTCAGACTGACTTGTAGATCACACTCTATAGTTGAATCGTTGCGGATAAATCAACCAGTTGTTCTCACAGCCATCTCTTCAGAACAAGAATCAATTATTGTGCTCCCATGTAAAAAACAAAGTTTTATGACCGCCCTTGCAAATTGCAAATATTGCACTAAAATATCAACTCTCAAACATCTCTTTACCGTGATGCAGTCATTTTGTATTCATTCCTTTCAAATCATTACCACCAACCAGAGGCTGTGGGCAAAATAGGCCACCCCAAATTTTGCCACAATGGGATTCAGTAATCACATTAAATTGCTATAGGAAAATGGGAACATGACACAGTAGTGGCAGTATGATTCAAGGCCTGTGATTCATTTTGATCTGACCTAAATGGGTCAGGGTTGACGAAGTAGTATCTTTCCTCGCCTTCCACCTCTATAGGACCCCGTTCGAATCCCGCCGGGGCACGTGATTGGGTTCTTCAGTCCCCACTGTTTGCGTGAGTTTTCTCTGGAATAAATCTCTGGGCTTTCGCCCCACATCTAAAATTGAAGCTTCCTTCCTTGTCTTCTCTCCCTGTGGTTCTTGGCTATTTTATAGTGATTAAGTTCGCTTTTCTGAGAATCCTTGGCTTTACAACCAAAATTAATAAATGAAATGAAATGGACTTAAATAACAAAAACTGCTCAAGTTACCTTCGTAATTGGAGGGTAAGTTCCCACAGCTCCAACTCTGCCGTCCAAGTTGAAAAAACCCCGGTTACCCTCACTGGCTGCGTAGAACTCACCTATGTGCACGATGTTGAAGCGCTCTTTGAACTCCAGCCAAATGTCCTCACCGAGCCCATTACCAACGGCCAGGCGGACGGTTTGACTATATTTACCATCAAGATCCGACTGCGGGGAGGGAAAATAGAAACACTCGTCAGTAAAGGTGATTAGTAATAGTGGTTTTAGAGACAACACTATGCCCAGTATTGTTAAAAAGGGAACGTCAAATTATCCAACCTTTACAAAAAATACAGGACAATGGTTAAACTGACTGAAACGTTGGTCTGAAAAACTGTCAACAACCAACGTCGAGAAATAGCATGTAAAGATCCCCATAACAACAACAACAACAACATCAACAACAACAACAACAACAACAACAACAACAACAACAACAACAACAACAACAACAACAGAACAACAATAATAATAATAATAATAATACACAATTTATATAGTGCCAAAATTAATGACAAAATCATGCTCTAATGCGCTTCACAAGAATTCTAAAAGGTAAACAATTATTTACATGTACAAGTAATAATTAACCTTCTTATTAAAAACAAACTTTCAAAATAATTTTAATTATGTAAATAACAATGTGAAAAACATACCAAGTATCAACCAATTAAAATTAATTAAAAAAATATAAAGTACATTAAAACTATTTTTTTAAATCCTACGAGAAAACATACAAAACATCTTTAAGACCCAATATACATGTACATGACAAAAACAGCCAGACACGTTCAACAAACAAACAAAACCCAGACGCCCAAACAAACAAACAGACAAAAAAAAAAAAAAACTAGAGCTTAAGCGTTTGTGGACAAACACAGGGCTGTTCCGATTATGATCGAATTTGATATTGCACATTATATAAATTACTTTGTGCAATTATTTCTTGACTTCTGTTTCATAGGCACAGTTTCCTCATGCATCACTGCCATGTACACATTTGACATTAGATATTAAAATCTTGTTATACTCGTACTGATAATTGCTGGTATGATATTTGGCCCACTTTAGTCTGATTTCCGATTTCTTGCCCTTAGGAAAAAGCAGAAAATTGTGATTAAATAGCCTGAAAAGTCTATTAAAGCCTACACCATGTGAACATGTTAGTCAACCCTTGTACTCAATAAAATGTTCCTTCTTTTCAAGGACCATATATCATACCTGTAATAGTGAAATTTTACTGTGACATCCCTACTGATTATAGTCATTACTGATAAACTTAATTGTTCATTTACTTTATATTGTTTGGGAAGAAACCCCTTGCAGATGATGTCACACTATCACTATTGTTTGAGTACTGAACAAATAATTTAGAACATAAGCGTGCGTGTGTAATATGCTTTTTATATTCTAGCTTCAGAGCCCTGAACCTTGGGATTCTTTTTAAGCTCAGAAAATACAGTATGGATGTTAGAAATGAGTTACCATTCAAAATTTGTTATTTGTATCTGGTTTCCTGCTCTTTGGTGAAGAGCACCTAAGATTGCACTTCGGGGTTTTTTTCCGCCTAGCAACTCCTGGAATTAGGGTCAGGAAGTAAGTTCTACTAGCAGAATGAATGTATACATTGTATCTATGGTGTAACTCATCCAAAGTTAATAATACCATTAAACGTGCATTGAAAACATGTAAGGTGTGTAAAAACGTCTGATGTCAACCAACGTAAAAATTGAGGAGTGTAATATGACAGTAAACTGAAAAGGTATGTTAGACTGTTGGAGTAGTTTTGATCAAGCATTTATAAACAAAAGGAGCAGTATAAAATGAATCTGTTGTAGGCTAACTGGTAGCTATTGAAGTTCCTTCATAAATGGGAATGACATATTATTATGTCATCTCAAGGATGTGGAACATACCAAATGAGGTGCACTATTCTGTAATCATTAAATTTGTGTCCAATATGACATAGCACCAGTAAAGGGCATCGAATTCAAGTTCTGGTGGTTAAGCATTGGGGTGTGAGTTTGAATCCCAGCCATGACACTTGTGTCCTCGAGCAAGATGCTTTACTATTAAAATTGCTTCTCTTCACCTAGGGGTATAAATGGGTACCTGCGAAGGGTAGAAGTTGATATTGTGTTTGAAAATCATTCAGTGCGCCACGGCAGCCCCTGGGGCTGTATACTCTCCCAGGTAGCTGAGAAAGATTTATAGGAATGTTATCGTCCCAATGACCAGGGCATTCATGTAAAGCACATTGATTGTAAAATGCGCTACATAAGAACTAGTTATTGTTATTATTTGATATTAATCATTACAAGAGGACTGCATAAGAACTAGTTATTGTTATTATTTAATGTTAATCATTACAAGAGGACTAAAGCACTAAAACCACATTTTGGAGAGTATCTCAGTCGAGGTACATTTTGATTCTCCTTATGTTTCATAATTTTGATAGGCAGAGGCTAGAAACTTGCTTGACTGCAGTGCATGCAAAGGAACACTACAGTAGTATGGCAATTGTTTTATTAGTTTCGTATAGTCCACATAAAAAAGAAGAAACAAAACCGGTTTGAATAGTAACAATTCTGTGGCATTTCAGTTCTGATGTATTTAGATTTATACACAAATATATTTGAAATGTATGGTGGCCCTGAAGGGACATCACACATCGCAAACGTGTGCGCATACGTAAGCGATGTCGTGAAACAAATCGCGATTATGTGCGCACACGTATGCGATGTCGTGAAACAAATCGCGAATATGTGCGCACACGTATGCAATGTCGTAGAATAAATCATGAATATGTGCGCACACGTATGCAATGTCGTGAACCAAATCGCGAATGTGTGCGCACATGTATGCAATGTCGTGAACCAAATCGCGAATGTGTGCTCACACGTATGCAATGTCGTGAACCAATTCGCGAATATGTGCGCACTCGTCTGCGAATATATTCGCGATGTCGTGAATGTTATTGCATACCATTGTCGCATACCTTTGGGGTGATGTCATAGTTGCGGACAATGTGTTAGTGAACTAGGGAGTATGCAAGTGGCCCTGGTCCCATTTGTATACCAAAGACATTCAATGCAGGAGCTTGGGTACCAGGCAGGTACATTGTGTGGCCACTCTATGTGCAGCCGCCATCTACCGTGTGATGTTCAATCGTTCAGCATCATCAAAAAACAAAAAGTCAATAGCAAGAAAACAGTCATGAATTATGACAGTCACGCGCGAAGATAAATTAGTCTGACCCTATTTATATATGCCTGTACGTCTTGATTCCAGACTTGGTGCTTCAACCCCCCAGATCAATAGACATTTTATTCGAAGGTATGCGACAATGGTATGCAATAAAATTCACGACATCGCGAATATATTCGCAGACGAGTGCGCACATATTCGCGATTTGGTTCACGACATTGCATACCGTGTGCACACACATTCAGGATTTGTTTCACGACATTGCATACGTGTGCGCACATATTCGCGATTTGGTTCACGACATTGCATACGTGTGCGCACACATTCGCGATTTGGTTTACGACATTGCATACGTGTACACATATATTCGCGATTTGATTCACGACATTGCATACGTGTGCGCATATATTCACGATTTGGTTCACGACATTGCATACGTGTGCGCACATATTCGCGATTTGGTTCACGACATTGCATACGTGTGCGCATATATTCGCGATTTGGTTCACGACATTGCATACGTGTGCGCACACATTCGCGATTTGTTTCGCGACATTGCATACGTGTGTGCATATATTCGCGATTTGTTTCACGACATTGCATACGTGTGCGCACACATTCGCGAATTGTTTCACGACATTGCATACGTGTGCGCACACGTATGCGATGTGCGATGTCCCTTCAGGGCCACCATAGAAATGTAAACAAGGGTTGCTAAAGAAAATGTTTACCTTGTGTGCTGTTTTCTATATTAAAATATTAAACCTCATTGTTTGTGTCTTTGTCATACTGAGTATGTTCTTGGGCTAAAATAGTAAATAATTTATGGGATATGAGTTGTTAATTTTGGCTTTTGACCCCCCAAATCCAACACTGACCCTATAGCCATGGAAAAGGTAATTTCACTTTTTATACTTTATTTCCCCACTGGGCTCTAATTCTTGCCCTATTGCATCCCCACCAAGTGTTTTGTCTGCCAGACGGTGATTTCCCAAAGTAATGCGTTCGCACAAGAACCTTAAAAACGTGGTTTCAGGCGAATGGGTAGCCTTGTTTCCTTCACGATTCAGCTTCAAGTAATGCGTTTGCATAAGAAACCTAAAAGATCGTTTTCCGGTGAACCGGACCAAGCGCAGACAAAGCTGACACGCGGGCAACATCGTCCCAAAGCACGGCGTTCTATTGTCTACGTTCACGCTGAATAACGATGATCTGAGCGGACACGACGCTCTGTGCTGAGAGCAAGACAAATTCTTCTCGATTCTTTGCGAATGAACGTAGACTTGTGTCAGTCGGCGCAGGAATGACTCTTTATAATATACTGTACATACAAAAAACGCAAAAACAGGGGTCATATTTGGGTTTAGGACTAGATTGAGTTTTAAAAAAAAGCAAGCAAGAGCACCGTTAAACTGGTAAAATCCCATTTGTTTTGTACACGGGCGAAAGTGCGCAATAGATGACGTAATTGTGACGTCGTTCCACATTTTAGGCCGGAAAGCACTTCTACAGTATCTCAGAAGTCTAAAACTGAAACAAGTTTGACGATCGATGGTATACTTTTTGAGATAAGATGCTTTCAAGATTTGCTAATTAAATCTTCACCTCGCTGTAAAGTGGCTAATTAATTAAGAATTTTAATATTTTTTACATTCTGAGTCAAGCTTATGTTCTAAGCTACAATTTGATGTATGATTCAACTCTTTCCTATTTACGCTCTAGGATATTAGGCTTAAAGAAAAACGTGTACAAATGCTATGGGATTTAGGGCGGAAACAAATAATAATAATAATAATAATAATAATAATAATAAAAATAATAAAAATCTCGACGAAAATAATAGCTGTTCCGACTGTATGTCGGAACAGCTAATTAGCTGAAACAGAGTTAACAGTAGCTGCAACAGAGTTAAAAAAAAATAACATACGTTACAGATATTCAGATGTGAACAAATGTGTTTAAGAGAATTTTGGAATTTGTCGAGTGTCCTGATTTTCCTCAGTTTTATAGGGAGGGAATTCCAAAGTGTGGCTGCCGCTATCCTAAAACAAATCACTGTCTACTTTCAATCGCTGCATAAAGTCGAAATAAACTGCAGGGCCCAACTTCGTAGAGCTGCTTAAGCACGACAAGATTATGCTTACCAGAATAAGGTTACCAGCCAAAACATTAAAAATACCATGTCATAAGTACCGGTACTACCTGTGACTGGTATCATGCTTATTAAAATCCAATTATTAAAAACTTTGATTCAACGGGAGGTGTTTACCCGAACCCCGTCCAGAGAAAAAGCATGCCCGAAGAGCCCTGGAATAAATGAAAGTAAGCCAGCTGGTAATTGTGGCCATTACTCAACGAGTTCATTCCGTACATTCCTTGGACTGGGGTTTACTGCGGAATGTCACCTCATAATAAGATCTTCGTTGTTATGTAAATTAGGAGTTTTGCGCTGTTTTCGAAGTATAGGCATACTCGTGCTGTAGCGAATACAGCGTATGGCATTCAGATTGAACTGCGGCGGCCTGGCGGGCAGCATGGCCGTATCTCTCAGCTCTAACATGGGTGTTGGACGTCGCGTTTTCTGACAAACTTTACCAATAATTTTATCAAAATTCTTGCCATGGCCAATCATGTGCATTGAGAAATATTTCAGCAATGCAATGTAGCTGTTTTTGATATTCTTTATCAAAGGCTTGGTCAAGATTTGAAGTAGGCCTACAACAACCTAAGAAGTATAAACCTTGTGTTTTTTTGTCACTGGCCAGAAAGTTTGTACTAAACACTACAGTTAGAAACAAAAATTCACTGTTGAGCCCTTTAGTACATATCGCGAGTTCGACGAAGTTCTCAAGTTCCGACTACAGACTTTACAAGCAAAATGATTAACTTCGGTGCTGAGCTTGCGAGTGGCTGGAGAGAGCTCCGGTGAATTGCCTTGACTGCAGAGTACAACTTCACGACCAAAGCCGAACACATCGTTCCAACGACATCTTGTTGAGGTAAGGATTTTCAACATGTGTAACTACAATCATAGACTTAAAATGTTCGCTAAGTTCAGTTCAGTTCAATTCAATTTCATTTATTTCATCACGGTTTACAAATGACAAGTGGAAATTGTTGTCCCGATGTTCACTAATTTAACTTTAACTCTACCGCACCTAATACTAGTCCGAGTAATTACTGGACCCTTCAACGCTTTAGTTTTTTTTAACATTTGGACATTATCTGGCATATGTAGGGTTCGAGTGAACTCCCATCGCAACATGGCCCAGTCTATTGGGAAAAATTGTGCTCAATCCTGAAATTTTGCACATTTTCGCAAATTGGAAATGCGTTCCACCGGCATCGTTGCCGTCATCAGTTCAGATTTTTATCCGAAATTTATCTCTCTTTTCAGAAACGTATTTGACACAATCGTACCATCATATTGACCGGCAACATCTCCTGCGTACTTCAGGTGAGTTTAAAGTATATTGTAGAGGTCTTTGATGGATTTGGGAGCAGTTATTTGTCTCTCCCTGTCTGACAGATTTGAATCTTGTAAGGCATTGGTACACAATGTACCGAATTTTAATGGTTCACTCGGACCCTATACACCAGATAATTATGTCAAAATGTAAAAGAAAAAGCGTATAGGGTCCAGTAACTCGGACTAACCCAATATACAATACAAAATAAAGAATTTAGCTTCAAATAGTTTTTCGTTCTTACCTGAAAAAAAAAAATGTTACGAAGGAACGGCATGATTTTGAGGGATCCAAATAAATTTTCGAGGGGACGAAATAAAATTTAGGTCAAAGTGCTATTTCGTTCCCGGAAATATTGTTTAGAACGAACAAAATGATTTTAAGGAATCAAAAAAATATTTCAAAGGACCTGTTCACAGCTCAAAGAGGCCAAAATAGTCATGAATATTCATTAAACTGCTTACTATTCTGATTGGCCGCTGGTCAGCCAATCAGAACTTGCCCTTTTCAAACAATTGGCTTGTATCAACAGTTTCTGACGTCAGAAATCTTAATTCTTTATTTTTTATTGTTTGTTACAGAAACAATCTTTTTGAAAATTGTTTGCATGATAATTTGTTTTCATCCTATCGCCCAAACACGGACAATGCATCTTTAATTTCCTGAGAAAATAAAGCCTATGCTTTGCCTTTGCACACATTTGTTTAATATATTTGTTTCAATTTAGCTAGTTTTCTATGATTGTCCCAAATCTATCTCCTTTGCACTAAAGTCAGAGACGAGACACGACTGATGCAGCTGTAAGCGGTTGACCAAGACGGGGAACGGCTCGATGCAGAGCCAGCAGCCAGTAGCGACCTCCCATCCAGGTAAATACTATATACATTTTTTTGTCTTTCGAAAAAAGACTATTTTGTTCCCTCAATTTCTCAAAGTATTGGTTTGTTACCCCAGAGTAAAACGTGTTTGCTCAAAATTACTCATTTGGCTCCCTCGAAATGTCATTTTGTTCCCTCAAAATACTATTTTGTTTTTTTCTTGAGGGATCAAAATAGCATTTTGAGGGAGTGGAATAATGCTTTCGCCCGAAATGGTATTTCGTTCCCTGGAATATTGTTTCGAACGAACAAAATAATTTTGAGGAATCAAAAATATTTTGCTCGAAATACTATTTTGTTCCCTCAAAATATTGCTTCTAAGGAACAAAATAATATTGAGGTATCGAAACATTTTTTTGCCCTAAATACTATTTCGTTCCCTCAAAATTTTATTTCGAAGGAACGACATGATCTTGAGGGATCAAAATAATGTTTTCATGGGTCGTAATAATATTTAGTTCAAAATACTATTTCGTTACCTGAAACATTTGTTCAGTGTATATAAACATACGCATTGTACACGTCTGTGTACATGCATGTACATTCACATATATAGCAAGTGAGTGTGGTATGTGACATTATATTATTTAATCTTCTGATTGGTCACCCGTTAGCCAATCAGAACTTACCTGATTAAAACAAAAGGGCTTGTATATACAGTTTAGTTCTGGACGTCAGAAATCTTAAGTCTTTATATTTTTTGTTCAGAAGGAGTTTACCTTTTTAAATTTAGTCGCATGAGATTTTTTATGCATCTTTAATTTCCAGAAAAATTAAAGCCCATGGTTTGCCTCTGTATAATTTATTCGAATATTTTTGTTTCAATTCAGCTCGTTGTCTATAATTGCCCAAAAACTACGCCCTTTGCACTCTAACTGTACTAATGATCGAGCTTATTGATGTGTTTAGGGGTTGTTTATCTCAAGTCAGAGACAGGGACGACTCGAGGCAGACCCAGCAGCGAGCTTCTGTCCAGCCAAGCTTCAAGAGGCATTGGTGGGACTGACTCTTTAGAGACTGTGACCAGATGGGAGTTGAAGATCTATGGACCTAGACGTAAATTGGAGTCGTCAACGGATCAAGGTAAGGAGAACCTGCCATATCCGATCTCCACTTTTTCCAGTTCGCTTGTGCGATTTGCCACACTTTGATTATGTTGGACTTTCTTTCTTTTTTTATTTATTTATTTTTTTAAAATTTCTCGAGCATTTTTGTTTAGAATGGAATAGAATTCTTTATTGTGTCAGCTTGAAAAAACTAAAGACAGATAATATTTTTTATCAGACACTTATGATTTCCAAACTCCCCAGGCATGACTTTTCAGAACTAAGTTGTTCCCCCAAATTATATCTACTCCGCGGTAGTAGAATAATAACAGGAAAAGTTCTCACAAGAAAAAATACTGTATATAGCAAAGTAGATATCATCACATGGTGTCGTCGCAAACCAATTATACATTGATTGTGTTCCATTGGCAATGGCAAACATTAAAAAAAAATCATTTTATGATAATTGTCAATCGCAATGGCAACAATAAAAAAAAAAGCATAGGGCCTATTATAAAACAGAAGTATAATACGTTAATAATTTAGTAATTTAATAGTCAGTAAAGGCAAAAATTGTTGACCTTTCTGTTATAAAAAAAGAAAAAGAAAAAAAAAGATAATTGTGGAGGTCGGATAACGCAAGTTGGCATTCAAGACAAAGACAAGAGTGTGAAGACCAAAAGGAGGGTAAATATAGATCTAACCCGTTCTCTTGCAGAGTCCCTCCCCTTTTGTAACACCCCCTCTCCAATTGATATTCGGCGATCTTGTTGATGTTGTCCTTGCTCGTTTAACTCTCAAGGTGACTTCACACTTTCTTGGCATTTCTTGAGTTGCATATTGGTCATAGCCAATGATGCTTTTTAATTAGGAGACTAGTCTTAACTGGAAATTTCTGTCAGGGTTGATACTTCAAGTCGTCAGTTGTCATGTTTATTTATAATTGCCGTAATTTTGCAAACAGCGTAATCCGTAATGTTAACAAAAGAAGAGTACATAATCCAACTACAACTTTATCATAATTTTAATAAATCCTTTTACTGTTTTAAGAAAAAAAATAAAAAAAATAGATTGTACATTTCCCCACTCCGCTTACAAACATGACAAGCTGTCAAATATAAAAGTCCAATCACCCTTCATTTGATGATTAATGTTTGATTTAGGAGTATTAAATAGATAATTTAGACAAGCTAAATTAATATTTACCTACTCCTAATATCAGCATTATATCAGTTCTAAATGTAGACATTTTCGACTGAGCACGAACAACATTAAGTCAATGAAAATTTTAAAAAAATGAGACAATAAATGAAAAACATAACAGTCCAATCACCCTTCATTTGATGATTAATGTTTGATTTAGGAGTATTAAATAGATAATTTAGACAAGCTAAATTAATATTTACCTACTCCTAATATCAGCATTACATCAGTTCTTAATGAAACATTTTCAACTGAGCACGAATAACATTAAGTCAATAAAAATTTAAAAAATAAGACAATAAATGAAAAACACAACTGTAACCCTTGCTGGTTTAGATCAAAGTTCAAATAAAAAAACCTGGGAAAATACTTACAGAAGTTTTTTTTAAGTTATGTTAAATTATATTAAAGTTTAAAGGGCTCATTGTCAAAAGAAATCCTTACACCATTTATTTTTGAGCGCTGCAAAAACAAAAAAAGAAAGTAAATAATGTACGAGAAAGAAAAAAAAGAAACAAGGAAGACTGAAGACGGCGAGAGAAAAGAAAGTCGGGGCCAAAGAGCAGATCATCCATGGCGGCGAGACGTCAGTGATGCCTAGGTATGTATGAATGGTAAGACGGTAAAGGCAGCAAAGGTTAAGTAACTGATGAAGTATTAGGTTAGGGCAAAGAAAAATAACCTTTCTCTCCGCAGCTCTAATCTTTCTCTTCACAGGCTAACCTTATTTTTGTTTTCCCCAGGCTAGTAACCTGTTCTTCACAAAGTGATGTTAGATTGTGAGTTGAAATGTAAACGTTGAGTAGACAGTGTTGAATCTCCCTCTGATGTCTCTGATGCATGACCAAGGTCAGCCGGGTCAATGACGACAGCCGTTTGCAGCAAATGTTAAGTAACTGGTGAAGTATTAGGTTAGGGACAAAGAAAAATAACCTTTCCCTCCGCAGGTTTAATCTTTCCCTTCACAGGCTAACCTTATTTTTGTTTTCCACAGCCTAGTAACCTGTTCTTCACAAAGCGATGTTAGATTGTGCGTTGAAATGTAAAAGTTAAATAGACAGTGTTGAATCTCCCTCTGATGTCTCTGATGCATGACCGAGGTCAGCCGGGTCAATGACGACAGGCGTTTGCAGCAAATGTTAAGTAACTGGTGAAGTATTAGGTTAGGGACAAAGAAAAATAACCTTTCCCTCCGCAGGTTTAATCTTTCCCTTCACAGGCTAACCTTATTTTTGTTTTCCACAGCCTAGTAACCTGTTCTTCACAAAGCGATGTTAGATTGTGCGTTGAAATGTAAAAGTTAAATAGACAGTGTTGAATCTCCCTCTGATGTCTCTGATGCATGACCGAGGTCAGCCGGGTCAATGACGACAGGCGTTTGCAGCAAATGTTAAGTAACTGGTGAAGTATTAGGTTAGGGACAAAGAAAAATAACCTTTCCCTCCGCAGCTGTAATCTTTCTCTTCACAGGCTAACCTTATTTTTGTTTTCCACAGTTTAGTAATCTGTTTTTCCCTAAATAAAGTGGATGCTGAGGCAAGCAACATTATTGTGCACTGATGGCAGCTCTGTGATACCGTATAAATGACTATGTTTGGTTAAGTATTAGGGTTGGCTCAGGTGATGTGTCTGGTGAAGGTGTCTTTGGCTATTATTGATGTGGCCATAAATTGCTAATCTTTCCAGATAATTCTTTCCTCCAAAAATCAGATCGTGTTTTCATCTTCAAGATGATGACGTAGTTTGAGCGCTGACATCTTCACTGAGCTGAGGTGATGTCTACCAGCAGGTACTGGGTTCATGCAAGAAATTTGGTAATGTACCGGTTTATAAAAGTTACAGGTTACAAAATACAACAGCTAGCATGAAAAATCAGCCAACCACCGAGGTCAAACAACTTATAACTATAAGAACCAGTTAACGTGTTGTAAGAAAATCGTGCTTTTACAACAAAGAAAAACTGTAACCCTTCCTGAAACAATAGTCTCTTTTGCAATCTATTACAGAGACATAAATTTGTCTAAGCCAATTAAAATTTCCTCCTCAGTTCAGTCGTCTCTTGTGCAGAGGTGACTACAACCGGACCTGGTGAGATGAGCATCGGTGGAGGATACAGGTGCACTGTGTCAACAACAGACCGCCTGGTAAGTTGAAAAAATTAGTTCAACAATTTGTCTTTGAAAAAAAGGTTCATCCCACAAATCTGGTAATGGAGTTAATGTTTCAGAATCAGCATTTTTAAAAGGTTCAAAGAATACATTCATTTCTATCCTCTAGTTTGCAATAAAACACCATACAACCAACTGGTGGAAAGCTTCACATCAAAATAGGATATCAAGTTTTTCATAAAGAATTTTTTTAAATACACAAAAAGAAAAACAATACCTGTAATATTGTGTCATGTTCAATAACTTGAAGAACTTTAGGAGAATTTTCTTGCACACGACAGCAATCAGTTTATCAAAAATAATATTTGAAAATCGTTAATTTTCTACCACAGATTGGACTGTTCACAACAAACTGAAGGAATGCTTCAAGTTTAGCCACATGACTCTTCGCTAAAGTTCAACAGCTGAAGTGACGTAGGGATGTGTTGAAACTAACCAATGCGTCTTGGATTGCGTGCAAGGAGCTGCAGAACTGCATCAGGTCTAGCCAGATGACTCTCTGCTCCAAGTGAACGTAGGGATGTTTAGGCTAACCAACGCTTTTTAGACTGTGTGCCACCGGCTGCAGGACTGTGTTAAGTCTAGCCAGATAACTCTCCGCTGCAAGTTCAACTTTTCAAAAGACATAATAAAAGGGATGTTGAGGCTAACCAATGCTTTTTGGCCTGTGTGCCACCAGGTGAAAGACTGGCAGGATGACTCTCCACAAGAAGTTCAACTGCTGAAGTGACTAGGGAAGTTGACCAAAACAAACGCTTTTTTTGACTGTGTGCTACCTGATGCAGAACTGCATTAAATCTAGTCAGATAACTCTCCGCTACAAATAAAAGCTTTCAAGTGACTATAGGGATATTTGAGGCTAACCAACACTTCTTGGACTGTGTGCCACAAGCTGCAGGACTGTGTCAAGTCTAGCCAGATAACTCTCTGCTATTCAACTGTTCAAGTGAAGTAGGGATGTTGAGGCTTACCAATGATTCTCCACATGCTTTTTAAATAGCTCCATGGTTTAACTGAAACAAGCTGGACAAAGACGTTGCCATACTGTATAAAGACACTCAAAGACACATTTATGGGATGAGCATCGGTGGATGAAACAGGTGCACTGTGTCAACAACAGTCCGCCTGGTAAGTTTGAACAAATTAATTCTAAAATGTTTCTTTGAAGAAAAGGTTCACAAATCTGATAATGGAGTTCATGTTTCAGAATGAGCACCTTTGAAGGTTGAAAGAATAGATTCATTCCCATCCTCTAGTTTGCAATAAACACACCAAACAACAAACTGGTGAAAAGATTCAAGTTAAAATAAAAACAGATTTTTTAAATACACAACAAGAAAAACAGAACCTGTAATATTGTGTCATGTTCTTTGTGCATGTTCAATAACTTGAAGACTTATTGGAACTTTAGGAGAATTTTCTTGTACATGACAGCAATCAGCTTATCAGAATTAATCTTTGAAAATAATTCTATTTTCTACAGCAGATTGAGATGCTGACCTTGGAGATGATGTATACCCCCAACTTTGAGGCTAAACAAATGTTGTTTGGACTGTGCGCAACCAGCTGAAGGAATGCTTCAAGTTTAGCCAGATGACTCTTCGCTACAGCCGAAGTGATGGCGGGTTGTTGGGGCAAACCAACGCTTCTTGGACTGTGTGCCACCAGCTGCAGGACTGCATCAAGTCTAGCCACATGACTCTTTGCTGCAAGTTCAGATGCAGGACTGCGTCAAGTCTAGCCAGATGACTTTCAGCTATTCAACTGTTCAAGTGATAGAGATGTTGAGGCTAACCAAGGTTTTTGTTGGACTGTGTACCACCAGCTACATGACTTCGTCAAGTCTAACTAGATGACTTTCTGCTATTCAACTGATAATTATAAGGATGTTGAGGCTAACCAAGATTTATTTGGACTGTGTACCACCAGTTGAAGGACTGCATCGAGTGTGATACATTTGAAACTATTGCATTTTGGACTGTCACCCACTGAAGTAAGACTGTGTCAAGTTTATCCAGATGATTCTTCACATGCCTTTTTAAATAGCTCCATGGTTTAATTGAAACAAGCTGGACAACGACGGTGCAATACTATATGAAGACACTCAAAGACAGTCTAAATTTGCTGCAGCTATGGCTGTGCTGTGGCTGTTTCTTTAAGGGCGTTGGTATGGGCGTCATATTATGCTTTAATACATGTTCACATGACAATGAAGCCGTAGCCGCATCCGCAGCCACGAAATCAAACACGGCCTTTGTTTAATGTTAACTCACTAGGCTTTTCTTAAATCCATCCAACTCCAATACCATTGTACTACATTGTATGTCAAACGTGGCTTGGTGCTCACATCAGTTGATTTGATCAAATTGGCACGCCTGACCTCATACCAACCATTGTTGGTTTCTTATATCATGGAAAATCAATTTTTTTAAATTCAAGTATAATACCCTTTGGATTTTGATGGATTCAGAGTAATAGGAAAAACAACTTTGAAGAAGGTGTCGGCTTTCGTAAAGAGAAACAAACAATTAAAATATACAATATGAGGTCACACAAAACATCTGTAGTGTAATGTAAGCGCAATTTACATGTGAGCAGCTTTTCTTGCTTGCCGAAATGCTTTGACTAAAAATGAGTGAACTCGTAAAAAGTTTTAAAAAAAGTTAAATACAAATGAAGATTAGTTAAATTTTTATCCAACTGGAGAGTTATTTTAAACATGTACTTCAGAAAACTAAAGCTGTTCCATCATGTGACGTAATTGTCAACTAAGGAGCCCAGTGTAAACACTACGTTCTTGTCATCAACTTGAAGTAACAGTTTGTTTTGGTAAGAAACCAAGGCGAGAAATGTTCATGTTTAATCATCTTCAGTTTAAAAAAGTAAAGAAAAAGTTTGTAGAATTATTTGATGAAGGCAGAAAACCGAGAATAATCTTCCCAAAGCCGGTTTTTGGACGGACTAAATTATGTAACTATCAAGTTATTTTTAGGTCATTAAGTTAATTTTGTAAGATGAATTCGATTGGAATTGCTCTCGGCCCTTCATCGTCTAGTTAGGCAAACTTTACACATTGTTCAATAAGTAATTCAGAGATGTGTGGGAAATTAAAAGTGTACACATGACCGCAAATAGATAGAATGCATGTTTATAGAGAAATTCGCGAGCGAGCAGAACTCAGATGCAATGCAAACACAAACCATGTGCACAATCACAACACCAGGGCTCGGTTTCACAAAAAGCTAAGACTTTATCACCAATAAATGTTAGCAAAATGATGTCACAATACAAATCACAATGGTAATATTGACAACTCATCTTGAAGATGAATCTTAGAGTTTTGTGAAATCGAGCCCAGTACTCCTCACCCTCACATTGAACTAAAACTTCACACTTTAACTCAACCCTCACTAAAACCATAAAAACATCACTCACACTATTTCATTATTAACACCTTACCCTCAGCACCAACCATTCAACCTGCGCCGTGTATAACAAAATAATAAAGCGTAATTTTATAAAACATGCATTTTGTTTATACGAGCGATCAAAACATTTCTAGTTCTCATATAGTAGAGAATTATAGTTCACTGTCATTTTGTGTAGTATTTCTTTACTGTAGCTTATCTGAAGTAATGATACTGTTGCAAAGCCCAAGTAACCAATAAATATATTTATGTGCGTGTATTTTAATTATTGTTAGATTTTCACAATTTGCTTTGACTATTATGTTATAAACATTCCTAATCCTACATTACATGTAAATGACTTGCTTTTCTTGTAAGAGCCTAGTACCTATCGTTAAGAAAATGTGCTCGCCTAAATGTTTTCTGGAATGATGTGTGTTGGCTGCAGATGGTGCTGCATACCTACAACACCTTGTAAAACCTACACCGTAATAAAATGTTTTGATTAATGGGTGTCGTAATTCAAAATAGGATGTACACCTGTTATTAGCAAGCGCTTTGAGATGACCTTTGATAGAGTGCTAAGTAAAACCCTTGCTCTATCTACCTCCATGTTCTACGGTAAAACAATGTATATTATTTTTACCATAAATTATCTGTTGTAATATAATTTTTTTATGTTTAATTGATCCAATACTCAATGACTAAAGATGTTCGTGTTAGCTACAAGAAGTAAGCAATTAAAAAGTGTGAATATATTGATTTATTTGTTTGCTGAATCTAACAATCTAAACAAGTGAATGTTTACAAATATGATCTCGTTATGAAGAGTAAGGAATATACTTTCGATTGACGTGTAGCGTGATATAAAAAGTCACGAATGACCGACACAATAAGTGGTTGAAAAAATTTCCAAACTTTTTTTGACGAGTTTATTTACATGTAAACCAAATTGTAAATTGTAATGGAAGTGTTTTCTTTGCTAAACTTTAGAGTTAAATGTAATGTCACCATGTTGTCATGTGACCTGTGTGCATTAGCAATCGCTGCTACTGTTTCTCATTATATTAAAAGGTACCAGACTATGTTTTACAGTCTCGGCTTAGTAAGGCCGTGTCCGAATTGACGGCTCTGGCAGTGGCTACGGCCGAATTGATAAAAACGCTCATTCCTCAACATTGTCTCTGCTGCCATTGGCCATAGCCGTCGCCGAAGTCGCTTGATTTAGGCATATGAAGACAAAACAAGATGGCCGCTCCATTATGAAAAAGGTCTACAGCAATGTCAGTAATTAAATTAAAAGCTTTATATTAAGGATAACGATGAAACACTTGATGTAGTGTTTGCTTGTAACTTGTAATGAGTATGTTAAAGTTTTGGTGCAGGGAACAATTTCATCGGGCAAAATTGCACGTTATAGCAACATTATTTAGACTGAACGTGTACACTGAATGATACATAATGTAATACCAGGTTAGCAAAATGATGATTTTTGAGTAGCAACTGATACATTCTGTGTAGCATTTTGCTAAGCTTTAGAAGAGAAATGTCTACTGTGGTGTGTACCGCATTATTTTGTAAGTACCGTAGCGTGTTGTGGTCCAGTGGTCTAGAGCATCAAAGTCGATTTCTGATGTCTGAGTCACCTGACTGTGGGTAATAATCCAGGGCTTAATTTCATATGTAGCGATATCATTAAGCAGACAATTTTATTTAACAACATTCTGCTAAGCAGAACTAAGTAGGATATTTGCCAGTCAAAGATTGTACATGTGACATGGTATTTTTGCCGGTAACCTTATTCTGCTAAGCAACGGTTTGTTTGTGCTTAATAAGCTCTAAGGGTAACTGCAAGGGTTAATGATTGGCAATGTGGCACCAACTTTGAGATGGTTTCGGGAATGTTTAAGACCCAAATGAACAAGGGTACATGTACATGGAGAATGTTCGACACTTGATACAATGTTTAAGCACCTATTGCCTAAATTCTGCAACTTATGTATTTTTATAATAATAGTAGTTTATTCAGTGCTAAATAAGGCAGATATTCTTCCGTCCGAAAAATTAAGATGAAGACATGTGGTCATCTTTGCGAGGTTCTCTGTGTACACTTAATATTGGAGATTAGACTATGTTGTCCTCTGAGCCTCACTTTGGTTACACTGGGCTGAATAGGAACAATACAAGAAGGCTGCCAAAGTTTACCCTTAAATTTGTCAGTGACTATGTGTAGCCAGCAGGAGCAGTTAGCTTGCTGTCATTTCACTAGCCCATAAAAAAACACATGTCACCAGTCCATATTTCATATTAAATAGGGATGCTTTTCAACACTGAACATCACATATTTTGTAGCTAGCCGGACCACTTGGATTGGGGAGAATTTCGACTGGTCCTCGGCCCGTGTGTTTTAAAGTTCTATCATTTGGCCAGTGGACCACGCCCACTGGCTCCACATGAAGTCTTTAACTAGGCATCGACTTATTGCTTGAAGTACTTTATGTGATAAATTTATTGCAATTATATGAATTCATTATGTGAGAAAAACTTAAAAGAACAAAAAATTCCAATTATTTAGAAAAATTGTGGTTTTTGACCTACCAAATAGTTACACTTTTTTAAGCCATGCCTTTTGTACACAAATACAAAACGCGCTATAAATGACGTCATGATGACCAAAAAATTGTTCCAAAAAGCACATCTACAATATCGAACAAGTCAAAAACTGGAAACAAAATGAATATCGGATGTTTACTTCCTGAGATATGGTGGTAACAAGATTGACTAATTAAATATTCAAGTCGCTGTAACGTGGTTAATTAATTAATAATTAGATTTTTATACATCGTTTCACTAAGTCAAGGCTTAAGCTTTCATATGGTATAAAATTTGTCTGGTGTTTTGTTCTAAAAATGAGTTATGCTGCGCAGAAAAGTCATGTGTTAAGTCAATGGGGTTTGGGGGGGGGGGAATTTAGAGAATAATTGCAAAAAAAAAAAAAAAAAAAAAATCCCGACAGAATCAATAGCTGTTCTGACGGATAGTCGGAACAGTTAATAATAATCCCAACGAAAACAATACCTCTTCCGACTGCTAGGTCGGAACAGCTAATTACCTTGGGTTGGGCAAGGAGATACCGACATATCTCTCCGATGTACTGAACGACATTGGCCTTGTACCGTCTTACGTCACCCCAAAACTGAGAAGCCGAAAACTTTGTTCGTAGTACAACAGTTCCTCCTAAGAACACAAATATATATAGGGTGATGTGAGCGTTCATATTTTGTTTTTGTTTCTCGGACAGCTTTGTGTTCAAAAATCCCGTTGAGCACTCGTTTGAAGACCACTCTAGTTATGGGCAGGGAGAACCTGTCGCACAGCCGCCCCATATGTTTTTTCGGGTGCAGGACTGTTTAAGGCAGATGCAGGTACATACTGTAACTCTTTTAGCATACTTAGTTTAGGAGATATAGTGAAACATATATTACAAAGAGACAATGGATCAACTGCTAAAAAAAAAAAAAAAAAAAATTTCTACGAATTATGCCAGGAAGAAAATCTGACAAAGATAATTATCCCACAAAAATCTGGACTCTCACCTGCAGTTATGACATTGCACAGGCCGATTATCATCCCTGAGCTATGGAACAGCGGTAACGAAATGTACAATACGTCGGATGAATCGAGGTGGTACATCTGCAAGACACTCCCACCTGCGATAACCTTTTCCTGACCGAAACGCACAGCTTTAGGCCTTCCTGCAAGGTTGATGACAGGAAACAAGCTGAGGTTTATGTTCTTAATAGTCTTAATTGAAACAGATTACTTCTTCATAAACAGTGGCATAGCCAAGGGGGAGGCAAAGGGGGGGGGGGGGCAGCTGCCTCCCCCCGGAACATCTTGTCCCCTCCTTGCCCACCCGTCAACTGTGAATCAGGCATTTTGAACTTAAATTGCCCACTCTACAAACATATGTGCCCCCCCCCCCCCCCATTTGCCCACTTCAAAAAAGATGCTGGCTATCGCCACTGGTGTTAAATCATTCTTCATTGGGATATACAAACGCTTAAGAGAGCTCTTTTTTTTCTTAGCAAACTTTGTCAAATCTCGTTGCAAACTATCACGTCAACGCATGTCCAAGTGTGATGTATATGCATTGGGCGGCGGTGTTGTGACTTCGATTTGGCTTGATATGATACAATTTCTCATCTGTGTAATTTGTTCGTCGACCTCAACTGCTCTTACCCGTGGTTCCCGAAGTGTAGAAGAAGAAAGCTGGGTCCGAGTACGAAGCTCCCTTCCGTACATCCCGCGGTATGGCGTCAGAGGAAGCAAGGGGAGATGCCAAATCGATGGCCAAGAACCCATCAGGGAGGTCGGTGTCATCTCCTGCCCCCTTGATCACCTCCACATTGATGTTGTCCGCTTGGAGCTCAGACTGTATTTCCAGAATTGCTGCGATCAAAACTGGGTCTGATGGAAAGCTTATTAATATAAATTTAAGTTCTCATGTCATATCAGAAACTACGGCTTCGGATTTGGCACCGGCTTATAGGCTCAGCCAGTTGTTTAAAAACGTGCATGCATATTCGGTATAGGGCTTCATACGGGAGCCTACGTGGTTTCCGAGAGTGATAAACGGTCGCATCAGCATTCATCAGTTACAAGGAGTACTCAATTTCAACAGTTTATTATTCACGGATCATATTATAAGATCGTTCAAATTCATTATAGATCGCAAAGATCGTTCAATTTTGTAAAGGCCACGGCAGCAAGAGGATGGTCTACTATTCAATTTTATCAATACTGTAAATAGGTAGTAATAACATTTTAACTGAAGAATGGTGAAAGTCTTGAATGCCTGTCGAATGACTAAAACGAACCTGAATGAGAAGAACGAAATCATGTGTGCACGAAAACGACATTGAATCGAAAACATATGTCTGATCAAATTGCAGAGTTGCCGTAAACTTGAATGCGTTAATGAAACTGATTTTGCCGAAACTGACCAGGAAAACGTATAGTATTGGTCAGATGTCAAGTTTGCTGTTTACTAAAAACGAAAACGCGTTCAATACCAAGAAGGTCACTGAGGAACAACCTCCTCATTTGGGTGTATTTAACAATTATTTTATACTATCTATTAACATCTATCATAATGGTTGCGGTTAAACCGTTGCTATAGGATTCAAACTGCCTCTAGCTACCGGGCAGTCTCGGTAGTCTAGTTGGTATAAGCATGCTCTAATGGCGGGGTCGTGGGTTCGAATCCCACCCGAGGAATATGCCTGTGGAGTATACAGTGCTTAACACAAATCGGTGTATGGGCAAAAAAAAAAAAAAAAAAAAAAAAAACACACACACACAAATCTTCCTTCTCTTACCACGGCCGCATATGATCCTCTTCATCTGACCGACTCGGATGCAGTGAAGAAGAGTCTCCCCTCTAAGATTGATATTGAGAAGAGCTCCCGTTACACACAACTTGAGGAGGGCCATGGTGGTAGATACGTAGGCCGGCTCATTATGCATGAAAATACCTACGATGTCTCCAAACTGTTAACAAAAAAAGTACAATATTGAGACCAGTTACACACATGTATTAAAAACCCTCATAGATGCTGTAGGCAGTTTGGTTAACATGTGGCCTCAACCGGGGATCCTCCACATCATCTTCTCCTATGTCACTCCATCAATTTGTTTTTGACTTGGAAAAGATTGGAATGTCTGACCCAGTGTGACAAGCAATTGCTTTTTTGGCCCTACCGGCCCCCAATCCCTCCGAATCCTACATTTTGGCAAATTGGATATCGACGGGAATTGGGACTGTGAGGGTTTGAAGACAGCAAACCTATACTCGAACAATTATGCGACATCTGAGTCAGTCGCGTCTCCAAGTTTTCACCTTTCTTTTCCATAAATTAGTCAGTAAAAGGAAAGGTCGAGCGTGCGTTCATCAACCCTTGAGAAAATCTGTGGAATACAGTAATAAGCTGGATTCAAATAATGATTCTTACACATGTATCAGAGGGGTCCGAAATCGACAGGCAACAGTACTATAGAGGAAGACACCCCTCTACAATTTTAGTCTTGACCCAACAGACCGATGTAAGGTATATACTAAAAAAAATGATTGCTAGTTTTATCCCCGAAGCAATAATTACCAATACATCATTTAAACCTGTATGTGCTTGAGCAATTACATTTTAAGCCCATCATACCAGCAACTTCAGGCAATAAACTTCACAAACATGCGGAGAAAATTTTGCAAAAAAACAAATGAAAATGGGATTGAAAGTGTCTTGGGGATTCTCGTCTGGGACTGGTTGCTTGTAAATTGGCCGCAGTGGGATAGCCCCTTGAGCTAACAATGATCGAATGCGTTATTACATGTTCACAAAGGAGTGCCCCAAAGCCCCAGATCAACATTGGTAAACTGACTGTAAATGCTTCCATTCTTTGCACAAATCAAGATATTTGTAATAAAACCAACATGTGAAAATGTCAGCTCATTTCGTTGTTTCATTTGCGAGAAAACGGTAAAAATTAATTCAGCATTTTTTGTACGCATTCCTACAGGCAGAGTTTCCGTCTCACTGAGACGAAAACTCATTTTGGATCTTATTTCAGTTATTATTTAAAAAACGATAACCCTTCGGGCAGAAATATTTCAAGGGAAGTTTTCTACCATCATTATCTTTATACCGTGATGGTGAATATATTTTTTTTAACTTACCAATGTTGAGCTGGGGCTTTAATGCAGATTGAGAATCCGATTGTGAATCATCCATATTGTTTTTAAAGACACCACAACTTAGAGTTCACCAACATTCTGATTTTGTGAAAGTTTCACGCCGTAATGTGCGTATACCCATTTAAAAAAAATCTAAATGACAAATATCTTGATTTGTGCAAAGAATGGAAGCAATTGCAATCACTTTACCAATGTTGAGCTGGGGCTTTAAATATAATTATGTTATAACCCTTTTAGCCTAATCATATTCAACATTAAGAAGAGAGAGAGAGTGTGTGTGTGATGCGCGTGCGCAAGATAATGCAAACGCATCCTAAAGGCATGACCTTGTATCGCAGGTCATGGAGAGCACTGAGGTCAGTCGTCTATTGTGTTGTGTAAGCATCACGCAGTGTAAACAACATGCATTCGTATTATTTAGTTCGTATAGTAATATATTAATGGTAAATGATAATATCCATAACATATTCATACAAATATAAATGAAACTAATATTACAGGGCTCAAAGACTTTATTTATATTTAGTAGTAATAAATTCTAATTCGTGACCAGAGCTCGGTATGCATGTACCCATATTAATAATCGAGTTTTTTTAAGTCTTTAGTCTTAGCATCGTGTTTCCTCCATGATAGCACATAGACTTAATAAAGGCTTCAACAAGCTACAACAATTGAGGTAGGCTTTCCCCATATCTTTTTCGTTTTAGATATAATGATAATTTTGTCTAAAATTATGTGTTATTTATTATCATTATCAATAACTATTTTCAACGTACCTGCACCATATCTTTTCTCCTTAGGTAGTTGGCCACCTTATTTGCAACACGATCCACATCACTGTACGTGTGAACTTCGTCTTTGAATAAGACGAGCGGTTTCTCTGGTTCGTCCCTCACTTTGGTTTCAAATACATCCACAAACAAATGCCCTTTCCGTTTCAGTTTATCGAGCGGTTTAAAGACTGTCCTGATGACTAAGAGAAATTCGGAGACGTCCCTGAAGAAAGTCGGGTATGTCCAGAGAATGTAGAATACCACGGCAAAAACGCCGGCCAAGAGAGAGCAGAAAATTGTAAATAGCAGCCCCATGATGATAAACAGTGGTGGTAAATGCTTACTCTTCCATTGCAGAATATGAGATCAACTCGGCCACGGCCCTTTTCAGCACGGCAGTCGATAGTAGCGTTGTTGATCGAACTACCACAACAACAATGCGAAATTCATGACTCGCAGGAAAATACAGTTCAGCACAAAAACCATGCACAGTTGCAAGTTGGGGAGTGTTCTGTTATCAACGAAAGTAGAGCTTACCCAGTCCCTTGGTCATGACCGTCAGAAAGTGATTTATTTTGTGCATGGTTTCAGTGCACGGGAGGTAAAACTTAAATCTCGTTCTATTAGTGAAAATAGATGTAGGCTCATTTTAGAGGTATTGCAGACATGTACAAAGTAGTACCAGAAGTAAAAGCATTTGCACCACAACGCATGCCCACAGCTTTTGGAAAGTCTACTGCCTGTCCTTGCTCTTGGAAGACTGGTTCCACGTCCCTATCGTCGGACGACGATGTAGCCACCCGCGCCGCCTGTCATTTGTTTGTAATGTAGGACTAAATCACTAAAAAAAAAAAAAAAGGGTAAAGAACGTTGGGAAAGTGAGCACTTATACCTAGCCTTGCGGAATTTCAAAAAGTCAAAGGAATCTCACAGTTTTGGAAAGCCTTTCTTTGGAGGATTTCAGCTTCAAACTGTGAAATTCTTGTGTTGAAAAGTGCGTGATCGCTTTCGTCTGGCCCAAACGTTCCAAGACTTGCTGGAACTTTCCTTACTGGCTTTATTCAGCCACTTGAAGGTCTCTGGTACAAACTCAGGAATATTTTTCACATATTTCGAGAAAGAAAAGCCTCGATCGAATAAAGAAATGCAACAATAATCATGTACTGCACCGCACTTTCCTATGGAGGACGTCGTGTTTGTTTACATTCAATACCCACTGCAGAACACGTGACGTGGGTCGCGCAATCGGTCTATTGAACTTGTAGTTTGCCAACACCACAATATGTCAATAGCGTCACCAGGCGTTTGTTATGTTGACCTGGATTGACATCCAGGTCAAAGGTGCGTGATTATATTGGCCGTGGAGAAACTGGCGAAGATAAGGCACATTCAATTAAAAATGTTTCAAATCACATTGTTTAATTGTTCCGTTTTGTTGGTGGTGGCTATAATGTAGGTTTCCAAAAATCAATGTTTACTTCCAATAGACTGGGAAAAGTTTAGTAGTTATAAATAGCGCGGTTCAAAGAGCAGAGAGATGAATGAGAGTGACGTAACATTGCACGAGTACGTACTCCATGGTGTGAGGGAACACATGCAGGGGCTGAATAAACACTTGTAGCTTAGATATGTAACAAAGTTGACTAAAATTTAGTTTACCTGTACTGCTTCGCTCTAGCCGCAATGACCACTCCGGTTTCTCCTTACCGCCGAGCTGCCGGCGCAGCTGCGGCTGCCGTACTGAGCCTGCCCGTCCTCGGAGCAGCCTACCTCCGCTTGAAGTATGGACCTCGACTCACCGATGATATCTCGG
Source organism: Marthasterias glacialis (assembly GCA_911728455.2). NCBI lineage: Eukaryota > Metazoa > Echinodermata > Asteroidea > Forcipulatida > Asteriidae > Marthasterias > Marthasterias glacialis. Next base: position 5,103,806 of record OU452230.1, read on the forward strand.
AGCTGTACTCCAGCTACCAAGTCCTGAAACGTCTATGGTACATGAAGAAAAACAACATCTTCATGATCGATGTGTTCGAGTCACACGCGAAGGAAACTCCAGATAAACCCTTTCTACTCTACAAAGATGAGAAATACACTTTTAGTGATCTTGACCGAGAAGGGAACAGGCTAGCAAGATTTATGCAGAACGACGGCAGGTTACTCTGCAAGGATTCGGCTGCCGTTTTGATGATGAACGATCCTGGGTTCCTGGTGACGTGGTTAGCTTTAAGTAAGCTTGGTCTGAGGACGGCGTTCTTGAACTACAACTTGAAGAGCAGTGCCCTTTTACACTGCATCAAGGCATGTAAAGTCAAGGCTGTTGTAGTCGGAAAAGGTAAGTTCAGAAACCGGAAGAAATTAAGGTCAGTTCACAATTGCAACAAATACAACAAAATGCATCCGTGTTATGGGGTTATAGGTACAAATTAGGCTTGTTTGTAGTGTACAGGCTAAAAGTTTGACAGTTTATTATTATTATTTTTTTTTTAGGAAACTACTTTCACATTTTATTGGGAAACTACCTGTTTCACAGCAAGGTGACATGGCTCTTTTGCCTGTATAATGTGTACTGCCAGCCTGGACGTAGATTACCCTTGATCGGAATCATATGTCTGTGTGGGTAACGAATTTGTTCGACAATCGTTTATTAACGTTTTAGTCAAAGTGTCAAAAAGAATCACGTGTTACTATAGTCGTGAGAAAACAGTTCACATCTGCTTTGGAAACGCATAAAACTGTACAACGATGTATAAAACTATGCAATAATGATGTACACTGAGGAAACGTTGATCTGTGTGTAATGATGGACACGCCCACATGTCCTTATCTTATGGACTGTTTGTAGTATTGATAAAATTCCTTATCGGATAATCTTTAGCTGAGCCCGAAAATGACTGGTACAAACAAACATGTTCTCACTGCCCACCATTTCCTCTAAGTACGCCCTCAATATACCGTTATCATGCTGTCACCATATTGGTTGTGTTCCTTGTATCCAACAGCAGTAATAAATGCTAATATTCATTGCATGAAAAGGAACCAGACTATTTCTCCTTCCAGCCTCAGTTTGGTTACAGCAATTTGAATGGGAGAAAATCAAGATGGCTGCACCATGATAACGTACACAGTTTTGTATAAAATAGTAGACCCAACCGCGGTTTAGTTGTCCTACATTCATTATTTTGAATGGGAGAAACAACAAAATGTTTGCACTGAGTTGATGAAGGTGTATTAATATTTCTCCCGACTTGATTAATTCTGTATCCTCTTTCATCGTTTAGTTGATTGTTAAGAAAGAAAATGTATGTTACTTTTTACACATTTCATACGAGTGGCTCTTTCACACATTCAAAGTTACCGCTGTATTTGTATCTTAACACATAAGTCTTTGCGGTTGTATGTTTCAGTCAACAATATGGGATTCGGTTTCTTGAAGTTGTTGCAAATGTACGTGATCGGTAATTTAATTCGGTCGCCATTTTTTTGATGTGCATTTATTTACGGTAGTTATCATCAACCCAGCTGAAAACAATGCCCAGGGGCCAAAGACCGTCCTTTAATTTCAAATGGTTTGGTGTTCAACCTTCATCAAAACTCGGAAAACTACAAACAAGTAATTCAAACCATTAACAACTAGCAGTCATTGTGTTTGTTTGACCTTTCGTTATCAGACGATCGTCTTCTGAGTGCCTTAGAACCGATCATGCCAGATCTTCAGCGGCTCGGAATCAAGGTATGGGTCTACGGTAAAGTCAACGCCCTACCTCTACCACCGGGTATGGTACAGGTGTCCACATGGAATGAACGGAGTGATCCACTTGCCAAGAGCGTACGGGATGGAGTCGCCATGGATGATGTCTCGGTCTACATTTTCACGTCAGGAACTACGGGTAAAATGATCATTTCGAAACCTCACCCTGGCTCCAAAACCCCTAAGACCCTAGATAGTTTACTCTTATGCGGTATGAGAATTAAGCGACTGCCATAGCTGGGCCCTTATTAACGAAAGAAGTGTGAGGGTGCACCCCACTAAATCAACCCCACAGCACACAGTGCAAAATGTTTTTATTCCAAAAATACTTGAAATATACTTATAATTCTCACAGCTTTTTAAAATAAAATAGACAGGTATTCATAAACTTCCACCCTCTGGTCAATTTGACATGGGGTAGTCCCAAGGCCGGTCAAGTTAATCTCCGTCCAAATAAAAACAATCATGCCCTTCCTTGTGTAAATTTCAAAACATCCAAGCATCAATCTTGAAATGCGGCCCTACACCTATAAGCAAATAGGAACATGTTTTTCCAGGGCCTACAGGTCATCCAAAATACTTCAAGTCAGAAGCCAACAACCCCCAGGTCACAATTGTGCAAAGTTGTTCACACTGTTCCCCGTTTATTTGGCTCTCAAATCTTTCTAGTATGTAATGTTTTGAGGGCTACAAAATATTCATGAGGCTGACGGACTGTTTTCTCCCGATTTAGTACGATAACTGTACAGTCTTCAAATTACAAATGTACCTTCATACCATTAAACTAACAACACAATAAAAAGTTATTATGGCATAAAAATGACATGAGGAAGTGCTCTGTGAGGATGATTGATACCACGCCCACTAAATTGAAAATACTAGGTGTCACGAGCTCTCGGTTTTGCTTAATTTTTTAAAGTCCTTTTTAAAGTCATTTTTCTTTTATTCGGTGCATTGAATTGTTATCTAGTTTGTTTTATCCTCCGATTTGCCAGGTTTTCCCAAGCCTGCCAAGGTGTCTCATTACCGTTCCATTGGCGGATGCTCCATTATGGCGTCACAGGTCGGCATCAGCAACTCGGATATCTTTTATGTCACTTTACCTCTTTACCACAGTATGGCGTTTGGCATGGGTCTTATGGCCTCCGTACTCACAGGTAAGAGAGCTTAAATTTACGATTTTTCATTTTCGGACAAAATGGCTTTGCATAATCTTCTTTGAAGGTAGCAATGCTGCATTTAACGTGCCTGGTACTAGCCATTGATTTTGTTTAAGAGCAGTTGTCGTGGAATCGCCAACTGATGTGCTACTGGTATACTGATGATATGTGTTAGGTCCGTCCGATTTGGCATCTTTGACTTCTCAGCGGCTGCAGCCAAATCACTGCAAATGACTCCGTTCCCTTGAAAGTTTCATCTGCAGTCAGTTGCCGTAGCCACAACCAAAAACGTACACAGCCTTAATTTTCAAAGGTGTATTTATAAAAAAATATGGAAAAGAAAACAACAACAACAACAACCAACCAACAAACAAACAAACAACCAACCAACACACAAACAAACAAACAGAGCAAAATATGATGTTCATAAAAATATGCTTGGAGTTTATTCAGTTCACGTCATTTCGGTCAGCACCGATCGTAAACATTGTATCTGTGTATACTTTATGATAATAGTTTGCTCAATCATTGTATATAATATTGTACCGTCAACGTTCAAACGAATGGAGAACTTAAAGGGAGGTCCAATAAGCCATTTTGAGGTATCGTGGACACATTACTGGGGCACTATTTGGTTTGGGTAAATTTGTCCGTATACACCCAAACCAAAAAGTGCACACAGTGTCCGCCATATCTCAAAAAGGCTATGGAATTTTACTAAACAAACATTATCAAAACCAAACTATAGGAAGTTCAAAGTAAAGCTGTCTAGATAGTCTTTGACCTACCAAATGAATTCCTTCTTTTGTTATTATGTTGGTCGTCAACTTTATTAGGACTGTGTGGAGCACCGTGACATATGTATGGGGGTGTCGCAGTGCCGCTCAGATCTGCCGAAATGTATAATTTGTGGGACCGTTAATGTGATTTTCACTTTGTTGTCTTTTTTGTAATAATTTTTTTTTATACTTTGCCCAATTTTTTCCCCACTCACGTACATTTCCATACATTTCGATTAGTGACTCATTCAATGTTTCATGAAAGTTATTCTTATACAGGTCCGTATATACTGCTTTGGAAGACGAGGAGAACTTTTGGAAACGTCGAAACATACATTAAACAGACGTCGGAATTTCAGAACTATTGTTTCGTCCTTCCAGCTTCCTTACCCTCTTCACCATAGAATAACGTTCCAAACTAATAAATGAATTTCTGACTTTGGGGTGGGGGCAGTTGCCGGGGGGGGGGGGCTCGTACGTACGACTATGCATATTTCTGTACTGTGGAGAAATCTCCTCTGGAGTAGACTGGCACACTGGTTTAGGTACAACCGAGCAAACTTAATGCAGACAACCATGCCAGAAACACGGGGCGAAACCCTTCTCTGAACGATGTGCATTACACAACACACCGGACCTGCGGCTTTGCTTCCCGTTCGAAGGACGAAGCAATAATGGTTAAGTGTCTTGCTTGAGGAAACAAGTGTCAAGACAAGTGTCAAGACCGGGGCTCGAACCCAAACTCTGCCTGTTGTTCCGCAAGGAATTTTAACGCTGCATTTTCATGTTGTAGGTTGTACCATTGCAATAGGGACGTTCTCTCCAAAGAACTTCTGGGATGACGTCCGGAAGTACCGGGCCAACGTGATATTTTATATCGGTGAGATCTGCCGCTACCTGCTCGCACAACCTAAGGTACATATTCACTCTATGACTAATGTCTTCACGGTCAAAATGATACCTTTCATAAACGTGATTGTGTGTGTGTGTGTGTGGGGGGGGGGGGGGCGGGGGGGGGGCTGAGTTTATCAGTTGAAGTTGGTTACATTTGTTACAAAAAAAACATATAAAACATTTTCCAGACACTTCCATGCTACAACCAACTCTCATCAAGTTGTTCTTATCAATTTATCAAACAAAGCTTCAGATATTGCGTGATCAGGATAAACCAAACGATACAATATTGTCATCTTTCCATATAGGCGTAAGGGGACTCTTTGGTTAAGGGGACAGAGGGGTTGATTTGCCCGAAGGTTTACACAGATAAAAACACAAGTACCAATTTCTAATAAAAAAGCTTGTTATTTATTTGTTCTTCTTGCTTTGCTCGAATTTTTCCTGCTATTTTGCCCCAATTTTGGGTGCGGTGGCCCCATTGACCCCGGCTCGTATACGGACTCGAACCCAAACACTGCTGTTCATCAGAACACCAGAGCTTGAGTCCGGTGCACCGCTCGACCCCGACGCGCCAATATAAAACAATTCGATTAACACTTCGGCATTTTTATTTCATATAGCGGCCCGATGATGGCAAGTACGAACACAAGGTTAAGGCAGCGTTCGGCCTTGGTCTACGGCCGGACATCTGGGTGGACTTTGAGAAGCGATTTAACATTGCCCAGGTGTACGAGATGTACGGAGCCACGGAATGTCCTATGATGAGTATCAACTTAGAGGACAAAGTCGGCAGTGTCGGCAGGCATGGAGGGCTTGTCAAGGTTTGTGTAGGAGCGATGATTTTTGGAAACATACTTTGGAGAAATACCAGTTATACTTTAAGAATAAAATTACCTGAGTAAAGCCAAACTGTAACCTAAATCAGGGTTTTGAAGTTAAACATTTCGATTTTGTGTGTCTCACGAAGAATTATTCATCGTTTATTTATTATTCACATAGCAGCTGATGAGCTGAATTGCGTGGAATTTTATAATGGTAGTTACAAACATTAAAACAGAAATACATGTTTAAAAAAACGTAAAATATAAAATATAAAAATAGGTAAAGATTCAAATTGTATCAATTGCACAGTACTGTATGTTGATCAGGGTACAAATAGAATACAAATTTTGGAGGGAGAGGGTGTAGGGAGCAGGATGGGTTGCGGAATAGGGTAGGGAAGCAGTGGGGGTGTGGTGGGAAAGCTCCAAAATGCAAATATTAATGCAAATAATTATTAATGCTGCGCGTGTTCTTTCCAGGGAAAGCTGATTTTGACCATATTATTAATACCCCAAGACTTAATAAAAATACATTGGTTTACCCAAATAATCAATTAAAATACCCTGCTGATGACTGAAATCACTTCATGGTCTAGCCCTCGTGACTAATCAAGAGACATGTTGTTCATAAACCCTCGGCCTAATCTGAGATGACTTCAAAAGCTCTCCACCAGCTGTTAAACAAGGATGTGTGGGCAGGCCTGTGTGTGGGATAGTCCCGTATGAAGTTCTCCTCCATGTGAACAACTTTATTAATATTATTTTGATTGTGTTGCAGGCACTTCTGAACGTACTGGAAATCTTGAGGTGTGACGTAGATACTGCTGAGCCAATCAGGGACGCAAATGGAATGTGTATTCTTGCAGCCCCCGGTATGCCATCATCATTTGTATGTTATTATTAACCGTGCACAAAAAAAAAATCAGAAAAATTGATTGTTTCTCCAAAGCAATGTGAACATTTATTATTTCAAAGTGATTTTGAAGCTTACAATTTTCAGAACAAACTAGACAATCGGAATTGCAAACTAGACAATCGGAATTAATATAATATTCTTTAGGAATCTTGTGAACATGGGTTTTGAAGCATTGCATGGTGAGGTATCAATGTATATTTGGTTTGCGGTACACCATGTGATATCTACTTTGCTATAATTATACAGTGCTGTAGATTGCTCTTGTGAGAACTTGTCCTGTTATTATTCTACTACCGCGGGACTGCTACATACCGCTTTCGCTAATCTTGTGAATGTTGACAGTTCTCTCACCACATTAAAACGCCAACATTAAACCTGCACACAGGCGAAACCGGTCTTATGGTCACCAAGGTTGACGCGATTCACCACTTCGACGGCTACATGGCTGACCGCAAAACAAACGAGAAGAAACTAGTCAGAGATGTCAAAAAGAAGGGAGACACGTACTTCAATACTGGTGACTTGATGATGTCTGATGAGGAGGGCTTTCTTTTCTTCACCGACAGACTCGGGGACACTTTTAGGTAACATTGTCACCAGCATTTCTCAAAAAAAAACTATTTTTAACATAGAAAACGTCTCCAATGGGAGGCTTTCGGGGACACTAGGTGGCAGTAGACTTACCAGGTAAATCCATTGTTCTCGGGACTGTGCGCATGCTCAGAACGACATAAGCAATGGAAACTTACCTGGTAAGTCTGCTGCCACCTAGCGTTCCAATGTCTCCGATTAATTTTACTCAATTAAGCACGTGCCCCAACTGATGTCTGTTTCCCCCCATTTGAAATCTGGACTTTTGAGATTAAAAATTACCAGAATAGAATGTTAGATAATTTTTATAAAAAAATAGCAAACAGCATTTAACAGCTCTGAAAGGGTCTTTTCAGAAGAAATACAAATGGAAACTACAGTTTTAATTGGCCAAAAGTGCCCCCTAGAAAAAAAATGGTGCACCCCTTGTGCCCCCCTTAAATTTTACCCTAGTTTCGCTGCTGCTCCCCGAGCCACTGACCAACAAGATAGCAGGAAGACGGCTTCAACTTCCTTAGCACTGCCTGCGACACCAAAGCACCACAGTTGCCCGCCATCATAGTCGATCTCCTGTGGAACATGTGGCGCATCAGTCATCGTGGCCAACGCAGGCGCAAGGCAGTCGATTGATGATGATGGTGATCTGGGTCCGTCCTACACTGAATTCGTGACACTGCTTAAACAAGAGCTTCACTGGTAACAAATCTTTGTCTTTCACAGATGGAAAGGTGAAAATGTTGCCACGACTGAAGTCGCGCATGTCATGAACGCATTTCCCAGTGTCTTGGAGTCTAATGTATATGGTGTTCAAGTGCCGGGTTAGTTTTCAATAACTACATAAATTTAACGATAAATTTTGATTCATGTGATTCAAGTTTCCAAAATAACAAAACAAAAATTCTGTAACCTAAAACTGTTGCTATAAATTGAAAAGCTGCACTATTGTTGTAGGGTATTGTTACCTTTAGTTACCTTTATTAGCTGATTTTAGATTTTTTTTTTTTTAATCGTTGAATTCAATTTATTGAGCTAATTTATGAAGTGATGAATGTAAAATACTGTTGTGTAATAGGTTGTTTTGTTAACGGACATTTTTGAAATGAAATGTTTCGTTTTATTTTAATCTACAGGTCAAGAAGGAAGGGCAGGTATGGCAGCGTTGGTTTTACAAAAAGGTGTCAACCTTGACACCAAAGGTCTGTTCGAACACGTCACGGCTGCACTACCGATCTACGCATGTCCGAAATTCCTGCGCGTCGTGGACGAGATTTCGACAACCACGACTTTTAAACACACAAAAACTGCACTCGTCAAGGAAGGGTTTGATCGCAATCTCTTTTCGGATCCACTCTACTTCATGGATACAACAGAGAAGACTTATGTAGTGCTGGATAACAGTGTCTTGAGACGGATTGTTGCTGGACAAGCGAAGCTGTGACAGGGATAATGGACAAGTGAAAAATGTGTACCAGTTTCAGGGTGTTGTTGAATGAAATTAATTTAAATATATATGAAAAAGCCAACAACTCAAAGACTTCGTGATGTAAAGCGATTGAAAATTCTCCGCATAAGTTGTTGTTGTCTTGCACACAGGTATTTAAAGCCTCAGCTCAACATTGGTAAACTGACTGTAAATGCTTCCATTCTTTGCACAAATCAAGATATTTGTAATAAATCCAACCTGTGAAAATGTCAGCTCATTTCGTTGTTTCATTTGTGAGTTTTCGTCTCACTGAGAAGAAAACTAATTTTAGATCTTATTTCATTAACTACTTAAAAACGATAACACTTCAGGCAGAAATATTTCAAGGAAAGTTTTCTATCATTATTATCTTTATACCATGTAAATCTGTGAATACATGTATTTATGGTTTTCTTCTTACCTATGTTGAGCTGGGCTTTAAACAATTTGATCATATTATTGGTGAACAATTTGTTTAACTTTTTCGTGGATTCTCTTATAAACGCCCAAGTTAATGTATGGTCCTTAATTGCTATGGCTCTCTTTTAAATATCGGTATCATCATAGTCTCTGATGGGACCGGTGGTAAAGAGAGCCAATAAGATGAGCTAGCCTAGCATAATATTCACACTAAGCGCAGCCTGACGATTAAGGAACACACAATTAACATTGGCTAATGCTAGGCCTATACTTCAGGGGCATTCAGGTTGGCTCAGTGGTTTCTTTCCCTGCCTTTCACCTCTGTGACCCCGGCTGAAGTCCAGGACTGTGGAGCCTTGCATGTGGATTGGGTTTTCAGTCCCTTGCGTGGGTTTTCCCTATTTGGGGTTTTCATCCCTAAAACTGACATTTCTTCACCATCTTCTCTACGCAGGTAACTTCAGGCCTATGGGTCACAGTGCAAGTCACATTTTGGGGTCCCTTGTTTTCATTACCAGGGAGATATAACAATAATAACAACATCCACTTTTGAGCTATGTTAGCGCACGTAGAAACTATTACAAGTACATGAAGCTTTTACAAATTTTTGAAAATATTTTGCTGTAACTAACGGCTGCAGTTTAAAAATACCGATAATGAACAATAAGAATAAAACAAAATTAACTATTATTTAACATAATCCAGTATGAGGAAACAATGCAGTTAGCCTATATTCGAATGCTATGGAACTGGGTTGGTGCATGAAACGCATTATTTTTAACGATACTCAGATTGGCCCAGGCAAAACACACTATTATCATTAACATAAATGTAAATGTTGTCGTCGGATGGTGAAATATATAAATATATAATCATAAACATGATTCTGCTGACCGTTTTTACAAATTGTTAGGCGTTGTGAGCTGAGTTTTTGTGAAACAGATAATAATTCGACCATTCGAATTAAGTCCAGTGGTCAGAAAATGTAATTGATTTGTTTTCTAGAGGCTGAGAGACTTTTAAGTATTTTTTTGTATTTTTTGAATATTTAGCATTTAGCATTGGTCACTATGGGAGCCTATTTAGTGTGGTGCACCCCTAACTCCTTCTGATAGCGCCCTCTTTGGAATAAACTCCTCCAGCCCACGTTAATTTACCGTATGGTGGTGGACACACCCAGAGGACAGAATACCCTATGACCCCAGCGCAGTGATACTGCCGAAGATGGGTCACTGTCAAATCGAATTACTCTGCATGCTGCCAATCAAAGTTCACCGACCAGGTTATGCGGCGTGTTACGGCCATGCCCACGAGAGAGATAGGTCACTGTCAAATCGTGTTTACAACCGTATGTTGCGGTCCCCGTGGTCACTTGCAGACATGATATTTCGAATTTCCAGGTAAAACATTCAGTGAAAAGAATCAAGCCGTCCTTCCAAGATTGCCAGCGTTTATACATCGATGTGGGTGTCGCTTTGTAGGAGTTACACAAGGAACAATATCGCCTGGCAAGTTTGATGCATTGGAGCTGGAATTAAATGCAGGCTCGTGTGCATGGCCGTAACTCGGCCGCATGACTCACGGTCGATGAATTTTGATTGGCAGCATGCAGAGTAATTCAACGACAATTAATTATGTCATATTCGCTGAGCCCTTTGCATTCTCGACCAGACTTGTTCGACTCGTGTGCCCAGCTCTTGACAAGTATCTGGCCTTCGACTAAGATTGAGAGATTACCCCGCTTAGAAGACGAGAAGTGCAGTGGTATGCCGTGTTCATTGGTTCTCATTGAACACAATGAAAACGCCCCAGATAGGGTTATCGGACACGCCCGGATCATCCCAGTCTCGTATCCTGACCCATCCATCAGTATCTACATTGAGGCAGTGTGCATCGAAAAATCTAAACAAGGTTTGGGTCTCGGCAAACGGATGCTTCGTTTAGCCGAGCAGTACATGGCAAAGAACCAGGGAAGTCAGCAGGCGTTTCTCTACTGTATGAAAAATATGGTGCCTTTCTACGAGCGTTGCTCTTACCACGAGTACCCTGATCCGATAATCGGAACTGTTGGCGCCAATGTACTGAACCAATGGGAGTACGCATGTAGTTGGTATGGTAACTCAGCGCAGCCTGGGTGGGAGTTCGCTTACGACGGTTACATCTTAAGTAAAGACGAGATGGAAAACGGAGCTGTTAAAGCGACTATGATGAAGTATTTAGTGGACAAGAATAGCCCGTGAACAATAAAAATACAACTTTTTTTTATTGGAGAGGGATAGATCAGTTCAGTTCATTTATTTGTTTATTTTTTCTATTTTGGCCGTCCAGGGGAGGCACAAAAAAAAGAAAAAAAAAGAAAGAAAATGTGCCCTCCAAGACACCGCTCGTTTTAGTTAATATACAAAAGATAAAACAGATTATACGGAAAACTATAAAAAATAAAAAATGTAGGTTAAAGGTAGAAAATTTAGGTCAAAAGATACTATATGTTGAGCGCCATTTTTAAAGTTGGCCATTTTTTAAATTTGAACACGCAATTTTTAAAAAATGCGCTTGTGCAATTTGTTAAGCTAAAGTTTGCGTGCGCAATTTTTAATAGGTTAGCCGTTGAGAATTTTTGCTAGGCTGACCCAAAATAAAAACACCCCTCAACGAGTTCATCTTGGAAAAATGACCCTACACTGTTTAGCAAAATTGCGCATTGCGAGCACAATGATGCGATAATACTGACGCGATACTGACACGAACTGCATGGTACGACAGTCACGACAGTAGCATCATCATGGCTGTCGTCTCCGTAGATTTCAATCAATATTATTCTTTTAACAAAATGGTGGTGTACTTGTTGATAAATTAGCACTTGTTAGTTTTCTGGGAAAAGTTTCCATATCCGAATGCCACTTTCTAAGGGATTATTTGATTTTTTAATTGATGTTGGCTTTAATTTCCCTTTTTTAAACATTTCTCTCCAGGTATTAGTAGCTAAAACGCTAATTATTGAACTTTTAAAAGGAAAAACCAAGCGGACATTTCAGCGTTCGGTCGGAACTTTCGCGCATCCATGCCCAAACGTCTGGGGCTTTTTAATGTATGTGAATCTGTATTCATTATTGCGTGATGCAGGCAGGGAGCACAACAAATGTAGTGACATACTAAAGAAGTGATACTTGTGAGCAATTTTACCAAGATTTGTAGGCTGATCAAAGGCAACGAAAAAGGGAACAAACAAAAAGAGACATTATTTAATCAGAAAGTTTGAAAATCTTAATAAATCACTTCTTTTCCAGATGGCAAAAATGATCTAGATGAAAAAGATAATCATTAAAAATCCCCCCCCCAAAAAAAATAATAATAATAATAAATAAAATTAATAATAAATAAATAAATAAAATAAAATAAAATAAAAAAATAAAAATAAAACACTAATTAAAAAGGGTAAAACAATTTAACATTTACTCCATTTACTGATTTCATATCCACATGTTTTTTTTATTATGACTCAAAAATAACTTTATTTGATGAACTATTATGTTACTGACAATATCTAACAAAGGGATTGTACAACTTTACAACTTAAAAATGTACATTTTAATCCTTTTGTAACGGGGGAAATAATACCTGATTATTTCCTCGTTATATTATAATTATAGTTATTACTAATATTATCCATGACTACTAACATCCAATTTGTGTTGTTTACTTGTGTACCTTTAACTAGGAGCAAGTTCAAGTGGGCGACTAGACTTGACTAGACCTAACCGTAAACAGTGACGTAGCTCTCGAATGGACAAGATCGATCATGCTCCAGTGCATGGTTCCATAATATGGTCAATCTCCCTGTGCTCTATGGTTTCTGGTTAGTCTAGTCGATCTAGTCAAGTCTAGTCGCCACCCGAACTTGCTCTAGTCTGTAAACCCCTCTAGCCCAAGCAGCCTGCCAGAACTGTCCCTTATTTGTTTCAAGGTAACGAGCTCTAACCCTAACCCTAACCCTAAAACCCTAACCCTAAAACCCTAACCCTAAAAATGAAGGCCTATCGTGTCATTGAAGTGCGCTTCCTATTCCTAAAAAATACTAACCCTAACCCTAACCCTAACCCTAAAACCCTAACCCTAACCCTAACCCTAAAACCCTAACCCTAAAACCCTAACCCTAACCCTAACCCTAACCCTAACCCTAAAACCCTAACCCTAACCCTAACCCTAACCCTAAAACCCTAACCCTAACCCTAAAACCCTAAAACCCTAACCCTAACCCTAAAACCCTAACCCTAACCCACACCCTAAAACCCTAACCCTAACCCTAAAACCCTAACCCTAACCCTAACCCTAACCCCAAAATGATGCGCCCAATCGGTCATGAAAGCGCGCTTCCTATTCGTCTAACCCGGAGACCCCTACTAACCAATCAGGTCACGAAAAGAGGAGCGCGCAACCTAGCCGTCTTGACCATTGGTTACACGCAAAATAATAGTAGCCAATAAGAAGTCGCAAAACGAGGAGCGCGCTGCACAATATTATAATTAACTCTGGGCCGTGGAGGAGGGCCACCAGTAAGAAATCACGAATTATGAGCCATGGGAAGGGGGTCACTGGCAGAACGAAAAAGAGGGTAAGACTAGAGAGCGGGCGCCGGGGGAGGGCGGTCGTATTTTCTTTTTTTTAAACTCTTGTTGATATATTACCGCGGCAGCTGCTGTCACATTATTTTGAAACGAAGATTGTTTACACAGGATGATTTGGGGGTCCTTGCTCTGCGACCATGAAAACGTTTTCAACCCTTTAGAACTGTTCAAACTTCCTGTTCCTAGCTGTATACATTCTTCAACCCTTCTACATAGGTAAGGATCAAAGTTTACTTAAATTCCATGGATATAAAGTGACAGCCGGATACGGCATTTTAGCCGTTTTCTTGATTAATTCGACTGAAATTTGTCGAAAATAAATAGTTAGATAAATTCTCTTCAGTTTCAGGAGGTTAGAGGTGGATACATAGTGACTTGAACAAACAGGTAAATATTGAATGTAAAATTATTGTTTTCCTTACCCCAGTTGGCAGTGTTATTGTCGCTGCATTAAAAGTGGGACTTTTTAGTGTGGTTTAGTCAGATACAAGAGTGTTTCTTTCGGTGTCTTCATCTTGGTGGTGCATTTAACTGAGGGCAAAGTCTTCCCCGTCTCCGCTGAAAGCCCCCTACTCGTTGTTCGAGAGAGTATACGCATGTACATGACGTATTCTTTTCCTCGAGTTTGTTTGATCCCTCATTTTTAATAGGCCATTAGAGTGGTGGGGACAGAATATTGGGTGGGGGGAGTAGCTAGGGTCTAGGTTGTTCTTTATGTCTGTGTCTGCACAGTGCACCCTCATGAGTGCACTACACTAAATAGAGAGAAATCCATGCGCCGAGCCTCATTAATAAAATGTAAACCCACAACTGTTTCTGTAAATCAAAGATTTGAAGGTTCTTGCTTTTATGGATTGTTAAAAAATGGTCCAACATTGTGCCCCTGGGGTTGTTAACTTTCATCCTGGAGCATTTTGTGTAGACTGCCCCTCTAAAAATGGCCCTATATTTTGCTTAAACAATGTACGGTCATTTTTCATGAACTCATTTAAGATGAACTCTGGCCAGTTTACTCGTTCAGGGGTATTTTGAAAAGAAAAATGACGTTCAGTTGTCAGAAAATATATTTGATTTGTTTTCTAGAGGCTGAGAGACTTTTAAGTATTTTTTGAGTATTTTTGAATCATTGCATTGGTTACTATGGGAGCCTATAGTGTGGTGCACCCACAGACATAAAGAACCCAGTGCACCCTCATGCACTACGAAAAACAAATTGCGCCCTCTGTTGGGACAAATCAGGCACGGAGGACATGGTCAAAGTCCTTGACGTTTACAGTGCAAATGCTACTAGATTTGTCAAAGAGTCGCAGACTAAACTGTCAAGAGGCGGAAAAAGTCAAACACGATGAATGGCGGAACACACGCTTAGCCAGATTCCACTACTAAAGAAGTAAACAACGTTCAAATTTCAACCAATAGTATAATGGCGCATGCCGATCAGCTTGCACTGACCGATGGCTTGGTTCAGGCTATTGAGCAAGACAAGCTCAGGTAAGTTTTATCATCAAAGTGTCAAAGAACTGAGCTGAGTGACACACTTTTTTCTTGAACTGAAGCTTTGTTGGTTGGTGCATGGACATGATGGATGGGGCTATGGTTGGTGACAGCACGCAGTGCAGGCACTTTCATTTCAGTCCTGGCTAGCCCCCGCCCCTGGTATAGTCAGTGACAGTAGTCAGGTAGGATGGATTGGTAGGACGTACGTCAGTCTCCGTTGCACTGCCACTGACAGTGGAGACTGATGTCCTACCACTGGCTAAGTCCTGGCAAGTTACCTGGATTGTTGATGTCTCTTCTGTAGTGTCGATCTGTCTTGTTATTCTTTGAAATCCCCACTTTCATGATTTTGTTTTCTTGTTTACTGCCTTTTCCCTTTTTCAATTTTGATGAATTGTACTTGGAGGCCTATCGGATATTCCCTTTTTACTTATCCTTAGTCACACTCCCACTTGCCAGCCCCATCTTTCATGCAGCTTACCACCATAAAGAGTGCCGATACGCTGGACTACATGTACCTCCCCTTCTTATTAGCCCCACAATCAGTTGCGATAATCGTAACCCTCCATCCTCCTGACAGTCGGAGAGGATGGAGGGTTACGATTGTCGCAGCTACCCCACAATGTGACAACTTTCGAATTGAGACTTACATTTTTTGACCAAAATGTTTCCCTCGATGATCTCTTCAAGGTTGTTGCCCGAGAGTCTGGAGTACATTTGACTTTCTTTTGTGGAATTTTATGACAAATCTCAGAGCTGATATAGACACATTCAAACATCATCTGAGCCATGATTGCTGATTGCAATGACCAACATGACCAAGAGATCATCGGGCAATGACCAAGAGATCATCAAGGGAACAATTTGGGCAAAAAAATGTAAGTCTCAATTCGAAGAACGTCGATGTAAAATATTGTAAAATGATTTCACACGACACTCTGTGCGCAAAGGACACATGTCATCGACACATACTCCTAGAACTACGAGGTTTGTTCCGCTATGGTCTCCACGAACCTCATAGAGTGACATGTACAAAATCTTATTCGAAACTTTCTGCCCTTTCTTTTTTGAAATCAGATCTTGCCAAAATTAGGCTCTATGTGTTCTTTTAGTTGCGATAATCGTAAACCCCTCCATCCTCCCGACGGTCGGAGACCGGAGGGTTACGAACCAAGACTGAATGGTGTTTGGATGGGTCACGCTGATTGGTTGTTGCCAAGCAAGTGCGACGTTCAAAATCACTAGTTGGCCCCGCTATGGATTATGGATATATTCTGTCAGTCTTTTGGTAAGTTTTTGTCGTTTTTTCTGCCAAATATTTTCATGATGTTGTTTTAAGGGTTCCAGATGACGTTGTCATACAATGAAGATCAACTCCATGTGTTTAGAATGTCTGTCATGATTTTGGAAAGTGGAAAAAAAGGACGAATCTGATCACGAGTCTGGCAAAAACTGGTCAAAACTGCTCATACCATCGATAATATCAGTCTTGGTTCGTAACCCTCCGGTCTCCGACCGTCGGGAGGATGGAGGGTTACGATTATCGCAACTAGTGTTCTTTCAACTCTCATCAAGCGTTGCACTGGTCCAGAAAATCCACTCCACGCAAACTAAAAGTTGTTAAAAAGTGATAAATTCTCACTGTTGTTTTTAATAAAGTAATAGGCAGTTCTTATAGCCATCATACTAAATTCCTGAAGTGCTCCACGATAGGAAAAATACATTTTTGTAGTAAGAAAAAATTGATTAAGGCCTATTTGATGACACTGTTTTTTTGAAGGCGCTTACAAAAAAAATGCATTCCACTGAAGTGATGAGTAGAATTCAAGAGTTGTTGAGGAGATGGAACTCCAATAAAGGAGAATGGGAAATGAGACACTGGTGTTTCGATTGGCATAAGAGGAAATTCTTTGAACTGTTGAACAAAGTACCCCTCGAGTACATGTTATACATTAGTACATGTAGTGTGCAATGTTTAGGGCCTAGGCTTATGTCATAATATTTGTCAAATTTGCTAAACGGCAGAGCTGAAACGGTTTACAACAAGACTACAAAAACAAGCCAATCCTATTGCCAGAGAGAAGCTCATTCTTGTCCCAGCCCCATCATTTCCTCCATATTCTGTCGTGAGCGACCCTTGCTTCGGCGTAGTTTCTTGCTTTGCGGTAGATCCACCTGGGGCAGGCGTTGTAAGGCTATCGTCAAACTTCCAAAGGTACGTCTTGATGGAGCGGGGTGGAGCTTTGGCATTGATGTAGCCGGTCCTAGTGATGTCATGCATACTGAAGGGAACCTCTGAGTCACCCCTATGCAAGAGTAAAGGAGTCGTGTTAATAGTTGTTACCAATCACTGGATCAATTAAGTTGATGAAGATTACCGGTAATCCAAAAGGCAGATCTTGTTTAAGTTTTGCAATGGGATTTTAATGTGTTGGACTTATGGGTGCATGGTTGCAGTTGTGATTGGTTAATGCATAAGGAGCAGGATCTACGTGTAAAGGGCTAACTGCAGGCCTTCATTATAAGAAACTTGAAGAGGGTTATAACTGCTCCTAAAATTGTTACTCCTCAGAACCAAACTTCATACAGTACTCTAAAAAGCAAAATGAAAACATTAAAATTAAAACACGATTTCTGACTGTTCATAATGTTCAGCCTAATTTAAGCATGTAAGTACCTCTGGTGTTTCATATGCACATACTGCATTGCAGGATTTGATTGGTGGATGCTATTTTTGTAACATGGTCAAAGCAAATGAACATCAGCTGTGAATAAATTGTTTCCCAGATTTAAAAAAAAAAAAAAAAAAAAAAAACTCTTTAAACGTTAAGTAGGTTTTTTTTTAGTTAAGGAGTGCGGAGAAGAGCGATCCTGCTCTCCTTGATAACGAAGGTCTGCTTTTGAATGAATAATTAAAACACTTTGTGAGAACAAAGTGAGGTGTATCCATTGACAACAGTTGAGAACATGACCAACCTGTTCAGAATAACAGTCGCTATTGTACCATCGGAGTGTTTGAATGCAGTCATGTCCAGACTAGTATCGGAGGACGAGACAAGATCAACACGCACTGAACCAGCTGGGATGAATTTACTGTATATATAGAAGCAGGCAAGAGAGAAAAATGTCAGTGGAGCTGTCCATCTGTGGACTGTTTTGAGCATGGCAAACCTCTAAACGCGATTTAGAAGGAATAGTTTCGGGGAAATAATGTCGGTTCATAATGACAGTATGTAGATATCTTGTTACAAAGTTTTCCATTCAAGTGGTTTGAGGATGTGTAGGCCCACCATGTCAGTTTGAGCACTAGGCCCAATTTCATAGAGCTGCTGAAGCACAACAAGTAGCTAAAGCACAACATAAATATGCTTAACCAGAATAAGGTTACCAGCCAAAATACCATGTTACATGTACAGTCTATGTCTGGTATCCTGCTTATTTTTGCTTAGCATAATTCTATGCTTAAGCAGCTCTGGTCTCCAACATACATTGTGCAGCCTATAATTATCATATTCATGGTGTTAATAGTCATCCTGTCATAAGGTGCTGCAAGTTTGTTTAATTCCAATACTTTTAGTTTTTTTTTTTTACATAATGGAAGATTTAAGCAGAGTGTCCAAATAAAAGCATGTTTTTTTTCTTCCAAAATACATCAAGACAGCCCCTCTAGCTAACACTGTGATCAACTTACCTAAAGTGACCCATGTGATAAAACATAGGTTGTTTGTAGAAGACATCATTCTCTGCATCGACTATAATGGGGCTGTCGACCTCATTCTTAGCCCAGTTAGGCCCGCCTCGCATATTCAGGGCAAGGTTCCAATCCACCCATCCACCCACAAAATGGTTCAAGTCCTGGAAATACAAGAGAAACAGATCTCTGAGAACAAGGTCAATTTCAGAAAAACCTCTTAAGTAGAAAAACATCTCCAATGGTGTAGTTCTGTAGGGTAATGCTAAGAGAGACACAAGTTGGGTGTATACAGACAGATTTACCCAATCCAATGGTGCACCAGTTCGTAATGTGTCAACCATATCTCAAAAAGGCTAATTGAAATACCATTATTTGCTTTTATTTGGTAAATCAATAGAAAGTTGTTTTTATCGTTACACTGCAGCAACTTTCATTTCAACATTTGAGTTAGCAAGATCATGCTAGTTTTCCTGTGTTGAACACTTTCAAAATTTGAAAGTATTACTTACTTACATGTAGTACATTACATGTACTACATGTACAATGTACGTGTACACATTTAGGTAGTCTGTACTTCATAATGTCTGCCATCTGCTAACTGATTGCATTGAACAGTTGACTTTACATCTGTAATTCCATGAACTAACCTTTTTAAAAAGAGACACAGTATTTTTTCTTGGAGGAAAATGTTAATTTGTATTTATAACTGAATTTTAAAAATGGTAACCAAGGCGAAAGCAACTTGGCAAGGTTTGCCTTTTTCATTCCAACCTTGATTATATCATAGCTATAGGCTTCTCCCCTATCCCAGCTGCCTAGAATAACTGGCACTGCTAGTGGCTGGTACCCATCGCAAGCCTCGGTTGCTAAGATGAACTGATCTGGATAATGGTGGATGATCTGGTCTAATTCACTGTAGTTGGCGGTAGGGATGTGTGATTGGTACCAGTGGAGTGCTATCCCTGAAGTGAAGTTTCTTGCCTCTGGGTCGTCCATAATCTGAGGACAAAAATAGTAAAACAAAAGTTTAACGACAACAAAATGGATCAAGAACCCACCAGGCATTCATTCATTGGTAGCTGATCCGTGGAAGGCATTCACCAAGTTTAAATGAAAATAAGTAGGATTTGAATGGGTGGGAAGGGGGGGGGGGGGTGACAAGGAACTGAGGTCAGTGATAATCATTCCAATGAGTCATAGTGGTTCTTAAAACATCTGTGTTCTGTTAAACAAAAAAAAAGAATGATACTTGTCACAGATGGTACATGTATTGTAAAATGCAATTTTTGCTGGTAACCTTGTTCTGGTAAGCCTCATTTTGTTGTGCTTAGCTAATATTTTGTGCTTTTAAAAGCAAGTGTATGAAATTGGGCTGAGAGTTGTGAACATTCTTTTCAAAACTCCACAACTTTACCTTCACCCTTTTTTGTAACAAACATCAAGAGATAGTAATGGGTAACTTAAATTTCTTTTTTAATGGAACTTTGAAACTTTTAACTAAAGAAGATACATGCACAATGTAAGCATGTATTTCAGATGGAAATATTTCAGTGGAAGATTGATACTGGTATTCTATTTAAACTGCAATCAACTTCTTTTCTTGTTTGTACCAATCCAGTAGACCCAAGTGTCTTTAAATTGTACTAATGGACCTTACTGTCTCGGTGTCCTCAAATATCGCAGGTAGATTATCATCGTGTGTCATCAGTTTCAGATGTCCGTAGCCATTGTCCCGTAGAGCAGGGCCAAGATCCGTCTTGACAAAGTCTCTCATAGTAGGAGGCTCCATGGCCATGCATTGCCACGAGTAGAAAGGAACGAGACCTGCTGTAGGTTCATTCTGGACCGTCAAACCCCACATTGGCACATCCAGGGCGTCGTAGGCTTTCAAAAACCTGAATTAGATAACACAAAATGTGTAAATTGGAGCATGTACACACAAGTTTAGTAAATTCTTTCAAATATTTTCAGAATCTGCTACAAAGACTGATGATTGTACTGTATTGCAGTCAATTGAGGAAAATAAGTAATAAGGTTTGTAGAGTTTTAATGGAGTGCCAACAGTTGACACTTTTACATCCTTTTTAGGTATTCGGCTTTTAGCCGAAAACCTATTGTTATTGTTAAGTTTTTTTTTTTTTTTTTTTTAGGTATTCGGCTTTTAGCCGAAAACCT
Source organism: Marthasterias glacialis (assembly GCA_911728455.2). Lineage (NCBI taxonomy): Eukaryota > Metazoa > Echinodermata > Asteroidea > Forcipulatida > Asteriidae > Marthasterias > Marthasterias glacialis. Next base: position 5,124,637 of record OU452230.1, read on the forward strand.
ATTGTTATTGTTAAGTTTTTTTTTTTTTTTTTTTTTTCTCCGTCTTCTTCTTCTGCCTGAACGTTCTCCGCCAATTTTGAGAAAAACTGAAACTTGTATGAACTTGAAACTTCTCATGAACATCAACCTCGGTGAGTAGACGGCACCGCAACTTTTTTGGAATGGTGACGTCATTGATGACGTCATTACGTTAAAAAAACGTTAAATAAACCTTAAATAATTTGAAAAATCATATCTTCAAAACCAAAAGAGCTACGTTCAAAATTCTTTTTTTACAAGAAACCTCTTATAAAGATCTACAAATGCGGTGCACAACGTGACCCCATGTGACCTTTACTTCCGGTCGAAACCGGAAGTTAAAGTAACAAATCATGTTATTTTGGGCTCTAGAGCCTAAGTGAATGAAAATATGAAAAAATGTTCAATGCATAATATTTTCTTTAACTCAAGAGCATTCTAAAAATATGATGTGTGACGTCATAGCTACGTCACAACGAAAATGGTACACGAGGTCTAAAAAAAAATTATTTTGCTATCTCAAAAAATAGAGTATGTACGGACTTGAAACTTACCACGTACTTAGACCAAAGCGTGTACATGACAAAGAACAAAATTTGGAATGATGACGTCATCGATGACGTCATTATATTAAATTGAAGTTTTTTATTAAAATACTCATATCTCCAGAATCAGATATGCTACATACATGATCTTTACACCATATGAAAGGTCATGGAGTATTAAACAAATCTTACACAGGGTGTGACCTCATTTGACCTTTACTTCCGGTCGAAACCGGAAGTAGTAGTTTGTTTTATAAAAAATCGTATCTGAAAAATATTATTTTGTGTATTAATATAATAACTTAATTTTAAGGCCCTTCGACGATTCTACAAATGTTTACAATGTGTGACCTCATTTGACCTTCATTTCCGGTCGAAACCGGAAGTATAAGTTTGTACATACAAAATTGTGTATCTTATTAATGAAACGTGGTACATTAATAATCATTACATCAATTTTGAGCTCTCTGGCAATTCTAGATGTTATGCACAAAGTGTGACCCCATTTGACCTTTAAATCCTGTCAAACCGGAAGTTGAAGTTTAATATGACAAACCTTCATGCATAAAGATAAAAAAAATACAAATAAATATTTCGCCCGTCAGCATAGCACAAAAAGACAAAAAACCTGCACACAATAATGACCTTAAAATTACGTAATTAAGCCGAATACCGTGAGTTTGTTCACAAACTCTCAATTTCTAGTTTCTCCGTCTTCTTCTTCTGCCTGAACGTTCTCCGCCAATTTTGAGAAAAACTGAAACTTGTATGAACTTGAAACTTCTCATGAACATCAACCTCGGTGAGTAGACGGCACCGCAACTTTTTTGGAATGGTGACGTCATTGATGACGTCATTACGTTAAAAAAACGTTAAATAAACCTTAAATAATTTGAAAAATCATATCTTCAAAACCAAAAGAGCTACGTTCAAGATTCTTTTTTTACATGAAACCTCTTATAAAGATCTACAAATGCGGTGCACAACGTGACCCCATTTGACCTTTACTTCCGGTCGAAACCGGAAGTTAAAGTAACAAATCATGTTATTTTGGGCTCTAGAGCCTAAGTGAATAAAAATATGAAAAAATGTTCAATGCATAATATTTTCTTTAACTCAAGAGCATTCTAAAAATATGTTGTGTGACGTCATAGCTACGTCACAACGAAAATGGTACACGAGGTCAAAAAAAAATTATTTTGCTATCTCAAAAAATAGAGCATGTACGGACTTGAAACTTACCACGTAGTTAGACCAAAGCGTGTACATGACAAAAAACAAAATTTGGAATGATGACGTCATCGATGACGTCATTATATTAAATTGAAGTTTTTTATTAAAATACTCATATCTCCAGAATCAGATATGCTACATACATGATCTTTACACCATATGAAAGGTCATGAAGTATTAAACAAATCTTACACAGGGTGTGACCCCATTTGACCTTTACTTCCGGTCGAAACCGGAAGTAGTAGTTTGTTTTATAAAAAATCGTATCTGAAAAATATTATTTTGTGTATTAATATAATAACTTAATTTTAAGGCCCTTCGACGATTCTACAAATGTTTACAATGTGTGACCTCATTTGACCTTCATTTCCGGTCGAAACCGGAAGTATAAGTTTGTACATACAAAATTGTGTATCTTATTAATGAAACGTGGTACATTAATAATCATTACATCAATTTTGAGCTCTCTGGCAATTCTAGATGTTATGCACAAAGTGTGACCCCATTTGACCTTTAAATCCTGTCAAACCGGAAGTTGAAGTTTAATATGACAAACCTTCATGCATAAAGATAAAAAAATACAAATAAATATTTCGCCCGTCAGCATAGCACAAAAAGACAAAAAACCTGCACACAATAATGACCTTAAAATTACGTAATTAAGCCGAATACCGTGAGTTTGTTCACAAACTCTCAATTTCTAGTTTATTTCATTGTTGTTATGGTGTTGATTTTTTTTTTCTTCAAAAACATACACAGACACACACACACAGTCCTTTGTGACATAGGCCACTGTGTGGACATTTCTTTGTCGTCGTGAAGTTAAGAACAAGAAATTCTTAAAACCACTGCCATTTGTATTATAGAGTGTTTTGAGAGCTGGTTTTTGGACACCCGATCCCTTTAATATAATACTGGGTTTTGAGCTATTCAATGCTGTACAGAAAATGATTCCTTTTTCAGTAAAGGAAGATGTATAGATTGTGAAAACACTGTGTGGACGTGTGTAAGTCCACACAGTTTTTCACGTTCCTACACACTTCGTATGTAGAACTTAAACATGACTATTGTTTCAGTGACTACCAAAACTTGACATCCTTGACGTACTTGATGAAGTAGTCTGCCCATGTCTTGTAGTACTCCTCCCCAGGTTGTCCAATGAGTCGTCCTTGATTGAAACCGTTATGCATCATCCTGTTGGTCTTCATCCATGCTGGGGCAGACCAGGGACTGGCAAACAGTTTGATTTCTTGATCACTCATTGCCTTAGCTCGCTGAATTATCGGGATCTTAAGCACATAACAATGATCGGAGAGAGAGAAAAAATATTTCAAGTCAACTCTTCACTACAAGACAGTATAGTGTTGATGATAGTGTTGACAGTATCACCTGTTGATGATTTTAAAAGCATTTTTTTAAATTGTTTATGTTGGGATTTGTGTTCAACCTGTTCATAGGATGGACCAGGCCCACAAATTAAACCTCCCACCTTGTTTTGTAGCGTTTCGTGGCCGAGAGGTTTAGTCCATTGGACTCAAATTCTGGTGGCTAAGTCATCAGGATGTGGGTTCGAGTCCCGGTCATGACACTTGTGTCCTTGAGCAAGACACTTAACTATAATGCTTTAAATGGGGCGGAAGAGGCAGTTATATTTGTCTCTCAATGGATTCCTTTACCCCTCCCTGTGCACAGCAGTTCTGTGAAGAGACGCGTTTATGTCTCGCCATGTCTTGTTTCTGCGCATTGGGGCAGGTTTCTATCCCTTCTGTAGCCCACACCCTCGAGTGGCCTTTGGGCCTTGTGATGGGCGACATGCATAAAAAAAATTTAAATGAAAGAACTAGAAGAACAAAAGTGGGCAAGGAAACATGTACAAGTAGTTTAGTAGGTTTTTTTTACGAAGCAATTAAAACAACTGTTTTAGAAAAGAATGTTTATAACCTCAATTCCCTTGAGTGATTCACTAGGGTTCTTCCTCACTCTAACACAATCCAACGCCCTTATGGTACATGTATAACTCCCACACCCTAACTGCTGGTCTCTGATCATTGTGGAATGCCTGATCTCATGTAAAGCATTCAGTTTACTGACCTGATGTCCTTAGTCCATCAGAGTCAAACAAAACACAGAGTTGGGTTTTGAAGGGTTGGGGAGAGGCCAGGTTATAATGAAATATCTTGTTCAACAAAATTGTTTTTGTCAGGATTTGAACAAATCAGTTCAGGTACATAGTGTTCTTGAGTTAAATGGGAATATTTTATGGTGATCAATCAAACTGCATTAAACTTGTACCTTTAAATCTAGATCTTCAGATACAAGAGTAAAGTTGACGAGATCAAAATCTCCGTCATAATCATCGTAACTGTATTCAGATAAAGAGAAGTCACAACTGTGGATTGGAACACGTCCCATATTGTATTCAATACCTGTAGGAACACAAACGGAAAGAAAAACATCTTCATGGACTGGAGATAACTACTACAGCCTGTAAAACAACAGCTAATAAAGTTCAACTTGTTTTTATTTTATATCATTTATTCTGGTTGTGAAGCCAAGGATTCTCAGAAAAGGGAACTTAATCACTATATTAGCCAAGGATCCCATGGAGAGAAGACAAGGAAGGGAGTATTAGTTTTAAATGTTGGAGGAAAATTCCAGGGAAAACCCATGCATATGGGTAGGGACTGAAAACCCAATCCACATAGTGCCCCCTGCTGGGATTTGAATTGGGGTCCTAGAGGTGGAAGGTGAGGAAAGATACCACTACATCAACCCGATCACCCAATCGCCATGTGTTATTGTAGGATATAGAATTTGCATTGTAAGTAAGATCTAAAGCTTTGCATGGTTTAGGCCTATATAATAAGAAATTAGTTTGCGTATAACAAGCACGTGGGTAAATCAGGATTGTTCTGTGGCGTTTCATGGCCGAGCGGCCTAGTGCATCGAACTCAAATTTGGCTGGCTAAGTCACCAGAGTGTGTGGGTTCAAGTTCCGGTCGTGACACTTGTGTCCTTGAGCAAGACACTTTAGTATAATTGCTTCTCATCACCCAGGAATAAATGGGTACCTGCGAAGGTAAAGATTGTTGATGTGAATGATTAACAACCTGTGCGCTGGTTTGGCTACCGGTGCTGCATACTCCAAAGGAGATGAGATAGTTTAAGGAATGCTTTAGGGCCTGTTCATCGGGCCCTAAAGCACTGTAAGGCACTTTGAGAGGCCTAGTTGGCTTGATAAATCACATAATAGGTACTCATTATTATTGTTGAATTCAACACCTTGTAAATACCTCAATAGCTGTATCTTACCTTCTACCGAAAAGTAAGACTTGAGTAAGTTCTCCTGAGCGTCACTCGATATGTTTAAGATGTTCATAGTTGCCGAGTCTGTGAATGCTCCTCCAAATCCCAAGATGCTCTGGTATTCCACGGATGAATCCAGTATCAACTGCACCCTGTCCTCTGAAATCAACCACAGAACTATTTGTGTCCTGGTGAAAAGTACAGACTCGAAAGTCACTGATAGGGGTATGAACTTTTAGTCTGATATTTAGGTTGCTGATGTGATGGCAATTTCATTATTTCAAAATCACATAATTTCAGTACCTTTTTTGTGTCCTTCAACAAACAAGAAAACAGTTTAACATGATTAAACGTGGTTTCCAAGTTCAAGAACTTAGTCAGCATAACTGTTCCCCCTCCCTTCTTATAATCTAATTGTTATTAAAAGTCTCGCCAAGTTTAAAATGGTTTGAGCTTCAAAAATTGCTGCAAAAATAAATGAAAGAGATGTCAACTTGCAACTGCAAGTTGACGTCTCCTCCATTCATTGTTAGGTCAGATGTTTTTGTGTTCAAGTTAAGTTGAAATCGACCCAAGCGTTTGGCAGAAGAAGCATTTTCAAGGCTCATTGGAAAGAAAAAGAACTAGAGAGCAATTTTGCTCTGAGAGCACGAACCTTAGTCGTCAGTATTTGACAAATGACCTGTACTAACCCCTGTGTTACCTTTGACCCCAATCTGGGAACACCCAATGTGAAGCTTGGGTCAGGTGTTCTTGTGACCATGTTTGATGATCATAGCACGTAATTTGCGGGATAAGTAGTATTTGAAAGATTTTGACATAATGACCTCTAATGACCCCTACATGACCTTTGACCCCAATTTGGGAGCACCCATATGAACTTTTGGACAGGGGTTCTTGTGTTCTAGTTTGGTTGAAATGGACCGGAGCGTTAGGCAGAAGAAGCATTTTCAAGGCTCATTGGAAAGAAGACGAAGAAAAAAACAGACAGAAACAGAACCTTATATTCGTTCTGATGACTAAGGTACATGTAGTTTAACTTTAAGAACAATGGGTAGTAGGTTTTTAACCAAATCAATCGAATTCAAGCAAAACCTTGAGAAACACTGTAGACTTTGAAGGATGTGGGGGTCAAGCATGGTATAAAACATGAATCACAATAATATTTTGGCGTCTTACCTATTGGTTTGTCAGCCATGTCTAGCACTGTCTTTAAGAAACGAGAGTCATTCTGACTTGAGGTGTACTCTAGAATCTGATGCGGAGCAATGCTGCCATGCCTCTCAACTGTATCACAGTAGTCAGAAGAACACTCGCATACAAAAGAGTTACCCTCTCGAAATTCCTTTTTCATGCATGGTTTGTCTGCTGCATCTATAAAGCATTTATATAAAAAAAAATATATATAACAAACAGTAAGAAACCAACAAAAAGTACTGTTGCCCTGGTCTTGGCATTGGTGCCCCTTTAAAAGTTTCCCATAGACTTTAAGATTTTTCCAATGGAAGTGTCCTTTGCAAAATATAAGTGGCCTTGCCCTCTCAAAGATGGAATTCCACGCCTGGAACAGTCTGGTACCATACCTCACTAGACTATTTGACAAATGATTCAAATCTTTTTTATTCAAACAATGGATATTGCTGTGATTTGTTAAAGTATGTGTCTCATTATTGCCTTAAATTTTTTCTTTTTTACTTGTTGATATAATGTTTATTTACAAAACTTGGTATTTTGTGGTCTTCAAAAGCGTGAGTATATTCATAAATAAATATGGTGTGTCGTGGCCAAGCGCACTGGACTCAAGCTTTGGTGTTTCTGATCTGCAGAGTGTGGGTTTGAGTCCAGGTCATGACAATTGCTTTTAAAGCAAGACACTTAAACCATTATTGCTTCGTCTTGGGACGGGATGTAAAGCCAGAGGTCCCCTGTGTTGACTAGTGCATGTAGACAAAAATAATAAAATTACACTTATCGTTATGAGAAGGGGTTTGCCCTGGTGTTTTCTGGTATGGTCGGCTGCAAATTGTGCCACAGCTCCTTGTAAACCAGTACATGGTGCTTTGTAAATAAATGGGTCTTATAACTCGAACAAAGCTCCACATGTAGAAAAAATAATTTATAAAGCACTTTGAGATGCCCTGGGGTGTGATAAAGCGCTATAAGAACTGCGCATTATTCTTAAAGAGATAAATAAAAATAAAAAGATAAATAGAAATAAAGAGATAAATAAAAATGAACTGAATTTACACTACTGTCCCTTAATGATTTAGAAGAGGCAATTCCTAAAGACATACATGTCTTACATGAAGGATGTGTAATTCTTGTGGGAGGACTGAGGATGTACAATGTAATTTTGTGCAATTAGGTGAAAGTAATTTTTCACACTCTACACACATTTATTTCTTGAAACTCACAATTTAATCATGTTTAAATGGTTGTGTGTGTGTGTGTCTACCTTCCACACAAGTAACATGTCTAACAAACTTACCTACAAGTACCGAGAACCCTAGAAGAGCCACGAGAAGAAAATATATCCCTTGCATTTTTAAAGTGCCAGACCTAATAAAGTGATGAAAGATGAGTCTACGAAAATCTATTTTTGTGGCAGAGTAGATTTGATATCAATTCTGTTTTACAACTGTGTTTACTCAAGTATGCACCAAGGAAAACAATCTGATTGACTTTGTAACCATGAAACACCAACTGCTCATCGCATAAAGTTGATGTATTCGTTAAACATCTCAAAAAGAGCCACATGTTTCTCTTCAACTCCAGCTTCTGTTTTCGAGTGAAGGGTTTTTTCCATGAAAGGTCTCATTGCCACCAGGTTTTAAAAGTTAGAGCATTCACCAAAAAGTAAGCTGATACTACCACGCCCAATTGTATGTGTGACTTCGATGAAGTCATTGCAATCGTGCTGTCAACCGTTTTTCAAGCCAATACAAGAACAAATTAGTTGGGCAGATACATTTTTTGAAGAGTATATTAGACAAACTATATTATTAATTTGTATGGACTTGGCACAGCTACATTGTATGCTCAGTTGTTAACCTGCCCAGGACTCTTCATATCAGTCATTATCTTCAAATCAATGATAAGTAAATTTTATAAATAGCAGATACCAAAGAGTCATTGTACAATATTGAGATTGTGCAAACAGTTAGCTAAGACCCTGGATGTTGAACTAGATGGCACATTTGATTGCAAACCAAAACAAACAAATTGATGTACTGTTAGTGGACATACATTGTACAGGTATGTTACCATGGTTACATGTGTCATGGAGGATTAAAATAGAAGTTGGTCCTTTGTGTCGGGTGGAAGACCAAAGATAACTCTAATTTTAACAGACTTGCCCTAGTCCTACACATGTTTTTTTGCATTCTGATGAATGTTACTCAGGTAGCACCTGCCTTTCACCTCTGTCGACCCTCTGTCGACCCTGGTCACATCAGGCCCAGAGCCTTAATTTGTGTTTGTTTTTAATGTGGAGCTGTCCAATCTTGTGTAATTGCATAATCTTGGATGAAAACAGTTTCAATTTGACTTTGAATAGACCGATCCATTAAGCCCTGCCCCCTAACAAATTGACCAATCACAGCATTGGCCACATCACCACTGTACATGTGGGCAGCAAAATATGCGTCTCCTCAATGCCACACTGCACGACATGAACGTGCACGCTATAAGTACGCGCACACATGTTAACATTTTCCAATAGGATGTTATCGTGTCAGACTTTTGTCGGACTTTCCGTGGTGTAGCCAAGGCTGTGATTGGTCAACACGTGGGGCGGGGCTTAATGGATCAATTTAGAAGCCTGGGTTAATACTTCACACGAAAGCAAATGTGAAGCGTATTTGGGTGATGTAACAATTCTGTACTGGCTGTTGGGTAATTGTGATGCAAGAAAATGTGCTTCACAATAACCCCAAACAGCATAATCAACCTTGATGCCTGCTAGTGCAACATTTGTGTTTCTTCTGATGATTCAGCTGTAGAAATAACAAAATCATCAAAATTAGTATTTAAAGCTTCTCTAATGATGTGTGTCATAGCTGATTTGTGTAGCGCATCAGACACAAATTCAGATGATTTAGTCACCAGAGTGTGGGGGTCGAATCCCGTTCATCCCAATTGTGTCCATGGGCAAAACTTAACTGTAACTACTTGTCAAAACCAAGGACTAAAGGGGTACCTGCGAGGGTAGAGACTGTTGATGTGAATGATTGGCAACCTGTGCACCCCACTTGGCTGTCGGTGCTGCATACTCCGCAGGAGTTGAGATGGTTTCAGGAATACTTAAGGCCCGATGAACAGGGGTAGTAAAAGTGTACAACGTTTTTATGAAAATGCCTCTTATTATTTTATTGTTATTATTATTATTATACGTGTAGGTTAGCGGAGTCCTTCTTGAAGAAAGGAGCCAATCCTAACTTGATTCTTCCATCCTCTGGCATCAGCCCCTTCCATCTGGCCATAGGAGCTGACACAAGCAAGACTCTAGACTTTGTTAAACTATTACTCAAGCACAATGGCAATCCAAATATCAGGTGAGTGGTTTACTCATGTATGTCAATATAATATGGGTACATGTACACTGTAAGTGAGATAAATGGTTTAGGATCCAGAAGACTATTTGGTGGCTTGACTTTCTGTCTACTGGGGAGGGGGTGGGGCATGCATGCAGTTTTGGGGTAAAGCTACATGTAGCTTGCCTTACAAAATCTTGACCGTTCCCCCTGGATCTCCACCACTCTTCACCCTCCCCTCTTCAGCATCCTGCAAAGTGCACAATGTCTGAATGTGGTTAGTTCTTTCATTATGTTGGTATGTTTCATTTGATGTTTTGGCAAAAATGCCGTATCCGGCTGCCACTTTATCTCCCTTAATTTAGGTCAAATAACATGTTTATCCTTACCTGTCAAGAAAGGTTGACAGAATGTATACAGAGATGGACAGGAACAATTACAAAGTGTCGAAATCATGAAAAATAAGCCATTTTCACGTCTACGTTTGGCTTGAAAACGCTACTCCCCAAATGCCATTTTAGTTCCTTTGGGCATGAATGCGTGAAAGTTCCAGCTGCGCGATGCAATGTCCACTTGATTTTTCTTTTTTTTAAAGGTCAATAATTAGCGTCTTAGCTACCAATTCATGGAGAGGAATATTTAAAAAAGGGAATTAAACCCCAACATCCATTAATAAATCTATAAAAAAATCCCTTAGAAAGTGGCAGCCAGATATGGAAACTTTCGGATGTTTTGTCTACCTTTGTTTGGAGGTGGGGATGGGGACTGGATCTACCAGTACTTGTAACATTAACAAATGATGACTTTATAACCTTCCCTCAGGTCTGAAGATGGCATGACACCTGTCCACGTAGCTGCCACATGGGGGCGCTATCAGGCTCTTGGCCTTCTACTTCGAAACGGGGGAAACCCTGACCTGTATGATGAGGAGGGTGCTACTGCAATTGACATGGCAAAGGAACATGAGAATACGGAGTGCTACAATCTCATGATGACTTACAAATCTGACGAGGAACAACATGAGAAGGGCCAGGAAGATGACAATGTTGTCACAAGTGCGTTTTATTTTACAATTTTCAAGTAGAATGAATGCAAGCCCCTTACTTCATTCCCCCTACAAAAAAGGGATGGGGGATACAGGAAAGTATGAAATACGCCCTTAAAGAATGTGAGGATTCAATCACGTAAAGATCTTCAAAAAATTAAATGTAACATTTTTTTATCAGGGCGGATCCAGGGGGGCGTGAGGGGCGCACGCCCCCCCTATTTTTCCTTTAAAAAAAAAATCAAAATATCATCCCGACCACTTGCGATGAGAAATAAACTTTCGAAATCCAATCATCATTTGCTGCTTGATCGGTGAATTTCACGCCCCCCACCCATTTGGAAAATCCTGGATCATTACATTTTAATTTTTTTATGAACCTGAAATACCATCAAGTTTTATTTTTCCGTGTACAGATTGTATCAATATACAATGGTTGCACGATGTGATGGAGTCCATGGTGTTTGTACACTCTCGGGGGCAAAAGGCACCCTAGGCAAAGCCGAGGGTGTTATTTGCCCCCAAGGGTGTACAAAAATGTCCAACGGTGGGCACAATCAAGGTAATGTACCCCATTGGGTACATCACTCATGTTCCCCCGGGCTGTGTATATGAGTCTTTGTACATGTAGCACAGAATGTGATTGATTTTCCACAAATAAAATTCACAATCTATTACACTGGTATACCAACTTTTTTGTGTTATGGTATACATTGCACTGAAATCACCTGAGATCATTTTCATAGATTTTCTTCAAAGTCAACTCAGCTTGGGTAGAATTGACTTTGAATTAAAAAAACAGAAGTATATTTAATGTGCCTTAACCAAAAATATCACCAGTAAGGTTATCATTTCATTGCATTTTGGACAGAATATCAAATGAGCGGATCAAGCCGACAGAGTATTCAGGTTCCAAACTGTGACCTCAATTGGCAATTCAGCAACTCATCAAGTGACTATCTCCATGAGTCGATACATCCTTCACTCGATTCTACGGGCCTGTCTGACTACCTTCAAGAATCTTGCATCTCGTGTTCTTCTCACTCTGCACCTCACACTAACCAAGACAACAAGCACCTGTTCAGATCGTTTTTCCCTGATTTAGTCCCGAGCATTGGGGCGGAGGCTGATAGTTGTTTCGAGCCAAGCAAGGGTGATGGTTGGATTCCAAAACTTAAATCAACACGGAGAGATTACTTTCAGAATGCGAATATCAGAACAAGTTTTGGCGTCATGGGAGCTGGACATCAGTTTTCAGGGACTAATCTACCCCCTGAAGTAAAACATAAAAGTGGAAGTCATGAAAGGGATTCCAAATTGATTGACACAAAACAGAGAGAGCAATCTCAAACTACACATAACAGAGCAAGTTTGGAAGTTAGCGAAAAGACAAAACAAAGCACAGCTAGACGGACACTTTCAGAACCCAAACAGGTCTCAGATGGACAAAGTGAAAGTTATTTAGAAATGGTTGACACAAGACAGAGGGAGAACTCTCCAAGTGCATATTTCAGAACAAATCTTAATATTGGTAGAAGGATAGTACCAATCTCCTCTAGAAGAACCTTTTCAGAACCAAAACCAGTTTATAAGGAAAGTGAAAGATATTTGGAAACATTTGAATGTAGCGGTAATTCTCCAGTGTCCATGGTGCAAGATGAAGATGAGGAAACTGATGAGTCCGAAGAGCATTCTTATGATCGAACTCTCTCATCTAAGGATCTTGAAGAAGCACTGAGTGAGAGCTGCCATGGCCTGGACCTAACTTCCCCAGACCATCCCGCCGTCTTCACAAAAGTCCAAAGCTCCCGAAGTGGTGACACCCCACCCTTGGACAAGACTGTTATTTTCATCCCACCGAGAAGATCAACTGCTGCGATTGACAAATTTCCTCAAGAACAGCAATTGACCGGCGTCTCCCCAGAGAGTAGCGTATCGAATACAAGCGATGAAAGCTCTGCATATGTTACTTGCCAAAGTGATGACATGTTTTCTTGGTTACACAAAAAGAAGCAGATCCCGGATAAGCAGAAGCGGAACTCAAGGAGAGTCACTTTCAGTGATAACTCTGACTCGATCATCAAAGTACCAAAAACAACTCATCATAACGAAGCCGAGGACATGGATTCAAGACACAGTGATCAGGATGAAATGCAAGGTAAGCCTCTGCTGCAGCAAACTTCACAGCGAGATCAACAGTCATCCGCTGATGAAGCCAGCAGTTCATTAGACGACAGTTTGATTACATCTGATGAAGATTCCCTGTTGCCCCTTAGTAGAGAGCTGTATGAGAGTTCATGTAAGCAACGGAATGCTATATTCCAGTCAACAGACAGCCACGGTCATGCCACAACAACGGGAAGAATTGTTCCTCATGAGTGCCAAACCTTGGAAGACTCGCAGTCATTAACCTCTCTGAGATCGGGGTGTGGCAACGAGTCTGTAAAGGAGGACATTGAGATCTTATATCATGATCCCCAAACTGGAAGCACTTTAATTGAGCGGCAGTGCCCATCAGCATTGTCCAACCAACAAGACATGTCAGTCTTGGAGTACAGTGTCATTTCAAGCGATGACACAATGCTGTACGACTGGAGAGACTACCAGACAGAGGAGGATGATTCGCTGGAAGCTCCATCGCTGTCACAGGAACTTCTGGATTTGACGGATAAAGAAATAAGAGAAATGATGAGGAAGTATGGAGAAGAGGCTGGTCCCGTTACATCAACTACTCGTCTGGTTTACTTGAGACACTTAGCCAAACTGCAGGAGGATCCAAGCTTTGCTAAACGTGCTGCAAGCAGACATACCACAGAGGGTAAGAATACTGAACAATCTAGTTATTTTGTCCCGTTGAAATATTTTATCAATGTCTCTGTTGTTTTAAAGTTTACCAGCCCCTCCCCCCAAAAATTGTATTCTTACTTTATTACATTTCTAAACAAAGCACATATTTTCACGTATTTTGTTTTTTTCATGAGTGGAAGTCAATAAGAATATTTATTTATCCACAACTTGCACCTACATGTAGTACATCAGTGTTTACTTTATTTACATGCAGATTAACAGGTTTGCAGAAAATGTTGGTTGCCGTTATAGGGAAAGAAAAGCTGGGATTGTTTTGGGTGAAAAGGTCAAATGTCCAAGTCACAGTGCTCAGCTATAGAAACATGTGGTCTGTGGACATCTTTGGTTACCTACAATGTACAAGGTCTGAGGGGTTTCAACAGCTTTGCTGTTCTTTTTTACCACAGACTCATTATATGTAGTACTAAAGGGTGTACAGCAAAACCATGAGATCAATTCTAAGCATTTTTTTCCCTCTCTCTCTCTCTCTTTCTCTCTCTCTCAGGGTTCCGTTGGGAACTAGCGGAGTATCTTAACACAGGTCACCTGAAAGAATCTGACCACACGATGGCAGCAGAGGAGCAGCTGATGGTCGCGCCATTCCAGATACCTGACCAGTCCCGCAAATGGCGTGAAGGAACCCTCAAGTCTTCCTTTAACTACCTGTTGCTAGACCCAAGAGTTACCATGGACCTACCTGGGCGCTACACACAACTCACTGAACTAGAGACATTTCGCGTATGGAACAAACCCTTTAATTTGTTTAAAAATGAATTTTTTGTAAAGGTACAATACAGGATTGATATTCATCCAATTTTTTTTTTTTTTATAACAATCTGAAAGCTTACTGATTATGAAGTTCATACCAATCTTTCATAGAAACATTTCAGTCTGGAATACTGTCAAAATCGAGAAAATAGAATTTGAAGACCACGATTTTAATTTGTTTACATGCTGGAAAGTGTGCACGGTTCTTCACTATTTTCTCCTCAGCCCAAATTTTCACAGGTTCCTTTTTTCATATGTATATTGAATCAAACCAAGTAAGAACATTAACACTATCAGCCTTACCAATCCTATATTTTACCTGAAAGTGGGTTTGGTTTTTCGTAGACCTTTATCATGGGGCATCCATCTTGTATTTTTTTCCATTTAAATTAGTGTCACCAAAGTGAGGCTGGAGGGTCAAATAGTCTGGTGCATTTTTGGTATAGATTTGAATCAGTATGCATTATTAATATTGCACACAGGGGACTTGACAAAGATGGTGTCAGCATGATAAATGCTATTCTCATTAGGCAAGGACACATTTCCAGAGAAAAGGTCTCTTTCATTAAAAAAATCAAAATGTCTACGGGAATATTTTTAAAGGCCAGCTCCAGGGAAGGAGACACGGTATGCGACATGTAGATGACCTTCTAGGCCTTACTAATTTGACCAAAAAGTGAAAATCTGATAACTGTGAAAGGATTATGATACCTAATTGAAACCTTCCCCGCAAAGTCAGGAGCTCTATTACCACTTTGCATCGATGTAACTTGACCCCATCTTCATATCAACCATGCATTTTACAGGTATTTGTTGCAGCGACATTTTACATAGGGAAAGGGAAGAGAGGGCGTCCCTACGCACATTTCTACGAAGCTCTATCTTCACTGAGACCACTGAAAGATAAAGAGGCTGATAGATCAGTAAAAGCTGCCAAGAAACCAGTAAGTGTTCAAAACAATAGCAGCTTGAATCTTCATTCTTCACAATGTTATTGATTTGTTTGAGGATTACTCTCTCGGGGTAGTCTTTGTGAAAGATCTTTGTGAAAGAGATTTTCATGGATGTCCTTAGAAATGACTTGACCTTCTATAATATGGGAGTTTGGTGACATGCAGTTTACGATTTTTACCAAGACTAACTGAGAGGTGATGTCTGTATGACAGGGGGTGAGGTAGGTAGATACGCACAAGCAGGAAACAGCTGATTGATGTTGACTGGACTCGGGCAACAAAAATAAACCTGGTGTAGTGTTTTGCGTTGTGAAGATAGACTGTGTTAATTCCTACTGGGGCACATTGTGATATAATCTATACTGTTGCAGTCATACTCCATGGTGAATGATCCAAATACACATATTTTGTTACAGAAATGTATACATTAACACGAGAACATTTAGGTCTAGTACAGCCAAGTCCCTTTACTTGATAATTGCTCACCTTATTATGGCGTGGCGTGGCGTGGCCGAGTGGTCTAGCGCACCGGATTCAAGCTCTGGTGTTTCTGATCACCAAAGTGTGGGTTCGAGTCCCGGTCGTGACACTTGTGTCCTTAAGCAAGACACTCAACCATTATTGCTTCGTCCTTCGGATTGGACGTAAAGCCGTAGGTCCGTGTGTTGTGTGATGCACGTAAAAGAACCCAGTGACACTTATCGCTAATAGCAGGGGGTTTGCCCCAGTGTTTCTGGCAGTGGCTGCTGAATGCGCCGCAGCACCTTGTAAATCCTTATAAGGTGCTACATTAATGGGTCTCACAATTTCAAAAACATCAAAAACCGGTCTTGAAAAAAATGACAATAATAAGCGCCTTGAGTATCTTATTGCTGGTAGATACATGTGCTATTTAAGACTCCGGTATTATTATTATTATTATTATTATTATTATTATTATTATTATCTTGCATGTTATTATTAATTGTTCTGTTTTTTTTTTCTTTTCTTTTGATAGCCTGGTGCAAAAGTAAGTCACATTCTAGACATCTGGTCAGCAGGTCTGGGAGTAGTGTCCCTACACTGCTTCCAGAGTGTCATACCAGTAGAGGCATACGCAAGAGAAGCATGCATGGTGGATGCCATAGGTCAGTATCAACTATTCCTTTCCTTTTTCTTTAATTTTCACAAAGAATTAGTTTGGAAATTTTGATTTGTATACTTTCACAATTGGGGTTATGAAAAAAAGTTTACAATCAGAGGCACACGTGACAAGGATGGGCACACATGACAAGGATGTACTAGGGATTTGGGCAAAACATTTACAAAAGCTAAATATAGTTCAACTCACTGGAATAATTTCTAGCAAATGTTTGACCCACTTCCGAGTATGAGTCAGCGTGAAGAGGTCACTCCTCTGCCATTTTGACAAGATTCCTGTGTCCTACAAAACAGGTCTGAGTCGATTAACAAACATCAAGAAGGGTGACTTCTATGGTCCATCTTCAACATGGCCTGTTGGACAGAGAAGACAGATGGGTGTGTTTCTTCTCAAGAAAGCTTGCCAGATCTTCTTGGTTGAAGGAGAACGACAAATTCGACCAGCAGACATAGCTCTTGGTCAGTAAACATCTTCTGTAGTCACTTTGCGTTTGAGGACTACATATTGACTTTGGAAGGAAACAAAGTATTCATTTTGTACACACAAATTTGTTCTGTATTTGTTTACCGTCCATTCAGTAGTATTTCTTTGACCAAGGGTGGATTTCACAAAACTATTCCTATTAAACTTAGGACTAGTCCTAACTTAAGGCTAGTCCTATAAGTTAGGACTAGTTACTCCTCCTAATTCCAGATAAGACTAGTCCTAGCACTTTGTGAAATCCACACCATGTTCATCAAAATTTCTCTGAACTTAAAATGGTCAAATCCAATATTTGCCAAAGTAAAAAAAATATTTGCCTTGGAGTTTACTTATCATTGTGAAACCTTTAATTTAAAATTTTTTGTGATTTTATGCTGTATTTCCTTCAGGAAATATTGTCCTGTTGACAGAGTTTATTGTTGTGTGACATATTTGTTAATCCCTGCCATCTATGTATGTTTGCACATACATACTTTCTCTGACATGGTTCATACTTCAAGCGATTTGCAAAAGTAAAGTGAATTTTCTCGTGTCACAATTGAAAAACAGCGGGTACTCATTGTTTGCGTCAGCAAAATTCACTACGCATTCTCTTTCCCATGCAGAATGAACCATGCTTAGAGTAAAATGTTGGTTCTGTGCTAGCCCTATATAGGACTCTTCCGCTGTGCTATACACAGATACAGTGTAGTATTTATACGAAAGTGAAGGCCTGCAGGGCAAGTTCTGTGCATGCAATGGGAGACTTGTGAGACGTTGGTGGCAGCAGACACAACAGTCCTTTTTGACAGTTCTAAGCATGCGCGCACATTCTCAGTATTGCGCGCGAGGTTCTGAGCATGCGCACTACCAGTGAGAACCGTGAAAAAGGACGGTCTAGAAATCTCCCATTGGCCCATTACATCATCATCGTCTTCTTTGACTATGGTTCTAACAAACTTTGCTAGACGAGCCTCTCTCCACGCTGCCACCGTTTGTTTCAATTGATCGTTAATGCTGATGGACACATCATGAAATCAGATATGCAATTGCCAAACCCATCTCAACCCCCCCCCCCCCCCCCCCGTCCTTTTATTCTTTTATTCGATCAATGTTCCATTTCATTGTAAAAATAGTAAATCACTGGCATTAATTGCACTTACTGTCTTTCCTAGCAACAACATTTTTGTATTCTGAACGTGTATATAATTTCATTGCATTTAAATTATGTTAACAAAACTTTTGTAAAAAAGATGTGTGTTCTTCGATGAAGAACATTATTTATGATGGGAATAGTCTGATGTTTTATTTTTTATATCTTTGTTGCTTTATTTGAAATATGCAAATATATCATTGAGTGAAACTAATTTTGTCTTGATACTCCTTTGTTTTCCAAAAACAAATGATGTCCATAATTATTTTAAAAACTAATATTTGAGTTACAAAACAAACACAATTGTTTTTTTTTTATAATTTTTTTTATTTGACCTTTCATTGATACTTTAGCAGTATTATTAAATCTTTCCATGTACCATGCTAAGATTATGTAACTCTGATGGAGATTCGCTAATTAACATCGTAATGAAATCTTGTTATTCACTTGCCAAATTAAAGTTCTGCGTCTTTATTTTGTATAATAAAATTATGAAATCATTTGATTTATCCGATACTTTTTAATGGCTACTAAATTGTACCGAATAATTTTATGTAACCAATTAATCAATTGTGCTAATTGTTTGCTGCTAATAAAAACTAGCATCTAATTACATAATGACGTTGTTTCTTAGATATTTATTTAACTTGCTCTTGGAACGCTAAAAAGTAGTGTTTAGATTTTCTTAACTCGGATCGAAAAAAAAAATATCCGACGGGGGCAGCGGAGATTAATTGAAATTTTATAGTTTATGACGCCGTGTCCGAACGAAGCGACTTCGGCTACGGCTATGGCTGCTGGCTTAAGTGACAACGTTGAAGAATAGCACTTGTTGGAGTTCCGGCCGTAGCCACTGCCGAAGCCATCAATTCGGACACGGCCCGAGTTTCACTTCTTCAGATCCAAAGATCCAAAGGGAATAGGGGAGCCGATGTCCGATACAGGGTACTAGACCTACAAGAGGACACAACTACAAAATAATTACCAAATACCGCGAATCGGCAGTTTTCAATCAAAGACTATGCACAGAATCAAAGTCGTGTCGCTGGTTATATTGGTGAATATTGATTTGGTGGGTAATTTAGGGGGAAAACGGACTGAAGAAAGAAACAGTTTCAGTGGCGGGGGATTTTAAAATAAAATAAACAACGCCGTTTCCGAATCAGGCGACTTCGGCTACGGCTATGGCCGCTGGCTGAAACGACAACGTTGAAGAATAGGAATCCTCGGCGTTCCGGCCGTAGCCACTGCAGAAGCCATTCATTCGGACACGGCCCAATTATATCAGAAACCTAAACTTGTTCCCTTGCTTTTTTCGACCACTTGGGGGCGCTGTTCAAAGTAAACAATTAAACAATCAACAACTGGCCGAAGTGCTTGTTTTGAAAATGCCTAAAACACTGTTTTACTTTTTTAGTGCCAGTTTTGGCATGGAATTTGAATGAACCAGGAAATGGCTGATGACATCTATTTGTACGTCCCAAATGTTATCGGTGAGTGACGTTTGATTTAAAGACTAGTGTGTTTTGTTGGAATTTTAAAGTAGTTATTGATGCCTACTTCTACTTGAATTTCATCGCCTTTTTAACATGACCAAACCAAAATGTGAAAGGAAGGCGATCTGTCTTTCATCACACAAACTTACAATTTATTACATGAACCACACGGTATCATTATGGAAATTATGTCTGTAGACCCATACTTGTATGTAAATCATTTTCCTCTGAACAACGTACAAACTGTTGATGATGTGCCTGTAAATAAGCACTTGACCTTCACAGCAAAAATGTGCCACGCTTGTTGCCGTCTGCGACTCGGCCCTCGAATTGCCACACACCTTTCATGAAGTTCTAGCGTCGAGTCAGGCGGCAACAAGTGTTCGAAATAAACAAAATCTGCCCCTTGAACAATATGGCGCGTATAACCATGAAGGTGCTTATTGCACAATAAATTTATCGAGTAAAAAATAATTTTTTTTTAAATGCCTATTATCTTGACATATTTGTAGTTGTAGCTGTACTTGTACTATTGCAGCATGTCGTGGCTTAGTGGTGTGGCACATCGAAGTTCGATGATCGAACACAAGTTCTGGTGGTGACATATAAATCACTGGAGTGTGAATGCTAAAGTGTGGATTCGAATCCTGGTTGTGACACTTGTGCCCTTGAGCACGACATACTTTAATTTCTTCACAGTGCAATTTGTCATAATTCGTAAAATGGCTGCACTGAATTAAGTTCTAAGAATATTAGGGACTAGTATTTACCCTGACCTGGCACCATCAATTTTTGTGTTTTCATCACAGGTTATGTGAGGCTACTGCTGATACTACTTGCCTGGCTAAATCTGAGAAATCCTCCTTGGTTTATTGGTTTCTACTTGACATCAGTCATTCTTGATTGTAAAGAAGTTACAAATCCCTCAGTAGTATAAAAAGAAGAAAGTTGACCTCCAACCTGACCAGATGATTACAGATTTGAAAAGCTGCGTCATGCTGTTTCGCCATTGCATTAATACAGTGACAGTGTCGTTATGTCCTGCCATCATGTAGCGCTGTTGCCTGTCGCATCATGCTATCGCATCGTCCCGTCGCCTGTCTTTACATTAATTTAATACAATTCTAGTGCTGTCACATCCATTCATCGCATCGTGCTGTAGTGTCGTGCCATCGCCTATTGCCATCTTGTCGCGTCGTGTTGTCGCCCGTCATGCTGTCGTATGTCACTTCGTACCATTGCATGTCGCGTCGTGCCATGCCGTCGCCCTTCGTGTGGTCCCATTATCTGTCTTCAATGGCACAACGCGATAGTTCGATGGCACAACATGACGGAACAACATAAAGGCACTACATTTGTATTAAATGAATGTAAAAAAAAGGCGGCGCCACAATGCGAAAGATGACGGCCTGATGGCACTGCGATTACATGGAGGACATGAAGATTAATCCACCCAGTCATATGTTTTTCTTATTCACGACAAATGCCCGTCGCGTCATGCCGTCGCCTGTTTTGCCATTGCTTTAATACAACGCGCCGGTCGATGGCCTGGCGTGTTGGCCTGATGGCTTGACGCGATGACACTGTCATTGTAGTAAAGCAATAGCACGACGCGATGGCATGATACGACAGGCACAGCACGACGCGTCGGGCAACGGCCTGATGGGATGTCACGATGCGACAGCATGATGCTATGGCACGATGCGACAGGCATTTGTCGTCTATAAAACACCATACAGTCAGCTTTGCTTCACTTCTATCGGTTTCACGACTCCATGTCTTCACCTGCAATGCTATTTTTTGCAGTTGGATGATGCAAAAGAGCACTTAAAAGTGCAATCTGGTCGGGTTGGAGGTCAACTCTGATTTTTGTACTATCCCCTGAAACCTCTTTAAGATTTATCATTACAAATTGGTTTTAATTGAGGATCTTGTGAGTGTTCATATCAGACTTATTTCAATTTCAGCAATCAAAATAAGCAATAGTGATTTGTGGGGTTTTCAAATGCTATTTCCCTGAATGTGACTGTAATTCAGACTGAATTTGTTCTCAGGTCTGACACTGGTGTGAAATTTCTAACCAGTGAAAGTTCAGGTTGAAAATTTGCCTTTTTTAAACTCATTTTTGACTGTAAATCTTATATGCTTTTGTTTCTGCAAGGGCAATACATTTTTTCTTTGGTATAGGGCACAAATTACTACCTCATTGGGGCAAAAAAACAATTGTCGTGTAGCCAAAAGACGTTGATACTGGCACGTACAGTACATCTGAGGTGGTCTCCATGGACTTTGTGAAGTGTGAGATTTGTGTATAATCCCTGTATTGGATATTTCCTTAAGTTTGAATTCTGATGAAATGAGTTGTTTGTTTCCATGTAGATGTGGATGGAACTGTGGCAAGAAGATTGCACCAGACATCAACATTTGGAGCTTGGGTGAGAAATAAATTGTTTTGTTACTAGTAACACTATAGATGAAAAATGCTGCACCAGTGTATTGAAGAAATGTCACTTCACTCCTTATCTTGGCCCCGCCTATCAATCGATACTATCTTTTGCCACCTCAGGTCTGAAATGAGGCCCCATGTTTTGGATATTTTGGATTTGAATCACTTTGACAACAGGCGTCTTAAAATGATTGGTCCTATCAGCCAGAATCTGGAAATATGATGAATCGCTGTGTAATACCGAGATGTAATTTGTCCCTTCTTTTCTGTTTTTATAATGGCAAACAAAACAAGATTTTCAAAATGATGTGGTTGTTGCCCTTTGGGCAAATTAGCCCAAACATGTGGGGGAATGAATATGAACACATACAACTTATTTTTTTAGGCCTATATTGTCTCGCTCTCTCTAGTCAACAGAAGTTGGAATCATGTTGAGATTTGCCAATTCATGTATGTCCCTCATCAAGTTAATATTATACGAAGAGCAGTTTCAAACACCCAGATGTCCCTCGCTAACCTGTATAGCTGAGCCTTTTCTCTTCCCATATTTCTCCTTCGATGTTTTTTGTGACCGGGTGATAAGTTGAAAGACTGGCTCTTTGGTGCTCCTGTATGAGTGCCTTGCTAGTTTAAGATTTAACGTTGTTGTATCTTTTATGTTGTAAAGACAATTTAATGGTTGAAAATGGTATAGGCCTAAAGATGAAAATGTGGATTTTTCTGTTTTGAAGCTTGATGTTGTAATTGATAACATTGGACGAGGAATGGTTTGGAGTCAACTTTTTAAGGTAATTTGTTTTTTATGTAAAACAACCACTCATAAAATGCAACCTAACTATAAGGTTCTTCAGTGAACAAAAAACGAAATATTGGTACATTTATGGACGTGGTACATACATGTAGGCCATTGTCAGTGGGTAGCACAGGCTGCAAACCGAGATGCACACAGGTCAGACGGGCAGTCTCTGCCTTCGAAAATGATGGCAGAAAAAATGCTGAGGACAAGTTAAAATTGCTTAAGAATTCGCAGGCCAGTCACCAACACCTCAACCAAAGTTTACCTGCAGCCGCTGCGGCAAGATCTGTCTCTCCCAGATAGGTCCAATCAGCCATCAGCATGCCTGCATAGACATGGATCGTCTTCCTAGGTCTTCATTCGCAAAGCCAAGCCAAGAGAGATAGGATGCTGGTCATCTCGCCCCCAAACACTCTCGCCCCCAACAATCTCGCCCCCAACAATCTCGCCCCCAAACAATCTCGCCCCCAGCCTTTGACAATCTCGCCCCCTGACAATCTCGCCCCCAAACAAAGTCGCCCCCTGATGATGACTGGAAGTTCTGATGACTTACGGTGTAAACTTAGAAATTAATTGATGGGAGATGTTGTCGCAATGCTGTCAAAAACTTGTATGATATTTTGTCAGAAAAGTATCGGCTTATAATCATCCACTGAACGAAGTTTGAGAAGGGTATTGAAAAATCACAAGAAAAAAGGGTGAAATGCTCTGCAACTAATACGGCGGCGGACTATAGTTTGCGATCGATCGATTTCGGTAATCAGTGAATCAAATCAAAGTGGCATTTTTCAATGTGCACCCCAGCTTGTCAGGTGACACGTTCAATGACTGACAGTTTGATTTTTTCTCCACGAAATGCCCCTGAGTGCATTAAAAAATTATTTTTATTCAAGAGTGAGAGACAATTTTCAATAAGAAATCACAGAACATCTTAACAACATGTACCATTCCTTACTACGAGGGAGATCATGCACATATTCTTTGTTTTTTAGTTTACGCATTTTCCTTTATTTTCGAAATCGACTTTAAGTGAACACTTTATTAACTTCATCATGGTTAAAAAGTCGACTTTTCCAATTTTTTCTTCAGATTGTCAGGGGGCGACTTTGTTTGGGGGCGAGATTGTCAGGGGGCGAGATTGTCAAAGGCTGGGGGCGAGATTGTTTGGGGGCGAGATTGTTGGGGGCGAGTTTGTTGGGGGCGAGAGTGTTTGGGGGCGAGATGACCGGCCTCCGAGAGATACACCACTTGCTGAACACAGAGTGAGCATGAGTGTATTTTTTATTGTTTGTTAACTCTCTTAGTGGGGCTGTTTTGTTTCGTCATTGGAGTGGTGTGTTCTAGTTTGTACACACACTGCAGGAGCACAATGGAAGTCCAGCTACGGTCAGGCACCATGGCTCGTAAAAAAAGTTATGGCAAACGGTGAGTTCACGAAATTTTGTAGTTAAAAATGCTATCTAATCTAAAAGGTATGAGCCAGACTTCCACTGGTATATTAGTACAAAATACAGCCTTGAGTTATTGGATGGAAAGAGAGTCCCTTTGCTACAAAGTGCAGTTTTATTTTATTTTAAAAGATGCTAAGATGAAGGATTCGAAGTGCCTCTAGCTACCGGGCAAGCTCGTTGGTCTAGTGATAAGGCATCTGCTCTAGGATTGCGCGAGATTTTGTTTTCTAGAGTATACTAGACTCTATTCTAGAGTTTGCTTGTCACACATCGTTGTATGGATAAAACACAGTAAGAAAGTGCAGTTTGAGTTGTATGCTTTTTTTCCTTTTTTTTTTTTTTTTTTTTTTTTTTTAAATAATAAAACATGCCCTCAAACAACCACCAAACAAAAACTATTGGAAATAGTTTGTCTGAAAGGCATTTCCATACCTTTTTGTAAATTACAGCCTTTGGAAGGGTGGTTTAAAAATGTTTAAATAATTAGGATTCAAGCAGTGTTTTCTGTGTTAATGTTTCAGAGAAATGGATTCAACTTCACAAATTCATAAAGGTGTAAAGTTTGAAATTTTTAAGATGCATGGCTATACCAATGAAACAGTTTCAATCACTAACTAATCTGTCCATACTATTCTTTGTAGGTTTTAGAACCCCAATTGGGGTGTACACAGTATGGTGCCTTCATCTGTTACCAGTTTGGTTGTACGCACATAAGACTGGGGTCCTGACTGCGCACATTCCAAGAAGTGCAGTGTATTTTGTGATGAGCATCCTCATTCTTGGAAGAACTATTTGTGCTGTAGTCGAGGTACTATACATTAATTTTTCAGTTGATAACTGGATTTGTGTTACTTTATCACAATTCTTGTAAACTAAGGAAAATCTGATATTAAAATTTTGGTTTTGTTTTGATTGGGAGAAACAAAGAATATTGATCTTGATGTTTATTTACAGATTTGTTTTGTGTCGGGGGTTAAGATGTAAAATTGGCACATCTGGCATGCTAAACATGAAGGTAGAAAGTGTAGTGTTTCTAAAAGAAGCCAGAAATGAACACTTCCTTTCAACAAAGGGCTTTAAACATTTCATAAAGCTGTTAATAAAAAAAAATACTCAGCACAGAAAAATCTTGTTAATAACAAAAAAAGTTTACCATGCAGCAAAAATACCATGTAATGAATAACAGATATTTGCAGAGAGGGCAATTTCAGTTAAAATTGCCAGATTATAGCAAATGTCACAGTGTCCAGAGGTTGCGGTGGGGGGGGGGGGGGAGAGGTTTTACAGGAGGCAACTACCCCCTTTGCCCCCCCCCCCCCGGCTTCGCCACTGAGCTTGATCAAATTTATGGCCCAGGTCCTTATTTCATAAAGCTGGTGACCCAAAAGCAAAACGCTTCAGAGAAACAGGATATCAGCGACTGGTGCCCCACTATGCAAATTATGCATTTGTTGTGTAAGACTTTCTGCTGAACAGTTTTGTAAAATTGGGACAGGTTGCTTCTTGATTCAGGCATGCAACTTTTCAGCTGATTTCCTAATATTTGGTGTCATTACAAAGTTGAAAAACACAATACATCTATGCCTGGAGTTTCCTCTGTTGTTGACAAACTGCAATGGGAGACTTTGGAACAGTAGATGGCAGCAGACTTACCAGGTAAATTTCCAATGTTTCTGTAGTTATGAGCATGCCCACATTTACAAGAACAATGGATAAACTTACATGGTAAGTCTGCTGCCATCTGTGGTCCTCAAAAGTCTCCCATTGCATGCCTGTTGCTTAGAAAGCACCTTTTAACTTATGCTGTGTCCGAATTAGCTGCTGTGGCTGCGGCTTGATCGTCACTTGGTCGTGAGTTGAAGCCTAGGATGCCCATAGAAACACCCTTAGCAACAGCCGAAGCCGTATCCGTAGCCGAAGCCACAGCCGCCAATTCGGACACGGCTTTCAAGCTAGTTGAATCAAATTCCCTTTCATGGCGTCTTTGGGGGGTTTTGTAATTCATTTGTAATTGGGCCACAGCACCTAGTAATGAATAACAATAGAAACCACCATTACTTCACAGGTGTATTGCATCTGGGCACACATCCAACAAATGATCAGCAGTGACATGCGCAGGAAAACTCATGGCAAAGAAGAAAAAGACCAGCAGGGAGATTTACTGGAGAATCTTGCCCAGTAGAAAAAGGGAGAGCGATCAAAACGAAATCGATACACAAATGTGTCGTTTTTAAAAAAAAAAGTTAATGGGTTGAGCTCAGGTGCCAATTTTGTTTGGATGGTTAAAAGCGCACGGATGTGATGAAGACACGGGTAGAGTATAGACGGGTGAACATCTACCTCATAGTCAACGTCATAATTATTTGTTTCTTTGTACACCTTCGTCAGTCTATAAATCGACTCATGTCAGGCAGTTGAATTAGAACCAAATGCGTAGAGCTTTCATTGTAACGCTAATCACAAACAGTATTTTTGGCATGGGAATACATCAAATTCTTTTACATCAAAGTGTTCCCCAAAAAACTGTAAAAATCCCCTTTTGGGAGCAGAAATTTATTCCAAACTATGTTTTTTTTTTTTAAATACAGCATGCAACCAGACTGATGGTTTCATCAAGTGAGGTGGCCAATACGAGAATTTCCCCAACTCATTCTTTAAATGTACCTATTGTTTTGTTGACCATTTATGTGTGCCATTTTGATTTGCCAAATCTGAAGGTATTGAATGTCTTCTGACGATGACTAGAGCAGGCTAGTCGAAACGTTGAGACCAGTTAATAAACTCACTCCACGGCAGTGAAGTTATCCAAGAAGTCCCCCCGATCCACTATTGTGAAAGTAGAAGTAGTCCCGTCCGATTTCCTGCCCCCCTAGGTAGTACTTAATAAGCAGGACAGTTCTTTTCATATCTAAGTTGTCCCTCCGAATTCCGAAATCTACTCTGCAGTAGTAGAATAATAACAGGACAGGTTCTCATAAGAACAGTTAGATATAATCACATGGTGTTTAACCGCAAACCAAATATACATTGATACCTCACCATGCGATGCCTGAAAAGCTGTCTCGAATGTTGGGTTGTTAAATACTCATAAGGTCAGTGTGTCAGACAGGAATAATTCTCAGGACAATTAATAATTGTATTCGACTTGTCAGGTATTCAAGTGGTCTTTCAGATGATAAATTGTATTTTTTCCCTACCATTGGCAATCATGTATTATACCAGTAATAGGACAGACATGAACAATTACTGATATTTGAGACTTTTGTAATGTTTCTATGTTGCAGGTTCATTGTGTAAAGTATTAAAAAAAAAATTCTTCATTGTGTGAACAATTTCTTAATACCAATTTTCACGGAGTGCATAAGCAATACACGTATTGATAATATAAACAAAATTACCAGTGAGTACACAATTTTAAGTGTGTGTAATTGAATCATAAAATATTTTTGCATTGGAAACGTGTTTTTTTTTAAATAACCACATAGCAACATGATATATTTAATGTTTAATCAGATGTATATCAATTAATACATAAAACAATTGATTAAAAAAAAGAAAAAGAAAAAAAACTTTCAAGTGTCAGTTTGTCAACGCATTTTTTTAAATATTGGTTTTATAGCCCCAACAATATAAAAGTAATGCAAACAGTGGACATGTGTATCAAAGGCAGTTACTCACGGACACAGTGAGTGTGGTTTACTTGATATGTCCATTATTATAATTCAGTATGCAGATTAACCTCATTATATATACAAAACATAAGAGTGGGGAGGTGTTTGGTCATCGTGATTGTAGTCAATTATATGCTTGGCACAAGATAAACAACAGCTACTTCTCTCTTTTTAAATTCCAGATTACACTAGCCCGTTTATTCATAGAATGGCAAATTGTACAACTTAAGTTTTTTAAATGTGGATACAGTAAATCTACATCTTTCCATGGAAATTAGTAGTTGCTAACACACTCTTTCTAAAATGATGGGCTTGCCCATTAATGCACTTTTTTGATTGTCATTTAAGAGCTTTGGTTTTTCTTCATTGTTTAGAAATTGATTAAATTGAAAATAATTTAATCTCAACCATGCCACCTGTTCTTTAGGTAGAACTAAAATCACACCTATAGCTTATGAAGTGGAAATTTCTTACCATGTGATTGTTTACATAGTATTCTTCCAACTTGAATCTGATTTCAGATTTTTTTTTTCTTTCTTCTTTTTGTCACATAGGGTGCCGTCTTTGTCAAACTGTGATATAGTAGCTGGATTGTTCCATTTACTGATATAATCATGACGACACAGCCCCTTTAAGCAGGAGTCTTTAAACAATGAACCCAGGGTGCTCGATACACTTTTAGAGATTTTAAAAAGGATGTTTTAGGACACAAATAAATACTGGCATTTTAGGAAACGATACTTTGAAATCATTAACCAAAAATCAGATGGTTAAAGGTGGACTTGAAACTCATACACATAATACCCATGTAAATCGAGGACAGCGAAACATTAACTGTGTCGTGGGTTACAAAAATCATGTATGCCTTAAGGGGAAATAAACAGTTAATATAAGAAGACAAAAGAAACGTTTTTCCTCGTTTTCCATAGCTTGTAATAATTTATTTACCAATGTTTTATATTGGAAATAATGTTGGTTTAACAATCTTCAAAGACGTCGTTTCGCTTTGCAAACTTGCTGTGCATGCAAGTCAACGGAACCGTGCGTATTGATTTGGTGAGAAATTTGATGAGGAAAAAAGTGAATTAAGAAAATTGAATGAGAAAAAAGCTCGGGAACAAAAAAAGTTTCAAATATATCGGGAACCTAAAAATTTCCCTTATATTTTTCGACCACTTGAGGGCGCTGTTCGAAGTAAACAATCAACAGCTGGTTGAGTTGTAACTCCAGTGTTACTGTTACAGTGTTAGTAATGTTGCTGTTTTAGTGCCACTTTTGGCATGGAATTTGAGGAACTGCAAAATGGCTAATAACATCTATTTGTGCGTCCCAAATGCTTTTGGTGAGTAACATTTTATTTAAAAACTCTCGTGTATTTTGTTGAAATTACAAAGTAGTTATTGAGGGCTTACTTTCTCATCACCCGATGTACATGTATCACGTAGTTGTACATGACCAAAACCAAAATTATATTAAAAAGGCGATGACAGGATCCAAGTTACTCAGACATGCTTGGACCAACACTATGGACTTTTTCAGGAGTTGGACCGACTACGTTACATGTACATGTACCTACATGTAAATTCACAATTTAATACAAAAACCACACGGGATCAATCAGGTCTGTAGGCTAGACCTAGACCCAGTAAAACTGGGGCGCTGTACTACTTTTTGTTGATGAGATTTAAACTTATTCGGTCGTACTAGCACCCCACTAAGGTATGTATGAAGTGGACCACGAAGTGAATTTAATAGGAAAATGTGATTCCCTGTTTAAGACAAATTGCCATAGACTCATTAACTAAATTGCTGGAAAATCACCTACTGGCTTCTCAAGATATCAACGCAACGATAAAATAAAAGGCATTCAGTTGTACTCACGATCAGTTTCTGTCCTCCGAATCGATGCTTTTTTAGGACCACTAAAAATGCAGCCGTTAGAATCTACGTTTTACTACGGGTACTATGTCGGCACCAGTGGCGTAACTAAAGTGGGGGGGGGGGCATGGGGCACGTGCCCCCCCCCCCCAACTTATGTCCGTGCCCCCCAGGTGCCCCCCCCCCCCCCATTTGAAATCTGGACTTTTGAGATTAAATATTACCAGAATAAAATGTTACATTTTATAAGCATTTACGTTGTAATTTCAGTGTTTTTAGAACTATTTTGAATTATTTACACATATTATGTATTTTGGTTTACGTCAATACCTCAGAAAACACTGAAAAGGGGCCTGTTTAGGAAAAATACAAACGGGAACTACAGTTTTAATTGGCCAAAGTGCCCCTCCCCCCCCCCCCCTAGGAAAAATTGTGCCCCACTAAAATTTTACCCCAGTTACGGCGCTGGTCGGCGCTCTATATAATCTTTGGTTCTAACCGACTTGATCCAGAATGAACAATTTTTAGTCTCTTCAGGTGGTTCGATGGTAGCTTCCACGTCGAGTAAGCTGATTTGCAAACCCTTCTGTGTTCGTTTTTACGAGCACTATATCTAGTTTCATTTTCCCATTTGTTTTATCAAAATATCTGAGAGTCGTGTTTGAGAATGCATTATCTATGGCAGATACGGTCTATATTGATTATATCTGCTCCTGATCAAACATCAAGAAAGACCTCATGGATTTTAAATTTTCGAGAAAAAAACATAGTTCAGCCTCTTCAAGGCTTGTACACGTAAACCAATACTCTGCTCCGCATCATTCAAAATGACTGACGTTTAACAAAGATTGATTTTAATGAAATGAACAGTTCCAAGCCCTTTAAATCAATCTTCCCCTAAACAAATAGATACATGCACGTAAGCCAATCTTCCCTTCTGTTTCATCACATGTAACATCTATTGTATTAATCTCATAGGAGCCAGAGTCTCCCACAGATTACACCCATGTGTTCCCCGCTCGTGTTTCCAGTCTCATGCCAAGTGCAGAGATTGTTACTGAATGACTTAATCTGCTAACTAAATGAGTTTGACAGTTCACAGAAGCGCATTCTTTCAAAACAAGAAGCAACAGAGGTGCCGCATTCAGCAGGCAGATGTTGTAGACTGATTTCAGGAAGTACATAAATTTAACTCAGGAATACAGGTTCTTGCTGTTGATAAAAGTTTAGAGATAAAGGAAGCAGCGATCAAGTGTCAGTATTTTGAAATTACTGCTTCATGTTTTGTATCATAACATTTGTTATCTTGAAAATGTATTTTTCCTCTCAAAATTATTGGAAAATACCTTGAAATACTCACTCACATTTTGCTTGCTGTCTTTAGGTTTTTGCATTTTCGTAAATGAAAACAATTTTAAGGGGCAAACTTTGCATTTCTTTCGAAGTTTGCCTCTCTGGCGCCCACCCCCCCCCCCCCAAAAAAAGGGGTAAAACCAAAACAAATTTCAATTGCAATTATGATTGAAAAAGGTAGATATTCCTGAGCTCGTTTATTCAGGCCGTACCCCCAAATTAATATTTCGCAAGATTTCGAACAATTTTTTGTTAATTTAATTCTGATTTTTTTAAATCTTGAATATTACTAAAAGTCACATGAATTTTTACTGCTTCAGTTTAGGTGAAATCGACTATTGATATATCCGCCTGTATTATTTTCAAGTTGAAAAGTGCTTCCAGAAATTGTCTTTTTTTCGAGCATTCTTGGGCTCGTTTTATTCGGGTTTTTTATCTTTAATCATGAAAATTTGAAAGAGTTATTAATTAGTTATTATTATGTTTTTTATTGTTATTTATTTGACCAAAAGGGAACAAAATGGACATACATAAAAAAACAAACAATTTAAAACAAATAATCAAAAGCAACAAAAATACAAAATGGACAAACAATAAGACAGTGTAACCAATTGTGTAAGTCATAGATAACCGTACATATGCAGGCTAATATAACAAAGACATTATAAGAATACGAAATATGGGTCAGGGATTCCAAAAGTAAAATAAATCAATGTTACCCAATCAAGAAAAATTGACTATATAAAAAAAGTATCCTTCCTAGTCCTTTTTCCATTACAAGCTCGCATTTCGATATTTTGGAAGAGTTGAAAACATCGCAAGGGGTGAACCTTGCGATTGCTTTCATATTTTGCCAAATTGATAGATAGAGCATTTCAGATACAACAGGTTAAGTGATACGAAGTGGCATCAGTGAGGATGCCTCCTGTACTGTAAAGCATAAACGCGAACCTGGGATTTCGGGTTAAAATTGAAAAAACAAAAACAAAAAAACAAACTCATGTAGGGTATGTATTGCAGTTTCAAGTTTGCCCAAATATTCAGCAAGAATTTAAGTTCTTAATGTTATGTAGTAGGTACCGCTGATTCTTTTACATTTAACTTTACCCAGAATATAAGCGATATTAGGAGGAATATTGCCATTTTAGGGGACAAATTATGACATAAGCTTTGCTGGAAAAAACCCTCATTATTCGAAAAATAATGACAGATGCTATACGATCATAATATAAATTGATTATGTTATCAATAAAGAGAGTTTGAAAGATAAATATCATAATAAAGTTTTAATATGATTAATATTTTATTTCACCCTTTCAAATTTCAGAGCAATAAGTCGAATTGTTCTTGTA
Organism: Marthasterias glacialis; assembly: GCA_911728455.2. Classification (NCBI taxonomy): domain Eukaryota; kingdom Metazoa; phylum Echinodermata; class Asteroidea; order Forcipulatida; family Asteriidae; genus Marthasterias; species Marthasterias glacialis. The sequence continues at coordinate 5,157,083 of OU452230.1, forward strand.
AAGTAAATTGTTTTCCTGAGTAATATATCTTTTAGTGGCCTATGGTACGGTGATCCTTTAACACAGATGTGGACATCATCAAACAAAACCATGTGGCGCGTCATTCGCTTCGGAGTCAGCTGTTTTATAGAATGACAGTCCATCGGGGCAAATTGCTGTTCAAGACGGAGTCTCGCCGCGGTTAGCGGAACCACATTGGTCCTTACTATACGGTCTGTGGTCTCAGCTATCTCACGGATTTTGCACTCATCTAACGATTGTCCATGAAATTACGAAAAGTTTAAAATGTTCCACTGACAATCGATTTCTTTGTTTAGTCCTTTGTCGATGATTAATTCCAAATTGTCAAAAGAATATATATGAAGTCACAAATCCTCATTCAAATTTCGGCCGAACTCACTACATTAAAATGAGGATCAATATTTAGATTGTTAAGACGTTTGAGGTATCTGTGCATTTTGGGGAAAACCGATTACATCCTTCCTGCAATCCGGATTGGTTCTAAATTTCATATAATGCTGGTTGCTTGAAGTAGTATAGCGCCCTCTGCTGATATCCATGGTCCAAATGTAAATAGGCCAAGAACCATTATCTGTTATAAATATTCAGACTATGTAGGTTTTTTTCTTCTTCTTTTTTATATATATATCTATATTTTTTAACAAGAAGACATTTTTAGTTTTCATCTGGAACATTTTTCGTTCTATAGTTTCAATAAAATTTCTCGTTATACACTCAATAACTACCATAATGTTTTAGTTATTTTTGCTGTAAGAATTATACCCAAATGGCTCAGGGTAATTAGCTACCTATGAAACGGTTACAATTTCTACACAAATAATATTACAAGGAAATTGTCAAGACTGTTTAAATTGAACACATCAAGAAACATAACAAATACATTTTATATGTAGTAAAAACAAATCATTTGTGAATACCAAAATGTTTTCTGAATATTACAGAGAGGGGCAGAAGAAGAAAAAAGGTCGAATTACCAGTTTCCTGTCCTCCTGGCAAACCGAATCATGATGACGTATGGGTGTCCTCTTCTCAATGTAATCACCCAGAAATGTGACCTCAACCGGAGGTGACGTCACGCAAGCCAAGCGTAAACCGGAACCCGGACACACATCCGAGCACCGCGAGCATGCCAGCTGTCTTTTTCACGACTACAAAGCCTGGCATATTTCAAATTCAAGACGCTTTATTGCCGATGACCGCCAGCCATAACTCTAATCACTGCTGGATGCCAAGCATTTCTCAATAATCACCCTCGGGCAATATTTATGTCGTTCACCCAATAAATTAGAATAAAGGGTGAGGAAAAGACCCTGTAAGTTGTCACTTGAATATCATAAAAATGGTATCGACGACATAATTGAAGTTAAGAGGTATCGTACACACTAGTCTTACAGCATTATTCTAACCTGCTTGTGGTACAGTACCAGTGCAAGAGTCATGGTCATGAGGTTAACTTTGTTTTAATTATAATTATCTGAGATGAGATCATTGTACTAATGAACTGGTTCGGGAACTTATCGAGTGCAGCGTTTAGTCAGGAATATTAAGTAATAGACCAACATAAATGGTACATTTTACAAGGGGCCTACACGATTTAAATGTGCGAAGCAAGACTAATTCTGATCACTAATTGAAACGCTGCTAGATATTTTAAAGATATAATGAAAAAGGCTCCAGTTATTTCATGTATACTGGCGGGTCTAGCAATAAATGCTGGCGATAGTATTTCTTCAGCAGGTGCAAGTAGAGCCTACTTGTGCCCTGGGCCTCCATACAGCAGGAAGAAGAAGGGGGGATTCCAAGGGAAACCATGAACAGTTTGATGAGAGAGGGAGAATGAAAGAGGCTTTGACAACTTGAAAACAGCATTAATTACAACTAGAAGGTATTGTTGCAGCGTCTTATGGTTAACTAAGATTGTGTTGCACGCTATGTTTTAGTTTCCCATTATTAAATAAATTGAAATGCAATTTACAATAAAACTGTCAAAAATGAAGTTTTCTTTTTACAAAAAACGACGAATTGATTTGAAGAGTCAAGTTGAGAGTGGGCTGTAAAAATGCTCGTGATGCTCAAAATACAGTTAATTAATGTTCTACTTATCCTAATCTTTTGAATTTAATGTCTCTTGATAATCAAACCCATGAAAAAGTCAAATCCATTGGAGTATAATAATTATCTTCATCTTCTTTATTCGAAATAACGTCAGGGTACCATATAATCGCCACCAAGATTACCCCAGAGAAGAAATCATTCTTGAAACAAACGAATCATCACATAGGCCTAACTAATAAAGAACAACTGTGTGGCAAGTTATCGTTTTTGGAATAATAAATTAAATAAGATCCAAACTTTGTTTTCGTCTCAGTGAGACAAAAACTATAGAATGCGTACAAAAAATGCTGAGTGCATTTTTTTTACCGTTTTCTTGCAAATGAAACAACGAAATGAGCTGACATTTTCACAGGTTGGTTTCATTACATGTATCTTGATTTGTGCAAAGAAGCATTTACAGACACTTTACTGATGTTAAGCTGGGGCTTAAAATCAACTTTACAAGTGAAATCACCTACATAGGCCATACAACAGCTTCTCATGTTGTACGTGATTTCACTGCCACTTGCAAGTTATTCATACAAACAACAATCTTTTCGTCCAGGTAGGGAGCGAGAGATTTTCAGGAGGGGGTATTGCTAAAAACAAGATTTTTGGAGGAAATTTTGAAATTCAAAAAATAACAAGGAGGTTGTGAATACTAAATGACAACGGTTGATATTTTCACGTTTGCACTCCACACCAAGGAATACCTCATGGTATTCGTAGTGCACCCTCTCTTTTTTTCTTTTAAGTCAGCTCTAAAAACACATTATTTTCGTCAAGTTTTCAGGTATCTTTCATTGTTCTGTTATTATTTCATTTTAGTACATAAGTCTTAGTGAATCTTGTTCTTTTTGTGCTTGTATTGCTTTTGGATGGATTGTCGTTTGTAATAGTTTTTTATATAAAGTGCATTGAGATTAATGGTTGATGTATTAATGCGCTAGTAGTATTTTTATCAATAACACAACAGCTGTTATATTTACATTACTGTTTTAAAATCTTGTGGATCGTAGAACGTATTTCTTTTAAGACAGGGTCAGGTATTTCCCATCTCACGTCCTTCGTCAATGCCCGTTATTTTTTTTTCATTTTATTTTATTTATATATTTATTTATTTGTTTATTTTTTATTTTATTTTCTTTTTGGGGGGATCGACACCCCTCCCCTTGCTACAGTACTGTTTTCGTATTATAAAGTACAAAGAAATAATAATTTTAAAACCTGAAGTGCATGTTCAATGCTCAGTGGATATCCTCTTTGTCCCTCCATAGCAATTTTACTCAAGGTTTCACCCATCAGCCCGAAGACAACACGTTGCCATTATCTTCAAACCGACTGCGGCTGGAACCTGTTAATTAATTTATCAGGCCCTGTAATTAACAGGCCCTATAATTAACACGGATATAAACTGAATACGCTAATTGAAAAACGGGGAAGCCTAATTGGGAGTTCCAATCACAGAGTCAACAGAAGATTACCACCTAATTATTCACATGAAAAAAACGTGTGGTCTTTCATATCTAATAATACCAAATGATATAATACTGTGTCTTAAAATAATTCTTATACATTGAAAAACAAACGCCTGAAAAAATGTCCTTATTTGTTATTTTATTTTTTAACAAAATCATAGACGACGATCTAACAGAAACCTCAATGAGTTTTTTTGTGTGTTTTGGGTCTTCGTTCTAGACTGATCCTTTACTAACCCTTGGTTATCGTTGAGTTACCTTACGAGGGCTGTCATCCCTGATCTTTGAAGATTCAACCCTTTCAAATTACTCCAAAAGATAAAAAGACAACAGAGGATATCCGGTCGTACATATAATTCCCTTTCAATGTTTCCATGATAAGGTAAACGAGGCAATTTAATATGCAGGTAAGTCCTTCCTCTTGTGTCGTGAACCCCCTTTCGTATTTACACAGCCTCTCCTCACCCGAACACACAGCCTTTGATTTTTCGCTCGCTGGGAACTCAAGTTCAAGGTTTATTCAAATGGATTTTTTGGTTCGACGTCATAGGGTTCTATTTATAGCATGGACGATGTATAATTGCCGGGCACATTCTCGTAATAGGAAGCAAGACGCACATTCTTAAAAACTCTTAATCTCTGGTTAACGGTTAGTGAATTTAATTTAAGATTAATTGTTTTAGTTTGTCAAAGCATCGTTATTCTGGATATTTCTCATCCTTCTAAAAGATAACGAGATTCACAAGGGATGTTCCAGATACAAAACAATGATACTACCAATAACAAACTGTCATTGTATTGTTGTCTGTTTGTTTGTTGTTTGTTGGGTCGGTTGTTTGTTTGTAGTTTTTTGTTGGGTTGTTTGTTGTTTGTTCTTGTTTTTGTTGTTGTTGCTGTTGCTGTTGCTGCTGCTGTTGATGTTGCTGTTGCTGCTGCTGCTGCTGCTGCTGCTGCTGTTGCTGTTGTTGTTGTTGTTGTTGTTGTTGTTGTTGTTTGTCAATGTCCATTTACTTACAAAATGAGGCTGTACATTGTAGCCCAAGAAATAAAGGTACTCGTGAAGAATCCAATTCATGTCCTTGTCATCAGCAGAGCTCATTGCTCTGAAATCTTTGGCCACTTTAAGGGCATGCCCGATGACGAGCTGAGGCGTTGATGGAGGAGCATAACTGTGTGGTAGAAACTAATGGTGGGGAGTTTCATAGTTTCCCATTTCACAGTTCCTCATGGAACCGCGGTGAATTCCATTGGAGTTATACAAATGCATAGATGAACCATCAGCGTCATACATCAGTGGGGTGGATTTCACAAAACTAGTCCTAACTTAGGACTAGTCCTAATATATGACTAGTCCTATAAGTTGGACTAGTTACTAACAAATCCTTACTCGAGATAAGACTAATCCTAGCGCTTTGTGAAATCCACACCTGCAGTTGATTCACAAAGTGCTAGGCCTGGTCTTATCTTGTGTTATAGGACGAGTAACTAAGTCCTGACTTATTTGACTAGTCCTAAGTTAGGACTAGTCCTAAGTTAGGACTAGTTTTGTGAAATCCACCAGGACCAACACCGGGGGAGTACTCGTGAACAAAATTATATAAATGGGTCGTTGCTTTGATATGGGAACCAGAGTTTACGCTGATTTTTCTAGTGAAAACGTTCGTTCCTTCATGAGTTTTTTTGATGCACGACTCAAATGCCTCTGAAAAAAACGACTCAGATTTTTCACATGTTTCAAGCAACTCACTGTCGTTGACTTTATAAATACAACTCTACATGCAATGTTTTTACTTTTGAGCCTGGAATTTCTTTCACGCGGCCATATTTAATCAAAAGAGTTGGGTTTTCCTTGCTGAAACAATAAAAAAATTTTTTACGGTAAACAAAATAAAAAGCTAATTAAAAACTACACTCCGGCATTCGATAACATTGGTCTCTTGTATACACTTAGATTCTTTCTATTCAAGGCGTGCATTATTATCATGTAGAGAGTGCCAACCCTACAGCTATACTATTACTAATAATGTATTGTGCTATACTTTCTTGGCTAGACTGTATTGTAGACAATCTCAGATTGGAAAATTTGCAATTGATGATGAAACCTGAATACATGGTCATAGTGTGGAGGAATGGCTATAGCTTGAATGGGGGAGACATGCTTAAAGCAACTGTCGAGTATTAAGTTACAGCCTGTTGGGCGCGCTGACTGAACGTCTCATGTGGTTAGATCCATGGATAAGATGCTCAACCCAGCCAATCGTGAGCGACAGGCCCTGGAAAGTAGGTCTTTTGAGATTCGCGGGAGTTAACCGTAGAGGAAGTCTAAGCTCTGTTTTACAGTAGAAAAGGAGTGCATCCAGTATAGCATGACATAATGGTGTCAATAACACAATAACTAAGTGTGTTCGTCGTATCTGACGTATGACATTTTAAATCTTGATAGATAATCTGCTATCTGAGATGACCGGCGTATGGCGTTAGGTATCTCCCCACCCCTCAGTTGGTTTGCGTCCTTGCTAAGTAGCGTTATCTGTAAGTGTTCTTCTCATTAAACCTTGGAAAAACAAACACTTTGTGGGTTTTTTCCTTGTGAGGAATTCTGAGCATTTGTTTTATAATTTGACCAACAGGGACGACCTGATACATGTATATTTTGAAAGCAGATTAAGATAAGGGAAATTATCAATAATTTATGTAAAGAGCAATAATAACGTTTAAATGTTTATTCCATTTTTCCTGTTTTTTACAACGTATACAATTTTTTTAATCAGCTGTGGGTTGCTTAACGAATGGTGTCATCAAGGCAGTTGTTAAAGTAAACATTTAAGAAAATAATGGGACAGAGTTCGGTGACACGACCGAGAGGCAGCAGCACCAGCGAAAAAAAAAATGGAGTCGATAAACGGTAGCGATGGAGCATCCCTTCTGGCAAGTTACACATAACCACCCCGAAGTGCGGGCAACCAGCGAAGGAGAAAGTCGATAGCGAGTAAATTAAATTTGCTCGCCGTGTGTAATGACGCTACTAACCGACTGTCATGCCATTTGTGCGGCTATCTCTTCCCATAGCTTTCCCTATCCACAGGGACAGAGCACACACACACACACTGACACACACACCAACATATATTCCCTGCTCCACGGAGCCCTATTTTTACGGTCGTCTGAAAAACATCGAAACGGGGAGCTCCGCCATTTATAACCATCTTCTGCCAGCGACATGGAGATAAACGAGTTAGAATTATAATTGTTTTTCGGGTTCCCTCCTGTACGTCACCGGGTAATATTTGTTTACGACACGGGACGATATTATGTCAAGCGCGGCTGATTGAATTCGTGCAGTGAAGTAAAAGGTAAGCGTTGATTATACTCAGTATATGTCGACCAGAGATATAGCTATACTCTGTTGATGTCAACATGAAAATTTATTTTTATAAACAATTATTTAATTTCAAACGTTGTGTTTATTACGTGTGTGATTCCATAAACTTCCATAAGGGGTTATGGAAAATGAACGATATGCGCCCATGCCATAATTGAATTCATAATTGTAGTTGCTTATTTTCGAAACGATTTTGTATGAACTGACAATGACAAATACGGCTTGTATTTAACATGCATGCTTTACCGTGTATCGTTGGTTCCTGCATCATTGTATCATATATGAACCTGATATATGCACAGTGTGTTTTATACGCCTATAGGAGCTGTCAATGTGCATTCATAGTAGATTAAATATCATGAGAAGGAATGCTTATTCCCTGGCACGGACTACATACAGTGAATGGATTATCGCATCATATTTTGAGGTTTAAGGCGTTGGCTTTTTGAAATACTCTGCCAAATAGCGTATGAGATCGTAGGAATCATTATAAAAGGTATCGGGTAACAATAGTAATGGTATCAGATATCCTATGGAGTTTTACTCCTCTTGGTTTATTCATGGAGCTATGAGTACTGTGAATCAGTAATCATCAATGGAATCATCAGCTGATGGGATGTTGAGCTGTTTTCCATTATTAATAGAATTAAATGTATTTGATTGTGATACAACCGAGCTTGAATTCCACTTAAACAATACGATACATTGGATTGTTTTTATTCCTGTTGGGAATGGAATACTCAATGAGTTAGATGGGTAATCATCAATGGAATCATCAGCTGATGGGATGTTGAGCTGTTTTACATTATTAATATAATTAAATGTATTTGATTGTGATAAAACAGAGCTTGAATTCCATGTAAACAATACGATACCTTTGATTGGTTTTATTCCTGTTGGGAATGGGATACTCAATGAGTTAGATGGGTAATCATCAATGGAATCATCAGCTGATGGGATGTTAAGCTGTTTTACATTATTGATAGAATTAAATGTATTTGATTGTGATAAAACGGAGCTTGAATTCCATATAAACAATACGATACCTTTGATTGGTTTTATTCCTGTTGGGAATGGGATACTCAATGAGCTAGATGGGTAATCACCAGTGGGATCATCAGCTGATGGGATGTGGAGCTGTTTTACATTATTAATATAATTAAATGTATTTGATTGTGATAAAACGGAGCTTGAATTCCATATAAAAAACAATGCCATGGCAAGTGCAAAATGAGAACAATACGCACGTTCTGCAAACATTCAGCTGGTATCCATTTTAGCATTGCTTTCGGTTAGTTTACACCGTGTAGGCTCATTCACATCCAAGCTCAAGACACCATAGTCGGTGTGCAGAGGAATTATTTATACAAGCTCGCGAAGGACTTGCCTAATTATGGCAAGAATAAACAAACACCCATGTGGTGGGGAGGTGGACGAAGGTCATGTTCCTGGGGAGTGTATTATCAGTCTTCTGATGTCTGGTCTTTAATTGAACTGTTAGAACGTCTCGTCTCGTGACGAATTATTCATTACGAGATGTACTCTAACATTTTGATACAAAATATTGATGCCCCTAGCCGCAATAGCAGACTGGCAACAGGGAAATGAGTCGTCTGTGTAAAAGCGTGGACGCTAAGGTTGTGAAGAATCACTGTGGAAATCAAGAACGTTATTAGAAAACTCCATTCAATTTAAACTACAGTTATTCCTTGGGTCGTGTATAGCACACTTCTTGTGGTAAGTCAGCGTATGACTTGAGTACACCCATGCTTAAAGCCCTAGCTCAACATTGGTCAGAAGAAAAAACATAAATGTGCACAGATTGACATATACCTTGCATGGTATAAAGATAATGATGGTAGAAAACTTTCCTTGAAATATTTCTGCCTGAAGTGTTATCGTTTTTAAATAATAAATTAAATAATACCCAAAATTAGTCTTCGTCTCAGTGCGACGAAAACTCTGCCTATAGTGCCTATAGGAATGCGTACAAAAAAAAATGCTGAATGCATTTTTTACCGTTTTGTCGCAAATGAAACAACGAAATGGGCTGACATTTTCACAGGTTGGTTTTGTTACAAATAGCTTGTTTTGTGCAAAGAATGGAAACATTTACTGTCAGTTTACCGATGTTGAGTTGTGGGGCTTTAAAACGGGTACTCCCGCGCACTTATGTAAAATGTGTATGCATTTTGAGTTTAATAAGCGCCTTCTCAGATTTGTGTTTTTATACTAATGTTGGAACCTCTACAACCGTTGTTTTACAGAGCTGAGAGATGCAAACGCCCAGATCAATATATGCACTTTTTTTTTAATCTTAAAAGTAATTTCCAGATCAAACTTGTTTACACATTGTGTTTTCAATTGACGAAAGTGTGAAAGAGAAACATTATAGCAACTGTATTGTTTTTTTATTGGTTCGTGTATTCGTTGTCTTTTCTTCGATCGTTATGTTTTTATGTAGCTTTCGTTTGATGAAGTTGAACACTCATCGAGAAAAGTTTATTGTCTCGCTGTCCTTGGCTATTTGTTACTCCATCTGTTACATTCTGTCACACGAGGCGGATGAGATCATGAGTTGTGCAATCATCTTCGTTATCAATCAGCTTTCGTTTTACGACATCACGTCTAATTAATTTATATGGCTTACCGTAGTACTATGTATAAAATATTGTATTATTTTTGTTTCGCGTGATCACAATTCTAGAATTGTTATTTTGTGCCAAGTTGGGTTTTGTTTATAAGATGTCTTCGTGAACGACGCTAAAAGGGAAATGGGGTAATAATTATCAGCACTGTTTATATGAATAGTATTGTTGTGATACATTGTTTTGAGTGTTTTGTGTATTGTTGTGGTCAGAAAGCAAAATTACAGGTGATAATATAATACAGTAGAGAAATGTAAGTCAAACAAGTTGAACGTTTGGAATAATACGTGATAGCAATACAAAATTGGAACTTGACAAATGTCTGAAATAAATGACGTCAGCATCTAAAATTATTGAAGGGAAGAAATACGTGAATAAATAAATATCTTTTAGCTTTAAGACACGTGTATGACGTTCATTGTGAACAGTATAAAGAAAAAATGAAGTGAAGACAAAAATCGATACTAAGAACAGAAAATCCCACGTACCATAGAAATATCCAAATATTCGTATTTTGTTGTTAAATGATCTGAACACATAAGCTCCAGTGTGCTCTTCAGAATGAGCCTCGGTTTGGATTAAATACATTCTTAATGCAAACCAAACTGAGGCTCGAAGGTGATTAGAGCGCCCTCTGTTTGTCACACCTCCCCGAAAGCAGGGTCCCATTTCATAAAGCTCCTATGCAAGGAAATTTGCTAACTTACTAGTATAAACAAAATCTAATAGACAACACAGTCTCTCATTAAAAAAATTCTGTGACACAGTTGGACATTTTGGTTGAATCATTTGTGGCGTGTCGTGGCCGAGCGGTCAAGCGCACTGGACTCAAGCTCTGGTGTTTCTGACCAGCATAGTGTGGGTTCGAGTCCTGGTCTGGACGTCCTTAAGCAAGACACTGAACCATTAGTGCTTCATCCTTAGGTCTCGTGTTTTGTGTAGTGCACGTAAATAAACCTAGTTAAAGAGAAGGGGTTTTGCCCCTATGTTTCTGGCAGTGGCTGCTGAATGCGCCCAAAAAGTTTTACAGTCTAAAAATCTTAGAAATAAAGATCGACTTTCCCTCGAAGAACCAGCTCCAGACAACTTCCATTGAGGCTTACTTGTTACAGTGAAAGCTCTTTGAGGACCCCCCACCCCTCCCCTTTTCCCGGCCTCAACCGGGAATACATATTATTATAATTACAATAAATGACAAATCAACATCCAAAGCATGGGCATGTAAGACACTTCACCAACTCCAGGATTTATTTCATTACAATTCCATGGTCGGGTTGAGCCATGCAGTTCTCGAGACCAATGGTGTGTGTATACAGTACATGCCCTTAAAGGCGTGCTGATGCGTCATTGATTTGGGGTTTGCACGAACGCAATCAATCAAAGCCTCCTGGTTTTGATATAACAGTCAATCTGGGAAGCCTGCCTGGTATTGGGTCGTCAAGGTTTGGGAGTAAACGCCGAATGATGTTTTCAGTTTTGTCAGGGTATTTTATGCAATATTAAATTTCTTCTTATTGTTATTATTTTTCATCATTATATCATTACTATTATTAATGACTTTTTCTAGTTGAACGTATTCCCCATTGAGTTAAATTGTTGTTTGTTGTTTAATTAAATACTTTTGTTGTTTTTCTGTAAAGTTTGTTCTTGTCAACGGGCATTTCAACACAAGCCTCTTTCTGGCTTCTGAAAATGCCCCCATTATTTGTGTGCCCCTTTCTCATGTTACTGTGTTGTTACTTCGATTATTTCTTCGTTAACTTCGTAAAATTGTATACCGTAGTTGTTGACTTTTTTTAATTTTTTATTTTCACCAGTATGGAAATGGTGAATTGAATTGATTATTTAGAATTGGCAAATTGAACGCAAGAACGGGGGTGCCGCACACACATTTCTTGACACTTAATGACAGTAATTCAGGAGCGCATTTTCTGAGAAACATTTGAACTGCGATCAAGTTTGTAGAAAAGTAAGCCTCAGATTGTCCATTTATTCGTATTTATATACTTGTTAATTTTTCAGTATTATTGTCAAAAGTTTACCATGCTCTTAATTTGACTCAGAACGCAAATATTCATCCGAAATCTAATTAACCGTCTGGACTAATTATGCTAAAGTTATTAAGCGCCAAAATGAACAGTCATACAACCCATGCACCATACTAATCGGATAAATCCATACCCAGTGTTGCAATATTTTTAGAATACAATTCAATAAACGTCTGCATTTTTTTTCTCTCCTCCTCTCTAAAGGATTTTGCTCTCTGTTGAGAATTATTTTATGTATTAAGCTACATAGTTATGTAACTTAATTATTGGACAAATTTGATTCACTTAAAATGTTACTGGCATGTTTCACTTGGGGTTAATTCCCCCTGAATTCACTTAATTGAATTGCCGAATGGAAAGTTTGCGGGCATATTTTCGATGGAAGTGTGTCGAAAACAGTCAGACCCAGTCAATTAACACAAATCCGGTCCGGGATACATTTCCGAAATGAATAATATAAGGTTCAGGAATGTCTTACTTATTTATTTCTGCTTCTGCTTCTTCGTTTCCCCCCCCCCCTTTTTTTTTTTTTTTTTTAAATCAATTCCATTTGTTATATTTGACGAGTTCCACAAACAATTCATAACTCATGCACTCGTTCCTTGAAAAGGTTTCCTGTAAAAACCAACTTGGTCGTTTTGATTGGCTTTCATTCGTTGATTTATTTTTGCTGGTTCAGCTCAAATGAAAACAAATTTACAGTCATTGATCCAATTCAATGTTAGACATTTTTTTTATTTTTTTTTTATTGTTTCCCCACAAAGAACCGTAATTCAACATGTCAGAGCTTCAACGACCGTCTGTCGTCAAATAAAGCAATGAGCAATGGCGTAGATCCGTTGATCAGGTTGGAGCCACAATGTCATTATCATTTTGCTTTTTTTTTCATTCAAAAAAACAGTGCAGTAAATCTACTTGAATAACAAAATCTATAATGTGAAAACGCAAATTAAAAAAAAAACCCTGACAACCCAATCAAAACGACCAAGTGCAATCGTGCAGTTGGTGCGATGAACAGACGCTCCTATCCTTGAGGAAACCAAGTCGTATCCTGCGTGGCGATCGTCGATAAGTGATCTTCTTGCCGTTCACTCAGCACGACATCAGCTGTAATTCCTCAGCGAGTAAATTACCCATCTGCCTGTCGGTGTCACGGATCCGACTCCAAATGTTACCTGTGCCTGTTCAAAGTGAGACAAGACAAGCCAAAAGAACCTTCCCTACGTGCTTTTTGTTTTTGGAGCCAGTCGATACAATCACAGCCGCTTTGTGATGCCCACTGTGAAGATGCTCCTCCTCGCACGCAACTTAGTCCTGTTCTCTTTCGTTAAAGAAGTCACTTTGAGTTATGAGAAACATGTTCTTAATTTCCGAGTTGACAAAATAGCGTAAGAGGTATCAGAAAGATTTTTATTGACGTCAACCAATATTTTAAGAAAAGGTTTTCTTCGCCATAGAGGCAGCATTCCACTTGCGGTGGTCATAACAAATAGCCTATCATTATTCACTTTATCAATGAATCTTCCATTTTCACATAATCAGAATTGCAAAATAAAAGACAGCACAAATTGTGGCAGAGCTTTTTTTAACGTCTGTTTCATAATTCACGACTAAACACAAACAGATCTTTGAAAACAATATTTTAAAAAATACACAGAATGGCAAGTGTACATAGTCATTTCAATTATAAAATTTGCTGTGAGTATGGAATGGAAATAATGTGTACGCATTTCTGTTTAATAATTTGCTCTTTGAACTCGAGTCACTCGTGAAATTAGATAACTGAATTCTAAATGCATTTCCCTATTTTCTGGAAGATATGCCGGGCATTTAGCATATCGGCTGGTTTATGTTTAGGACTAAATTGATGCAATGTTGCTCCTTCCTAATAAGATTAGACGTCTCGTACTTGGCACAGTTTCGGCAGCGAAGACAAGACAACGTGCCAGGATGCACTTGCGCCGTTTCCTTCGCTGTACTCTAAACGTAGTGAAGAGGAAGTTAAGTGTGAAATAACAACTTCGAGAAGGACGAAATTATTCAATGATTTTTTTCATATACACTTTTCATTTAAACATATATTTTCTTTTATAGTGACCTTGGTTTTTAAATTAAACTTCCTGTATACAGAACTGTGCATGTAGTTGCCTTGCCTAATAATGAAAATACTTAAGACGGTTTCTTTAGGATATTTATACCAGCATCACTTTCGGACCAAGTTGATTTTTCTTTGAACCTTGACCTTCCACGACACGAGCAAACAAAGCTGTACCGTGCAACCTGCCAACTGAGCACCGTGCAAGATTTGACGTCAATGTTATTTTTATTATAAAAAGATTTGACTGCATCAGTCATCCAAAGTAACCCATTATAGTAACAAAATCACACCTTGTAAAACAATATTGGTCATACAGACTAACATAATCGTTGAGAAATGCCATAGACTAATAACAATGCCGTTGCGGTTTGGGTCGGTGAGGTTTTTTTTACTAATTGGGTCAAATAATCACGATGGTCAACGGGAGTTTTGTTTTTGTTTTTAATGTATTCCCGTTGCCCACAAGGTTTTTAGATATCCACTTGTAGATAAGTATTACTAAGTAGTGTTCAGTTTAATTGAATAACATAATTAATGGACGTGTATGTTGGGGTTCATGAAGAGTTCAGTATCCACACAGTTAACTGGTGACAATCAAGAACTCATATAAACCTTTTACAAGGTCCCAGTGGGCCTCACCAATATGCGAGGAATTAATCCACCGAATAAGGTATCTTATGTGGTAAGAGCGGATTGGCTACCTGCGCAATGTTTACAGTGTTTAACTAAGTATTACTCACAACACTCCATTCTGCACGGTTGGTTGAGAGGTTGTTTTCTTTCTTCATCCATCTTGAAGGACACGACCCGAAGACAATGAAAAGGGTATCCGATGGGTGTCTTCAAGTGTAAGATAAATAGGCACAAGACAGCCAGGACTAATGCATAGCTGTTCAATTTGAATTTTAGATACATACAGAGAGATTATGCTAATTGACGAGGGGATTATCAAGCTGTTTCAGTGCAGTGTTCATCAATAGATGCCACTGCCAGATTTGAAAACTTGTAAGGTTTGTGTCCACATAAAACATTCACATATTGCAGCTCTATTGAATAACTACTACTAATAATAACGATGATGGTAATACGCAGTTCTTATATAGCACTTTATCACATCCGATTAGGCGTCTCAAAGCGCTCAGTGCTTTTTGCCTGCAATGTATGCCGACTTAAGTATGAGACCTGAAGTACATGGCACCATGTAACGGTTTACAAGGTGATGTACAATTTATTAAGCTTGCTGGTTCCTGGCAGAAACGAGTTATTTATTAGAATTATAATAAGTTGGGAAGGACAATTTTTTTACTCAGTCTTTAGAGATAAGAAATGGTAGTTAATGTTGGTTTGTCAAAAAAGAAAACTTCAACATGACTTAGCAACGAGTTATAAAATAATATGTCAACGCTTGATGCGCTCTTTATTCTAATTTAATATCCAAAGCGGCTGTCGTGAATTTCTAAAAAAATAGAATTAAGTGAATTCGCAAATGTACCGGTATTCTTAACTTAGCTTTGTTTCCCGTAATGCGCAACAGTCCATGGCTCATACGCGAACTAACCCCTTGATTTTGCGTAATCTAATATTCATATTATTTTTTTTCCTGGCAAGCTTGCATTACACCATTTGCAAAATTTAAGTGCACGCGAAGCTTAACCCCTCTGTTGTGCCCCCGGGGGATGACAAATGAGCCCCCACTACAATTACATAGCCGTCCGAAACATGCATTACAACTGAGTATCGCATTTTTTTTATTTTTTATTTTTTTTGGCTAAGTTTCAAATCAACGATGACTTATACTTATTGACATTGTCGTGACTGTCAAGTTGATTTTGTATCATATGTAACGATGGCTCATTCAATTAATTTACGGGCGTACACCTGCATTGTTCACCTGAGTCCACTTAGCGTTTGACAAGGAATCGAAATTAAACGCAGGCGTGACCTCTGTCTCTTTTCGGCGATGATTCAACTTTATAGATTTATACTTCACTGCTTAGAAAATATCTTTGGATTGTAGATGACATCCAACATAACGCTATTATATGATTTTATTGTGGGAAATAGCTGATTTACGTAGTCCAGGAATGGCAAGTGGTATTTTTTTTAAATACAGGTGCTAAGTAATTCGGACGAATTCAGCTAACCTGTTTGAACGGTTTATCAATCTAATCCAACGGTTAACTTATCCATTCAAACGAATTGTTAATACTGCCACCGTTGTATTAATGAATTAATTGGTTTCTGTATTTTTTTGATTTTTTTTATGGTCAGAAATTTATTAGTTTGTTGTTATATTTAGGGTGATGGGTTGTTCCAACGTGAAGTGCTCTGGAATCAAACTTAGTTTAACTATTATCTGTGTCCATTTCATTTCATAATGGTTTATTAAAACAACATGAATCGCAGCAAAAGGCTGGATTGCCCCTGAATTCCAATAAAAAAAATAATAAAAAGAGAGAATTACATCAATTTTATGGTAATATGCATAACAATTCACCCAAACCGATAGCAGTCCCATCCGTCCGTCTGACCGTGTTCCTTCCATGTTAGAATACATGTTTGCTTATCAACACTAACAAATGTCCCAACTTCTCTAGGGTGAAAAAACACTCGTTTTGTCCGCCATATACCACTCTTGCAAAGAGCCATATGGCGAACAACTCTTTTTAGAGTGAAAGACAGGTATTTTCAACTTGAATAACAGAGAAGTTCGCTCCAATTTCACTCAAAAAGGGGTGATGCGCATTGAATTTCAATCTTAAAAGAGCCAACATTACCCCACTCGGACGAGAGAGTGAAATGTTCACCCTTTTACATTTAGAGACAAGGTTTGCTTACTAACATCAGAAAGAAGTATTCGACTTCTCAAGAACCTATAATGCACCCGTTTTGGGTGTAAAATCGCTGTGTTACTTTCTCTAGTTTGTTATAGCGCTATACAAAATGCTCTGTGTTATTAGTAGTTTTATTGATAGTACTGTATGTCCACTTTCGTTCTTTAAAAATAACTGAGTCATACAGCAGAAATGCACCATCAAGAAAACTATGTCTAAATTGTTTATTCTTATTCATCTCCAAAGAAACAAGCAATATATATATATTTTTTTTAATTGAATAAATACTCACGAGCAACTATTTCAATTATATTTAGGTATAGGACTGTTATTTATTCCATCAATACGGGGACTGCCCCTTAAGTTGTTTAGCTTGATGAGTTCCTGATGACGAGATCGAACCCCGACTGAGTCTCACGATACACACCAGTTGGTGTCCCGTGGAAAAATCAATGAGATTAAATGACTCACTGGACAGTCATTACACATTCAGATAAGAAACCGATACTAAATAAACATATCAATAAAATAGTCTCTGATGATAATATTCAACGGCTTGAAGATATAGCAACTCTTGGATAATTAGTGTCTCGGCATCAGCTAATGACAAGCGCCGTAGTGTTCCATAATAGTCCATTGCACACAATGCTCGATAAACATCCGAGACTCCTTTAAAGGGAACGTTGCCTTCAAATCTGTTAAAAAAGATTTGCTGTTTGGAATAGCTCCTTATCCTTTGGAAGAACTGTTCATGCAATAAATAAAACCTTCAGTGTGCTGTAACTAGTGAGTAGTGATTAAAATAAACAACATTTGCTTGTGGAAATACAACCAGCGGAACCACACTCTACACAGAAACATACAGTCCACCATTTTGTGGAGTCAACAATTTGGTTCTTCAAAATGGCGGACCGTGTTTTATCACGAAGTTAAACAAAAACCACACAATTTCCAGGAGATATTTATGTGAATCATTATATACTACTTTTAAAATATCTATCCAACCATATCAATTCAATAACAAACGCTTTTATAGCCCCTATGCGAATGTAATATGTCCCTTTAATAATGCGTCACATCTCCGCGTGACGCACCGTTAGAAAAATGGCGGTGCGAACTTCGTCATTTTTGTTTTTCAAACCAGGGGGAAGCAAGGGTGCTTTAGACCAGTTTAGACCCTGTTTGACGAGTGTGCCTGAAATGTTAAAACCGGACAATTAGTCCAGTTGCATTCGTACGTTAACGTTAATTATGATAACCAGAAACCATTCGTAAACGTATGTGAACAGTTGAACTACACTGGGCTCGATTTCACAAAGCACTAAGATTCATCTTAAGATGAGTTGTTATTATTGCCATTGTATTGTGACATCATACTTTGCTTGGCAATTAAGATTGATACAAAGTTAAGATCAACCACGTGGAAGAAGGAATATCGAACCGATTTGATTGTCATCACCTTTGACCTCAGTTTACGTGGCGTTTATGGGTGGTAAAATATTTTGGCGTCGACCATTCGCCTATTTTCACAAATACCGAAAGTTTAATGTGGTCATAGTAAAAATGGGTTAGCGGTTAGATTTTAAAGGGACAAATTGCCTTCGGATTGGGCGCTTTGGGTGATTCACATAAATATCCCTTGAAATTGTGTGGTTTTTGTTTAATTTCGTGACAAAACACGGTCTGCCATTTTGTAGAACCAAAAGCTTTTGACCTCACAAAATGGCGGACAGTATGTTTCTATGTAGAGTGTGGTTCCGCTGGCTGTATCTCCGAGAGGCAAATTTATGTTTTTTTTAATCACTGCTCACTAATTACAACACTCTATGTGTTTTATTGCATGAACAACTCTTCAAAACGAGCAGCTCCAAATAACAACATTTTTAAAAGATCTGAAGGCAATGTGTCCCGTTAAGATATTTTAATTGTTTTTTTTTTTAAGTGAATGCAAGTCTTTGTGTCAGATGGCGCTAATGACCACTGTTGTAGTCCTCACAAGGCCTTCGTCATCTCAACCTATCCAAAGGCAAACTTGTTGCACCAAATATTCCTGTGCTAGGAATGACTGTCACGTCGTCTGCCTGTGGTGCTGTTGGACGTCCCCTTCTTCGTCCTCTTCTTCATCCCCACCTCCCACAGACTCTTGGATTACGTGCTAAATTCCAATACCTTTCCTGACAATGGCCAAAGTTTATAATGAAGTAATAATTCAAACAACAACAAGGTATTGGTCTCACTCATGGTCCCAATATAAAGTCAATATCTGGCAGACGTTTGCCTCTCACTACAATGTATATAAAAACTGAAAAAGTGAGGCTGATGAACAGCGCCCCTAATTGTAACAATCAGAAACGTGATTTGAAAATTAGTTATGTGCTTGACACCCAATGCCCCCCCCCCCCAATAAATAACATCTCTTTTCATAGTCTAACTAGTGGATACACACTAACAAATTGCCACTTCGTTAGATGTTTAACTCAAAGTACTTCAATCTCTAAGCCCTATTGTGCACGTTTTAAAAAAACGAAGCCACCCTAGAATATCATGGTTTGTCCAGGTATTTACCCGTCAGATTGCTGATAATGGCGAGACCAAGAGCCAATCCGTCCACGTGGGGTCGATGTATTGTTGGGAGTTGTTGATGCTTCCCATCATGTAACAAAAGATGAGGACTCAATAGCCTTCTTCAATACCTGGACGGATTTGTAGCTGCATTGTTCACATTCAAAATATCAGGGACTCCTTCACAGATTACCCTAAGGCTTAAGGCTGAAAAACCTTTCTTGAGACCCACCCAGAAAGATAGGGCCTACCTTAGGAGGGTGAGATCCGGTAAAGACGTTTTTGAAATAGTCAACTGGTATAATATATACTGTTCGTCTTGCCAGAAGGTAAAATAAAGACATTCAAACTTACATTTCATGTTGTTTATTGTAATTTTCCACTCATTGTCGTTTTCATTTCACGTTGTAATCATCCATATCATCGTTCAGAATGTTTTTTTTTCTTCAAATTACACGTGCCTTGGGGTGTTTTGTTTTTTGAAAATAATTCTTCAGTTATAATAATTATAATACGCACCCTGATGTGTGTCTGTCAGATATCGGCCTGTGGTTGACAAGGCCCCGTGGTTATTTGATTATCATATTGCTATACAATTATAAAGAATTGCACTAACTTATTTTAAGAATACCAATTGAAGTAGCTTAAGAAATCTGGCAATCAACCCATTTTTGTTATGACCACTTTAAACTGTCAGAACTCGTAAAAAATACACAAATGGTCGATTCCCACTAACAATAAAGTTACCACCCATGAACGCCACGTGCTGTCATAAGGTAGAGATTTGTAGATTTTTTTGTATTGTCTCATTGAGTAATAAAACAGAAAGTTGATGAAACTTATTAATATTCTGCTTTAAGCCGAAAATTGTAACAATTTTGTGTGTCTATGGGAGTGACTTAGGGGGGAAATGAAATTTTACAAATCATTTTGCCCGCTTTGACATTCCATGGAATAACGGTGGTTGTTTGTTGGGTTGTTTGTTTGTTTGTTAGGTTGATTGTTGTTGTTTTTTTCAATTTTTGGGTGAACAAAGAAACATTTACTGGAGCGGGATTTGAACCTGCGACCCCCGGTTTAACGCAGGTTCAAATCCCGCTCCAGTCAATTTTTCATTGTTCACCCAAAAATTGACTTAAAATTTACCCAGTCACTTGTGGTTTTTTTGCTTGTTTTTGTAATTTTTTTATTACATCATTTGCATGAAAGAATTCAAAAGATGGCTAAACATACAATGGCTTTATATAGACATCAGAAAAGCTATTAAAAAAAACCAAGTCATGTGAGTTGTTTCAGGACTACGTCTACAGCCCAGAGTCAATTTATTGTAACTTCTTAATCTATCTTTCATAAAATAGCCAGCAAGACCCCGCATTGATTAATTACTTGTCTGATGTCAGGAAACCGCAACGACTAAAACTAATTTTGCTCCAAGCATTAATATCTTGAGTGTATCATCCTCAGCTGTCGGAATAATGAGCTCGATGCTGACAAAAATATGCACAACCCTGTTATTGCTTCTTGTTCAAACTCAGTAAAGAGTTGATGGTCAATCTTGCTAAGACTCTTGGGGCAGAAAAAGAAGGGAAAAAAACTATTCTGTAAATTGAGAAAAGAATAATAAAATAAAGAAGCTGACATAGCTGAATAAGATGCTGTAGCACTAACTGAACTAACATGCTTGTTAGTCAATTTTTGAACCGTTGGGTTATCTTTTTTTCTTGTTAATTTTATTTATCACTTGGGCCTATATTTTAGGTCTTATGAGTTCCCAGTTCAATGTAGCATATCAAAGTAATGTCAAGCCCCAAACAAAATTTACAAAGCGCATGCGTGCTATTTTTATCTTTTAGAGAGGCATTAATATTATGTAAGTGACTTGCGGACATTCGTTTTATGTATACCTTTGCTTTTTGGTGTTAAGGACGTGTGACCGTTGTGGTTAACGGCATACAATTATCACATCATTACTTTCAAAAGTACAGCTGCAGCTGTAGGCTTTTTTCAAACATCTCAACTGAGCCCTCCTCCCACTTTCCTTCCTCCACGCTCCCCCTTACCCTTTTTATGAGGAGTGCTTACTATTCCCATACAGTCAATGGAAAGTGTACACATTCAGATACTACACATGAAGAACGTAGCATTGTTTATTTACCCTATACAGTTATGTGTCACTATGACCACAGGTTCTTCGAATCACGCGCTCAGCCAAACCGTCACCGTTACTGCGGAGTAAATCCTTCATTTAAATCACAATAGCGCCTCTTGCACAATACCCCCTGAACGCCCAGCCCTTTCTACTACTGTCTAATTAGATACGAACCGTATCCCTTTGTGTGTGTGAACTGGCATTTGGCAGTGTTGCTGTTAACAGCTTGTACATAACTGCAAACACAACGGGTTTGGTATTTGCAAAGGTGCGACGGATTGTTTTATTCTGATAGAATGATAGATGAGCTTTCAACATGAACCTGTAAGTATTTTTAATTTAAAATTTTAAAGTTTTCAAATTCAAAACTCGGAAGGTCGTTATTTGAATGATTAGTGCAGTTTTGAACGCTCGTGTAAACGACAATTTACTTTTGTCATTTTAACGGTTTAAACAATTCAGTGTAGACAGACATTGTTTATATGACCTGGACACGTGTGAGCTTGCCTTTGGCGAATCGTTATCATAACATAATAATGTGTGCATCTGACATGATTGAATGAAATTGTTGGCTAATCTGACCATGTATGAAAACGCATTTATTATTTAATATTTATAGTAATATTTTTAATGACACAATAAGTGTAGTAAGGCGTTTTTGATGTGGCCGGTGGTTATAAACGTAGGCTATATGTGCGTGTGATGACACACACTGCATATAACCATAGTCCTTAGTCCATGATATAAAAAAGGTATCAGGGTTTCCAAACCCTTACGTCATCTTCTTTGCCAAGTTTGTACAAGCACTATTCTTCCTGAGAATTATTTCCAACCGTAGGGTTTTCGTGTGAGGTGTTCTATTCATGTAACTCTTTCGGCCAATTGTTTAAAAAAAAATTAAGCAACAAACCACAAGGGAAACTGACTGGGTAAATTTAATTCACAAATTGTGTGTGTTTTTTTGTAAAGCAAGCAGCTCTCGAGAAGAAGGTTTCATTGATCAAAATTGTTGGTGATCATTCCTTGATTTATTATTGAGGTGAATAAAGGGGTCTTCAAACATCAAGTTGCTTCCTATGGGTGTAGAGGATCTGTATCAGAACACTGGTAGTCTTTAATGTTTGAAAGTCTGCATAAATGAACCAGTGAGGTTTAAATAGAAAAACGTGTTTACTTTTCCGAGGAAACAAAGAATATTAATTGTTTTTAGTAAATTGATTGAATATTTGAGCAGTGGTATATCAAGTTTTTCTCAAAGATGAGCTGAACTACACTCATTATTGAAGGAGTTTAGTGCTCAATAACTGTAAATCAAGAAAGTTTTTGAATACTTTTTTTACGTTGGATGTCAATGTGTCATCAGCCATAGTAATTCATGTGCATTTATCCTGTGGCAATGATTCATGATAGTCATTCTGACCGATTATCAGCAGTAACCAGCGATTTACCAAAGGGATGATTCGGGGGTGATCTTGACCATGGCAGCAAATGATTCTTGGTGAAGAGTTCGTCTGGCGAATCACTTTTATAATCAACCATTGCCATTGATTATAGTAATGGTTGCGTGCCGTCGACACCAATGTTAACACCGTGGAAGGACACTTGCATTGACCACATTCCGAAATTGCTCCGCGCGTATATTCTTTTAAAACAAAATTCTCCATGAAAAAAAATTACCTGTCAGTTTTGTGGGGAGCGAAACAGAACCCCATATGGATTAATGACCTTTATTATTTCTGGTTTAACCTCGTGCCCAGAGGGTACATGGGAACATCTGCAACTCTTGTGGTATTAGTGTGTGTATTAGGATTTAAAGCTGACTGCCTAAATCGTGTGTGCATTGGTTCGAGCGATGTACTATACCCAGCTGTTATCGATTTCTCACAACGAACTCCGGGGACGCTTTGCAATTTTTTTTCGTCAAATGTGTAAACGGTCTACGGGCATGGCGTCGCTGTCGCCCGTGTGTGATACTTTGTAACGTGAATAGGACAAGGACGTCTTCTCTCACTATTCATTCGGGTGAAGAAGTGCATTCATTTTTATTTACATTAGGACATTACATAGTCTTTCAGTTGATAGAGCTTGTATCATTGCATGTATGTGTTGAGTGCGTAGACACATTTTATGCTTAATGTACACCAAAAAAGTTTGTTTTTCCTTTGACGCAAAGACCTGTAGATATTTTGACCAAACGTCAACTCAAGCCTTTTATTAGAAACATATAATTGGGAAACAGGACAGTTGAAATAATGGCCTGTGAAAGTGTGTTATTGCTTTTGTTGTTGGGCTTTTTCCTGTGAACTGTAGTACTTAAGTACGTTTATCTACGCGATATTTGTTATACTTGATCAGAGAAGACATGTTCATAGATTGTAGTGCGACTTGCTTGATTTAGAGTTGAGAAAACGTAAGGCCTTTTTGACGCATGCCGAGATAAGGATACATTGAGAGGCAAGTGACAGCCGTCCACGAGATAAAAAAAAACCCGCATATTCATTCACTCTTTGACGGTTGAAGAAAAGATGTTTTCCTCAACTTCCAATCAATACCCAATCGATTATCGTATAACGGGCGCTGGTCCCACATTACGGACTTCCTGCACTTTTTTCCCCCATCCCTGGCTCCCCGCGCTGCTTCCCCGTATCTACCTGAAAGCGAACCGATTTACATCACGTCTGTGCACGGGGGGAAAGCAAGTCACCTTTATTCATTCCCCGCAACACCACTCCCCGTTAATATTCTTTCATTATTCACATTCTTGACGGATTTCTCACGAAAGGTCTCTTCCCGTTCTCCCTTCTTCCCTGCCGCAGATTCTTGGGCCTGCTTTGTGCGCTGAGGTCAGATGTGTGAGAAGGTATCATATCGCCACCCGATTGAATGCCAGCACTTCGCTAAGAAGAGGTGACTGACGTTGTATTGGATATTATCATGGATGCTATATCATTCTGTACTGCACTGGTCGTGCTGCTGCCTGTCTTTCTCTCCATCTTTGGGCAAGGTAAGTTACCATGAATAATTTCACTTCAAAGCATCAATATGGGTACACGAAAAGGTCAACATAGATAGTATAGCCCCACGCCTCTCGTATAAAAATGTGTTCACCTCTAACCTCTGAACTTCAAACATCGGAATTGTGTCGTGATATCCAAACACACTTTTCAACACCAAGTGTCACTGCTCAGTAGCATATGCACGACTCATACTTTCTACAGGCGTGTGAGATCAATGGACTGCGTTGTTATAAATATTGCATTTCCACAGTTGCTAATTGTGTTTGCTTTGTGGTATCCAATCTCAATGTAATTGTAGAAACCTATTGTGTGAATACATTCGGTTGTTTGGTAATGCTATGTGAGAGCGGAAGATTTCTCTTCAAATAGAATTGTCCATGTCGATGTCTTGAATTTATATACAGTATTTTATTAAGCACATCCGTATTCAACCGGAACGTTCGCAGGCGATATCAGAGGCACTTGGCACAAGCAACATTTTCATTAGTTCAAAGGGGATCGATCCACTACAATAAAGTGTTTTTTAATATGCCGAATGGATCTTAGATTTGTTGCAGATATCGCAACAACCCAACAAGCACGCACGGACCCGACGCATGTTATTAAATAAGTTCAAAGGCAGCAAACTGACAAGGCCAGCCAGTTGTCGTATTGTTTCTGCCTGGTCACCGAGTGGCGTTACCGCACGAGCAAGCGATATTGGCCTCATGCCGTATGCAACACAACCGCACGTAATTGACTTGTGGATTAAATTAAATAAAAATCAAATATCACTTAAGATAATTTGCAGAGCAAGTTCTGTTTGATCCTACGCGACCAGCGCCACGGCATGCAGATTAATTAACATACCAATCGGACGTTGCTTGATTATCATAATATACAAGTGTATTATAGATTGGATCACAGTCGAACGCCTTTTAATTTTATGCCCTTCCTACCTGCCGAACAATCCCTACATGACATTCAACATGCATGTCAGATCATGCGATAGGCTTACATCATGACATGTCATCAAAACACAATCGAAAACAAGTTTGAAGAATAGAATTTGGATACCAGTTACTGGTTACTACCGTGCCTATACATTTCAGTGTGTGGCTTTTCCCTATGTGCATCTTAAAGATCATAGTAAACAAGCACCAAGACAGTTGGCGTTGGCAGCCACTTTTGGGTGTAATTACTTACTGTATCATGTAAAGGATGACGTTTTGGAGCCCGAAGTGTAGTGTAACGAATGCTCATGTACATGTATGTATACCATTCGTTGACATTGCACTTCCAGCTCCAAAAACACCATCACTTACCAGAAGGATTACAGTAGTACCACTGATCTCGATTATTATAGAGATCAGTGAGTGGAACCAATTCAATCCATTGTGGAACCAAACTGAAGCTGTGATGTAAGTTAGTCTGGTCCCTCTATAGTATGGAGTTTGAGTTGAGAATGACTTCGGCAGTGTACAGGGAACCAAATCAATGTCGGCTGCAGTGTGGTAAATGTCAGTTTAGTTACCCTTTGCTTAGTTAAGGGCTACCCCGTGATTAATATCACTATTGGAAACAATATTCCCATTTACTATGAGGTTGATCTCCCTGATCTCCTACAATTTAAGAAACAGACAAACGTTAAGGGCAATAAAGAACATGGGTTTGAGAAGAAAAAACATACAAAATTGCACAGTGTTAATACATATATTTACAATTATGAAAACATAAAAAAAACTAATTCAAAAGAAATCTCAAAAGAAATTCCTGTACAGCAATAATGCTTGCCAGCAGCAACAATATTTTCACTACTTTTAATATCATGTTTTTTGTCCTGGTGCCCAAAGTTTTCGTTTAGTATCTTTTCTTTCCTCAACGTGCTTTGCTTCGTGTCTTTACTCTTGTGCAAGATAGTTTATTTATATTTCTTCTGTTTGAATACATGTATACTACAATGAAACTGAATCTTTGACTTGTTTGTGTTATTCTCGGCAGGCAATATTTTAGGAGTTTTTGTATTACCTTTTGTGTAATTTTATCACCTTTTGGGTGTAATGTTCTGAGTATTTATTTTATTTTAATGTTTATTTTATTTATTTATTTATTTATTTATTTATTTATTTATTTATTTATTTATTTATTTATTTATTTATTTATTTATTTATTTATTTATTTATTTATTTATTTATTTATTTATTTATTTATTTATTTATTTATTTATTTATTTATTTATTTATTTATTTATTTATTTATTTATTTATTTATTTATTTATTTATTTATTTATTTATTTATTTATTTATTTATTTATTTATTTATTTATTTATTTATTTATTTATTTATTTATTTATTTATTTATTTATTTATTTATTTATTTATTTATTTATTTATTTATTTATTTATTTATTTATTTATTTATTTATTTATTTATTTATTTATAGCCAAACAAATCGTATTAATTAATGTAAAATGAAATCAAGTTTACTTTTCCGGCATTAAATATCCACGAGAAATGTACATGATGAGTCGAGGCCATTATCGAACCAATGCCTTGCTTTCTCAGTTATGATTACCCGGTATTTGATCGGCTTGATAGGGGATCAACAGTCAGGACCAAGCATTAAAACTTCGATTCCTCGGTGAAATATGTGTAATTTCCCAGAGGGAAAATAAAGACACCGAAGGAGTTTTGAGCCGTGATGGAAGTGAGAATGGCAATAATTTGAAACATCCTGTGGAGTTTCTTTGAGAGCAGGAGAGGAAGAGAAGGGTTTTATATGAGAAACGAAAGTGTTTCGTCGTGAGATATAAATTCTTTTTACTCATCGAGAGGTTTTGCCATCAAGTTTTACCAAAGGAATGTTGGAATTGTTGGAATCTGAAGACAGAATATTTATATTATAAGACCTTGAACTCATGCTCATGAAATGAGTTGTCATTGTGTATAATGTTTCATTTTGAGCACTACTTGATCGCCCATCCTGCATGTGAAATTGTTGGAAATGCCACGTTGAATCCTTTTTTTTTTTTTTTTTTTTTTTTTTCATTCATTTCTAGCAACCGACACTTTATTTCCAAGTCCCAGGCTTTAATACACCGTGCGTTAATTTGATGTGAAAGTTTGGTGACATTGTCAAATCTGCGGGAAAATCTACTTTCTTTGAATGAAGATTGTCAAATTGGTATCAAATTCTATTCCGCCTGAAATACTGTCCTTCCGAAATGTAATTCACAGTACGTTTTTAATAATTCACAGTGCGTTTTTAATAATTGATACCAGAAATGGGAGGACGTATATTCTAATCGACTGCTTACTAGGATTTGCGTTCATCACTTTGATGTCGGTATATGTTGTTACTCGACTCCCGGAAATTTGTTACAATTGGCGTGTCAATCACGAACACACCAGCCATTTTCAGATTTAGACCTTCGACACCAAACAGCCGTCGATGATCCAGTATGGGATGAAATCCGAGGTTTTATCAAGTTCACGATGACAGCTGGCTCGTTTGTCGCCCCTCATATGGGAGTTCACTGCGATTAGGGAAAAGGCAGTAATTGCGCGCGCGTACACGGCAAGACTAATCAACCGCGACCGGTCATAAACGTGCACTTTCTCAGAACCTAAGGAAAATTTTTTGACAGGAAGCTCTGATCGTGGCTACGTGTTGTAGCTTTTTATGCATCGTTGACTATATAACGGTACGCTACATCGCGAGTACAAGATGACTCTTACTTTTTCCACGTCTTTTATTCCTCCCGCGCCGTGACCTGTCATAGAGGATAATAATTGAAACGCGCGGCCTCGGAACCTTTGACCTTTTAGCAACCTCACTGTCACTGTCAGACTTCCTGTCACGTGATTTTGCTGGAAGCATTTGAGGGATGTCATCACCTGCGTGGGTCGTGCGCATGAAGGAATGTTAACCACTACGTGATGGCTTGAGTGTGACACTACACATTACAGTCATATGTATAATTCATTAAAATTAAATTATCCATTAGCTTGATTAAGAACAGACGGCTGTAGTGTAACATGATACTGTGTTATGAAAATTTCCTCTTGACAATTATTCCGAAGTCTTGACAAAAACCCGATCCAAAGGATCGCCAAGTGATTGCCATGTGGATATGAAAGTTCACCTTTGTGAAAACACCATTGTACTGGAGAGAGGAATTCCATAAGCAATGAAAATTGCCTGCCAAACATGTTTTTTACAAACATTGCGATTTTCATATTATGTACTAAGTGTTCCACGTTGCGAATCTCAATCGGCTGACTAAAGACCATGTCACACACGGCATTTTTTTCAGGCAACCAACTGCACTGTATGCAAAAGGAAAACTTTGGCAGCACAAGAGACAATCTTCCAGCTGTAACTCACTATCCCCAAGAAAATAATGAGAAAACTGAAATGTGAGTGAGTTTCTTACTCGAGATTGCCTGGAACTGGTTGCCTGTAAATTGCCTCGTGTGACATGGTCTTACGATTTAGTTGTGTAAAACATAGAAAAGGTACAGCATTTGAGTTTCCTTTTCGAAGCGCGCAGACAGTAGTAGCCTTATTGCTTGTGTAATAAACGGTGGATATTACCTTTTTAATTTTTTTGCATTGTGCTATTTTTGCTGAGTCTTGGTTCTTAGCATCCCATGTTTTTTACTGTAAGATTTTTTTTTTTTTTTGCTTCCTGTAAATTCTGTATTTTGTTGTATTTTAATGTTCATGTTTAAACACTGTGCAATTCAGCCGTTGGGCTGCAAAGGGTGTTTTTAGTCAACCAATAATAATAATAATAATCGCAGGGGACCTTCAATTATCAAATGAAGGCCAAGTGTCCATCGTTTTCAAAAAAAATATGAAGAGACGTCTTGATGACGGGACAAACGTTATGAAATGTGTTTGACCATTAAGAAAAAAAATCCCCACCCAACAATATTGTTTTCTTCAAAATAAAGAATAGGCTACTGCCTATGTGTTTGCTGCGGGAAATGTGCCCAATGATAACTAAAACTTGAATAAACTAAATTTGAATTAATTTGAAAAGTTCACACAGACCGCAGATTATTTCATTTGATTCACCTTAATTATTATTTCATATCGAAATGACATCAGAAGGCTGGGTTACAGTTAAATTTACATGGTATAAAGAAAAATTGCCAATACACAATATTGTAATTTACCGCTGACGTAGAATGGACAAAAAAGGGTGAGGGAAAATTGTACATTGACACAATTGTACATAACTTTCAAATCGAAAATCCAAACATGAATAATGATCTGTGTAAACATGTCCGACTTTAATCTGATATTAGGCTCGCAGGTCACAGCCTCCCGTAAACCCGAGGAGCATATTTGGATGTAGTAGTAGATAGCCATTTTGTAATCAGGGTTTTCACCATACAGTGAGGGGAGTTTATTGTTCATAATGCACTGCAAAATCTCTATACTCTATCGAGACAAGAGTTACTGCTGTATAGTTGTGTTACTTGTGTTGTTTCATGCCCGTGGCGGGGTTTCTGATAAGGGTATATGATCACAATATCGCTAGTTGTTATCTCGATCCTCTAACCATGTTGGAAAATAATATACATGTAGCTCTCTTTCGAGAAGTGAATTAAAGAGTTGGTCCATAATATTGTTTTGTATAGTATTAGCAAATAATGCATTCCGTTCGTTTGAAATGTATTTGGATCTATTTTATTTTAATTTTCTTTTCTTGTTTGATTTTTTTTAAGCAATAAACAAGAGCATCCGCTCGTTTTTGTTTTTTGAAATGCTTGTTTGAAATTACACACAACCCAGTGGTAAACAATGTTAATTACATTTTGTTGTTGTCAGTTGTACAGGCAGATGCGTGTACAAAATAAGCTAAAACAATATACTTTAATTCATTCAATAACTTATTGATTTCAAGATGATATAACAATAATTCCTTAAGTGTCGGATAATTTAAAGGTAAAAAAAAAATAGTCGCAGCTCGGTGAGATCAATGGAGCAATACTGCAGAATTCCTGATTAATTCCGCTCAAAATAAAGTCAAAGATTACAGCTCCATGCACTAATATTCATGGATTGTGCTTGAAATATTCATATTCACTTTGAAACCCTACTATTAGCAGCTCTGTCATAAAACAGTCGCAGCCTGGAGAGGTCACTGGATCGACAATCCAACAATACATCATCTTTGTTCTTCGAGTGCTGGAATGATCATTTCCTGATAGTTTATCATCTATCTATAGCGCTGATTTTCAAATCCAATTGACCTACATATTATAACATAGGCCAATACAAATTGTTGTTAACAAGTTTTCTTTCAGAAGCCTGAGATATATTTCACTGCGTCGTCTGTTTAATAAAAATGGGTCCACCCCCCTTTTCTTCTTCTTTTTATTAAAAGGTTCCTGGAATTTACAGTTGAAGAATTTATTAAAAGTCCATTGTGTAAGATTTCGATTTTTGTTTTGTATCATAAATATAACAATGTACGAGTATATCATAAAACAAGAACTATGAATTTCACCTATATGCATCAAAACAAAACTTAACCCACAAATTACAAAATCTATAAATGCTAATACATGTACTTCTCAGCTGAAAAACCATGCACACCATCCTAATGCATCCTCCAAGCAATAAACCTACCCCAGTCCAGTCTAATAAACCAGAAGAGACGGTAAGCTGTCATTTCAAATTAATCTACAGTGGTTAAATAAAGCCAGCGAAAGCCTACAGCAAAAACCGTTTCAGAATTTCATCGTTCAAGGGAATGATGTGTTGGAATCCGAAACATTCAGTGCAGTCGAGAGTGATTTTTTTTTATAAAAGAGCTCTAATAAAAAAATGTTCAATGCATCATACAAATTCTGATTGACTTTTCAGGAGGTGACTTTGTTTTTGTGGCATTGAATTGACAACCCGTTAATTTGTATTAACGCCACAGGATGATACTGCAGCAAACACCTTTATGAAAGGAGAGATGGTTTCTGCTTCTGTTTTTTTTTTTTTTTTCACTTCACGTTCAGCGATTAAAAAAAGAAGAAGATACACCATTCTGCACGAATGTATCTGCATAAATTAACCTTCACGCGCTGGTATTTTCCCCCAGTGACATGCATTTAGTGTCAAGTGTATACGTTTCAAGAATTTGCACATTATTGGTATGTTAAAGTAACACAACGTACTGGTTTTGGCTGACTGGTTTGTTTTTTGGGCTTTTATTCATTATCGTGCATGTAGTTTTATTAAGTCGCAACCACTAAATCCATAAGAAGGAGATTCTTGGAACCACATTAAAGTTAAAACTAATGAATTCATTAGAATTTAAATTGCAAACGAGATGCATTGACTTCGGACGTAATTAAGAATGAAGTCTTCACAGTGCTACTGGCGATGATGTACCGGTGCTCCTTGCTCAATGTCCCCTGACAATCCCCCACGTTGTTATTCGCAGAATTTTGCCCATTCGCTTGGTTGAGTTTTTAGTGCACCTGTTTCGTAGTAAGATGAATGGAAAAATAATCGGGCAGTGCTTTTGGTGTTGTTTTTGTGTAAAACTGCATTTACTAACTTCCACTGATTGGATTACCGTGGAAGGAAATGTCAAAAACACGAGTACGGTTTTTGCTTGTTACAATTTCTGAACAGAGGAATGCGCTAGCCCACAAGTTTTTTTAATCAATTACTGAAATTTACAATCTGGGAATTCTGAAATTACATTTTCTAGAGCCGTCTTTATAACCCACGCGTGCGAATGGTGTAGATGTGAATTGGATAACACATCACTGGTACATATAGGTGTAGATGGATACCTCGTCCTACAACACGATGTGATTGCGGTTCGGTGATAACTTACACAAGGCTTAGGGCCTAATCCTCGCCGATCGATTCTTCACATGGCAAACAATTACCGTCCGCACACAACTCAAGGTTGAAATTAGACCTTAAACAATGGTAAAGAGATGTGGTTCAATCATCATTAGCATGGTTTTTTAATTATTCCCTCGCCTCTAATAGTATTATACGAAATGGCATGATCTTCACCATACGCGGATATTTAGAATGGTTGCTACCGTGTAGTCAGTCATAATGGACTGTTTCGTGTGAAAAAGAACTATTATTTTGAACAATAACTTGCGTAAAAAGGACTCCACATCCCACTTTCGTAAAGATTTCATGCTGACTCCATAATTTAAAAAGAAAAAGAAAGAAAGAGCTTAACAGTTTAGTAAGGTTTGTGGTAATAACACCATTGTAAATGGTGTTACCGTAAACTGGGTGAGCATTGTTTTGTGTTTCTTTAGGATACTGCCGGTATCCTTCTCATACATAATTTGGATTTAATAAACAATCTGATATAATACGCAGATACTCCATATTCATAAGAGCTCTCAGGAAAAGCTCTTAAAAAAACATTTTACCGATATTGACATTTTTTCCTGTAAGACGTTACATTGCATCGTTACTGTATACCTTTACTTCCTTATGCATAATACATGTAAAGGTACTAGAGCTTATCGATCGAACGCATTTTTGTATAGCAATCTTCAGATTTTTCTGCGAAACATTTCAGTTTTAAAATGCTCTTACCTTCAAGATCAATATCGCATTTGGTCATTAATTGTCTGCATGAAATACCAACATGTTTTGAGTAAAATAAAGATACTTGCAGGTTTCGTGGACTACTGCGAGATTTTGTAAGGTTAGCTCTAATAATAGTCTTCAAATTAGTCATTGTTGTGTAATTCATTTACTTTAAGATATTGCTTTTTAATTAACTGAGATTGTTCCCCTTAATAAATGGCTTAAATTTGGACCTGGGTCATCATTGAGGTTTAGTTACAAGAAGCAAAATCTATCAGCGAAATAAAAAAAAAGATATAAAAGTGGACCTATAAAATTAAGCACGTCATTCATGTTCTTTTGTTTATGTTATGTTTCTTTTATTTTACATTAGAAAACGTGTATTTATTTTGAATATTCAATTAGAATATTCTGTAAGATGTTTAAGTCATACAGTTTCCCTTAAGAATCTGTTTTGAATTATTCCATTTGTTCAGTGCTTCTCCTCGCCGTGGATTAACTGTTTTAAATATGCCTTTCGGGTTAGAACAGCAAATCGGCTTCAGAGGTTGTAATCAATGCAGTTCTGCGACACTCTCAAAATCGCATGCATCTCCCGTATTTATAACACACCTTCGTTGATTTAAGACGGCAAAGGATATCTTGATTAAAGATTGGGATTTCTCAACGTCAAAAAAAAAATGTACCATCGCCATTTCCGGTAAATATTTGCTGAAAACTGACACTCAAGACAAAATGCACGGGTGAAACCCGGGCCGTGGAATTCACTGCTCCTTCAAATTAGGAAATTACCCAATCCTCATTTCCAGCGAAGACACCCTTGGAAGGACAAAACAGACAAAACGAAGCCGATCAACCCTTCAGTGTTTTTTGAGCACGTGAACATTACATAAAAATGGTCAAGCAGATATAGGCATGTGATTGGGTAATTAAATTTCTGCAAAAGCATTGGGTCGCGGAGTGCAATTATGGCGCTGTGGCAATGTCACGCGGGCCTGTGAGCAAGTGAAAGACAGGTTGCGATTGTGAAAGGCTTGATTAAGGGACATGTCCAATTTAAACCAATCATGTAATCCCCACATGTACTTTCCGAGCTACCTCTTTATTATTTATTCACTGTGAAACATATCGGGATAAATGAGCTCCATATTAAATTTGCCAGGGCTTATATTCTGGCGTTGGTTGTACATTAAAAGCACGTTACGTGTAACCGTTTAATTCCTGTTCATTACAGATAGCTGAAGTGACAATAGTGCAAATACATTACAGATTGCGAGTGCTTAGTCGAGGTGCCGGTGACACTCAAGAGTTGAAATTCTAAAGTTTGTTTTTATTTACCAACGGTATTTAAACAGTTCTTGGTACTACTGCAGGGTCAAACACAATGCGTCTTTGAGATGTTAACAGTAACAAGGAACATTGCAAGAAAATGACTTCACAAATATGAAACAAAATGTTCAAAATGAAACCGAGTTAAAGCAGTGTTGACCAAATAAGCAAGGATATTTGATTCCGATAGTAAGTTATAATAAATGCCCAACGATCGTGTGTACATATTGATATTATTTAATATATATATATATATATTAAAGAAGAAAAGGTAGTCAGTAATTATCAAGAGAATCTAAAGATAGTAGAATATTCTGTTCTTATTCTTTCCTTTTTGTCATTTGTATTTATTTTATATTTATTGTTTTAGTATTTACACAATTTGGGGGAAAATACATAAATCTTAAATACTGTAATTTTTCTTGTTGATTTCCTGTATAAATTCAATCATAATGCTATTCCAATGCAAGGCGTAACTTTTCATAACACGTTTAAACCGTTCTACGTGATATCTTTTTCAGGGGAATTCTCGTAGGATGCCATAGTCTAGTTGGAATATATTTTTAACTTAGCCACAGGTTTGAATGAATGGATTGTTTTTGAATACCTTGTTGTACACTCCCTTTAAGATGTAGCCCATTGGTTGGTTTCAGTGTAATTGGTAATGGTCCAGGTTAATTCTATAATTAATTACTTACAGTATGAATGCATTGTGATTATGCATCACACCATGTGCAGCTATGGCGCCATATGGTTTTTGTGCACAAAATGTCTTTTACAATCGTGTGTTTAATGTATAACACAATTACATCAGCGTATATGTTCAAAATCATTTAATGGTAGCCACATGCATGTACCAATTCCATGGGCAGTGAAAGCTGTTGACACACATGCATTCACTGAAATGTTGATTAGT
Source organism: Marthasterias glacialis (assembly GCA_911728455.2). Classification (NCBI taxonomy): domain Eukaryota; kingdom Metazoa; phylum Echinodermata; class Asteroidea; order Forcipulatida; family Asteriidae; genus Marthasterias; species Marthasterias glacialis. The sequence continues at coordinate 5,192,224 of OU452230.1, forward strand.
ATGTACGCATACAAAAACGATAGACGAATTATGTTGTAATCACCATATTTTTTTCCCATTCATACATGGTGTTATTAGAATCACAAGCTGGTCATACACACAGCACACACAAACTAGATATTTGCGTCCAATATGAATTTGATTGGGGGGGGGGATACATTCCGAGGTTCGGGGCTTGGATCAGCCATACTACGGGTATGCCTACAATGTTATTGATAAGCTCATGTACACGTATACATGAGTGTTAAGTCTATACGTATGGGCACACACAAAAAGATGGACGAATTATGTGGTAGTCGCAATATTTTGATTCATGTTTTATAATGTTGCAGATCCCAAGCTAGTCATACACACTAAATAATAATAAGAAGAAGAAGAAGGAAAGGAAAAGGAAGAATATGAAGAAGAATATATTTGTGTCCAATATGAATATGATTGGAGAAATACGAGCCGAGATTCGGGGGCTCGGAGCAGCCATTGGACTGGTATGTCTACAATGTCGCCTGCCCGCCGCCTGCACGCTATACGATATCACCGCGCCATGCACTCGACCATCTTCACGTGATATCTTCATGCCTGCACAGCGTCATCATTAAGACTGAATAATGCAAGCTCGTTGTTGTGCAGTCTTTATCCCCGCGAAACATGACGACCGCGCTCCGAGCAGAGTTGTTTCAGCAGAATAAACTGCATTGGTTTGGGTTGTGTTGAATTAAGGACTGCGAAATTTCAACTCGATTAACATGCTGTTGGCATAACGACTACAGCGCCCACGTTGTATTCACGTATACCCTGTGCTCGCAGATTAACATGAAACAAATGTTTAATTGTATCAGGAGTTAAAGAATCAGAAAGACTTGTGTAATTCACTTCAGCTTTCACAATGGACAAGTGAAATGAAGAATGCCGAGAGCATTAAGGAAGTGATCACTTTAGGCATCCACCCACGCATTATCCAGTGCTTTCGCAAACGTTTGCGCATTTTTTTTTTAGGTAGGTCTATGTGAATATTCAAATTGATATCTCGCTAAAACGGAAAAGGGTGTGAAATAGCTGTGCGTGTTTGTTGCTGTCTGTTGTCGTTATTTTTTATACACATCCCTAAAGGAAAACCTAATTAAGAAATGCATGAGCCAAGCATGTATACGAGCTAACGCCCAATTATTTGCAAGTCAAGCAAACTGTTAACAAGGAACCTTGTTGGATACACACAGTCGAGTTGAAAGGAGATATGCCCGCCGCTTTCTCCAAGTGGGTCCAACCATCAGACAGTTAGCTTAAAGATCACAACGTTTAAAGTACAATCAAAGAGCAAGGTCGACTTGGAGGAGTCTAAAGGTAGAGTTGTCATACATCATAGGAGTCGGTTGGAAGCTCAAAGACCTTTATCTTGGGGTCAAAACCATTCAGCTAAATCTGATAGAGAAAATATGTTATGATTCAGGGAATTAAAGAATTTTCTGCTTCAGATCGATAAACCCTTTGTGTACATTTTAAGCAACCAGGGTCTGAAATGGAAAATAACTTCATGCATTGTACCATAGCTAAACAACGCATGTACACATTAATCGAAGTCGTTAGTTTTAAAATAAAAATTTCAGCTTCTTTTGGGCTTTCGCAAGAATTGGTTTCATTTGAATGAATGACACCAGGGTGCTCGTGAGACTATAGAGCAAGGACAATGATGTTTGTTCTTTATAAAGTTCAACTGTATCATATTCAGCGGCGAGTTTTGTAACGCCATTATGTTCGAGTGATTTGTTTCATGGTTGCCAGTACTGCATGTAGATACCATTGAACTTTGGTGTGGTGCATGTTAGCTGATATTCCTCATGTCATGCACGCGTATCATGGTATCATGATCAATCTCTAAATACATGTAACTTGTATCTGCACGTACTTACTGTACATCATGACTGTTAACTGATCTGATCATAGTCTGGTGTCTGCTCTGGTGTCGTGTTTAAGTCAGATATGTTTATTGTTTGTTTTTTGTTTTTTTGCAGATTTTAAGTTTTAATGTGTCTTCGTAGAATGCAAGCCCTCTTGAGGCGGAACTTGTAAATATCAACCCGGTATATGCGGCATTAGATGAACCAACCCTGGTTACATTGTGCAGAATGAATAGATTTGCAAGGAAAGCTGTTGTTAACACACAATGCATATTTCAGTCAGCTAGCCGAGCACCAAGTAATTGATTTTAGTATTTGGTTTTTATCTAACCATGCGCTCCAAGAATTACTGCCACACAATCTGTTTCCTGACCAAGCACATCCTCATGGCCAAACACGCAGTCGGACACCAAGGACAGACTTAATGGTGCCTAAGAGTTTCCTATATAAACATATTATCAATTCATTGTGACGTTTGTTGAAAAAAAATGTTGATATGTAGATAGATAATATTGTTGAACATTTTGCTCAGGCCTTGGTCTGCTGTACCTTCGGACTGTCTGTTGTGTGTTTATCGAGTTCTTTAAGCAAGCTGCTACAGCTATTGTCAACATCCAGGGTGTGTATTTTGTACAGGCACCGGTTGACACACAGGAATGATCGAGTTATATTCACATAACCCACTAGTCAGCCCTCTATTGACCAAGAGAAGACTGATGTTTTCCCGTTATTTTCCCTCAAAAATGTACATTTGGACAACTGTAAATAATATACGATTCTGTGCACAGATTCATAGCTACATAAATTAGAACTTTGTGGTGATAGCATTCGAAACTGATCAGGTTTTCTTTTTCAGGGAAAACTGCCCCTTTAAGAAAATGGTTGATGATAAAAATGCATGATATTCCGTCCTTAATATCAATGCCAAGACTGATCTCATTCGGAAATGATCAGTTTTGCCTCAACGGTTGAAATACAACAAATCTTCCCAATTAAGAAATCGCCAGTGAAGTAGCCTCCCACTCGCGTGTATCTTTAATATGAACGTTGAGCAGACGTTTCTAGTTAAGGTGCCCGGAGATTCTTTCACTATCTACGGGGGACATCACTTGCTCCCGAAATGTCAAAATTAGCATGTTGTTCTGAGGTCAGACTTTCCTCGGACTGCTTTAATGGAGTCTGGCCTGTTTACCAGAGATGTACTACATGAGAGAAACTGTGTTCACAGTATCGTCTACCTGAAACTGTATCTAAAGAACAACTCTTGATTTCTAAATTACCATCTTGTCTTGACATTACTCTGCGCGTAGGGCCTATACATGAACAACCTGACACGGCGGAGGTCAGTAAAGTGGAGCAATAAGTTTTGCATGACGAGGTTATTTAATCATGTGAACATAATTATTAAGTGTTGTTGATTAGGTGTAGTTCCTTTGAAGTTATGTTAAAGTATGATACGATATTGGTCACATTCAGAGATACTTCCATCTGTCGTCTTTGGTAACTCTGTAAATGAATCTGATCCGAATGTAGCCCAAGACCTTCGTTCTAACAACTCTCAGGTCAGAATTTACCCAGAATCCGGATCCTAAGGGGCCCGACCCACTTTTGGGTCGAGCTGACCCCGGAAACTGGAATTGAAATTTTGGATTTGGACTCGGATTCTGCGTCAGTTTGACTCACATTCTGATCAGTTTGAAAACAGATTCCGAGTCAGGCCATCCGGAACTCGGAATCGGGGTCATGTCTGACCCAGGAGTTTTTAATGTGAAAACAAAGCCTGGTTGTAATTTATCAGCTACATTTGGGAACAGGGAAAGGGTTGGCCTACATTTGCGTACGCGTACGGGATACATTTAGATACAGGATTTGGGCTACATTTAGGGCCGGGCTACATTGAGGTGCTGCGCACATGTCCTTTTCATTATGACTATCATAATAATTAAAAGAAAACATTCAAAATCCGCCGTCAAAAGACGGATATGCATTCGATTTTACAAATTGGCAAAAACTTAACCAACATTGAAACGTTTGTCAATAGAAAACAGATGAAGCTTGTAAGTTCAAACGTAGGAAATACCTTATCATGTAGCAACATACAACTGTATATAATGAATGAATGCTCGCGTGCTGTTTCCACAAATTACAGATAAATTATTTCATGGTCTAGCCGCAAACCTTACTAGATTTTATTCTCACCGTGCAAAGTTTCAAATCCTACTATGATTGTTATTATGTTAATTCTCTCCACGAAATTCAATAAATAACACACTAAAATTCAGACAGAATTAAGAAAACACTAAAAAATTTCATTGTATAGGCTGGACTGAGGAGGACAAATGAAGAAGAAAAAAAAACATATAACCAAAAGATTCAGTCTGCCAATAAAATTGTTTATAAAAAGTCATTCATCATTGGAAAAGGCCGACCAGTAAAGAATGTATATTTCTGAAATTGAAAATAATATGAAGTGATAAGATACTGCATCCTCTATGAAGTCGTATTCCATTTTGAAAATTACCCCTTCTCTCCTTCTCCCGCCACTGGGATCGGGAAGAATCCAAAGCTTATCCAGCGATTTCTAATTATCATTAAACAACAGCGGAGTTTGTTGTTGTGGCTGTAGGCCTGATTTTAAGTGGGCACTCGTCGCTCGAGCCACTGGCTAGCTCTCTGATCAAACAACATCAAGTATGTTGGCTCGGCGTTAAGGGGACCGCATCCGATTATCCACAAGGGAGATTATTTGATTTGAGATTATGAATCCGCTTGCCAACGATTGCACGTACTAAATCGAGGATATACGGTGGGATGGGAATGGCTACAACTGACACGGAAACAAAAAAACCCGGATAAATGAAACGCCACCTATACAAATGATGATACATTTTGCATTGTTTGAATTTTAAAAATAAATGGGAACAAGATTTTGAGCAGCCCCTAGAGCCAGGAAATTAAAAAAAATATCCACAATTATGTTGAAGTTTTGGACATTCACACATTCGAATTATGTTTATGTATTTTTTTTTATATTATACGGTCGACCTCCATTTATTCATTCATTAGTTAATAATAGAAATGTTGTTGTGATTATAAAAACACATGCAAGTTGTTTTCCCAGTGTGGATAATCAATATAGAATGAAGATTTAAAGGCCCAATTCACGGCAGATACAGGTTTAAAATAGGTTTGGTTATAAAGTTTTAAAAAGCACGTTCAATGATTAGAACTTGAAGACTCTAGTCTGAATTCATACATTTGTCTTTTTTCCGCCTTTTGACAAAACTAGCTGATCGTTTTCTTCAAATATAAAGCAATACTGCTCCTAATATTTCATTGGAATTAACACAACTCCATAGATTATCAAAAAGGTGAAAAGCAATATTTTCAACAGTCCTCCTAAAAATTTGATCCCACAATTTCAGACCGTTTTGTACCCAACAACTCTCACCCTAACTCATTACCATCCTGCGAAGGAGGCCTCACTTCTAACGTATCAAGAATTAGGCTAGATTGGAAATTATTATAATCATCATAACATCCCTCTGTACATACGAGGCTTCATTCACTTACATTGGGTGTGCCCCTTGATAGATCTTCCAATTTTGACCTTGTCTACCCCCCGGACATCCCCAGTGTTTCGTCCCCAGCACACTTTTCAACGTCGTCCCTCCACCTCATCCTCGATCTTTCCCTTGATCCCTTCCCTTGACACGGAATGCTCGGAGTAGTGGCTGAGGATTCCAATGAATACCTCGTCTGTGGAATCGCAATGTTCGACCTAGGGGCCATTGGATTGGAGTTTGATGACATACATTCCATGTCATCTGAATATGGAAAAGTCTTCCCAGAAAATAAAGGGGAGATTGCGCATCTTTTTCGTTATACTTAATCTACAAAATATGGAAAATATAAACCACTAATAATGTGGAAATTTATTTTGAATGTTCAAATTCAGCGGTTTTCCGATTTAGTTTTTGTTTTGTTGTTGTTGTTGTTGTTGTTGTAACATGATCTTTTGTTCAGTTTTTGACTTTTAATTCGCAAATCCTAAAAACAAATACAAGCCTTGGGGGATTTCAGAGCAATTCTCTTCGGTGGCTACAATTTGATAATTAACGATATGTAAATTGTTTGTCACTTCCAGGCCTGGCTGTTTCTTGCCAAATCAACGGGCGTCTTCCATTATTTTCATTTCCAAGCAGTACAGTACAAGAGATTGTTCATTGTGTAACTAAGCGCCTAACACGGCAACCCAATCACATCAATTCACTGTCCGACGAAAGCAAACAAGAAAATCGATGAAATTTGGTCCGGGCCATATGTCACATTTCACCTTTAATTTAGCACCGCGAGATGTGATGGACAAGTCCCCAAGATGAGACAAGTATTAGAGTATGAGATTATTCATATGCGTCGGTGCATATAGTGAGTGTATGCTGTACCACGTATTGCCATGTATTGGTACTTGGTGACGCCATCGTAGCTTGGTTTTCGCCCATAGGCACCTCCTCGTACTCAATATACCTTGCATTTGCGATCCTCTATCCCGAGTACTCTGCCCTCTGGGTTGGCCACTCGATAACGGCATTCATTAACGTAATCAAATCCGTGAACGAGGTGGCAATAGACGGGTGCCTGACTGTACCCCGCGGCTGCGAACATTCAAATCCAACGCGAGGTAAGTCCGGTACCCCATACTTTAAGAAAACAACTTAATATCAATGTTATTTCGCGCACGAACCTGATCTGGCTGGCAACGTTGGACTTGAAAGATTTTCCTGAAATTAAAGCACTTTGCCTCGTCTGCAACTATTGCGAAACGTTTTCCAACCGTCACATGATCCTGGTCTTCAAGCGAATCATTGATTTCAAATTAACGGAATGAAATGTAAACATTACGCCGAACGTGATGTGATTTTTAAAGCATTTCAGGGACATTCAATTTTAATAACTAATTAACTTGCGGTTACCCATGAGCAATTATACATGTGCCTTACTTGCACCGTAACAAATTTGTGTTTGTAGTTAACATGACTATACTCATCTTACAGCCATGTACGGTATACAATGTACTCTCTAAATGTAAGAATGTAACCCCTCGTTTTGTCCGAAATACCACTTTTTCCAAAGAGTCATATGGCAGACAACTCCTTTGAAAGACTTACTTTCAACTTGAATCAGAGTGAAAATCGTTCCAATTTGTTTACAAAAAGGGTGACGCACAGTGAGTTTCACTCCGAAAAGAGCCGAAATGACACCACTCGGGTGGGAGAGTGAAATTTTCACTCTTTTTATACCTTTCTCGTACAGTGTTTACAGTAGAGAATTTTAGTCATCAACGTGCACGAATACTCATCAGGAAGCCATGTACAATGTGCCTTTCAATGCTGTAGTAGGCCTACTCGTACTCGGTATTCGTACTCGGCTAGCCGAGTACTCCCCCTCAAAGTCCACACTCGACACTTGACTGAAAAATAACCTGCAGCCTTTTCGAAGTCATGTACTCGACACTCAACTGAAAATGTACTCGGACTCAAGTTTGAGTACTTCTCTTGTCAAATACGGTTGTCTAAATTACGTTGCGTTAATATAAATTGATAACATCGCTATCCATGGAATAGATGAATAAAGCACTGAAAAGTTGTTTTTTATTTATTCATGTTATTTTTATAACAGCACACGTTGACATCTAGAAAATATTTTTGTAAAACTATAAATGTTCGTATAACTCAATTTCATGTAGTTTTTATTATACTTTATATTCGTACTCGGACTAGGAGATCCGAGTATACTTGGTATATACTCGGCTGTTGGACTCGGTACTCGGATACCAAAATACTCGGTACTCAGACACTTGTACTCGTACTCTTCAGCCCAAGTACTTGTACTCGCGTACTACTCGGCCACCCTAGTACTCGGCAGTACTTGATACTCGACTGAAAAGTACTTGACTACAACACTGGTACCTTTATCATACAGTAACGAGTTATTGTTTGTAGTCAACACGAGTTTTCTTCAGTTGTCACGGTCAGACGTTGTTCAAACAACTTTGCCGAGTTGTCACTGCGATGAATGGTAGTCATATCAGACGCTGACAGCTGCGGTAATTGATGGCGCATAAAGTGGGAAAACATTACTCTGGCATAAGCCAAAGCGAAGACAGGCTGTACGACAAGATAAGATATCACCGGGTTTTCTTAGAGGTTGTTAAATACCTTCAGGGGATAAGCCTTTTGTTTATACAAGAATCTCATAAACATTATGCAGATATTAAAGTGAAGTGGTTGTTTAAAAAAAAAATGCAAACTCGATATGTATTTTCTTAATGCGCAGATATGGATTTCTTGTCTCTGTTGAAGTGTGGACCTGCTTGAGCACTTAGAGAGGAAAATCACCTCAGGGTCGAATGTCGCGGGGCATGCGCTCTTAACATCCTATATCACCAAAGGCAAAAGACACACAAAGCAAACCACGTTTTCTTCGTGTTACAAAATATCCTCTGGACGGAGACCAAGAGAACTTCTTGAAAATTGTGTTGACCAATTTGTTTCAATCGGTATCGGCAACTCCTTCAGGTACCGTTTGCCGATACGCCCGTTGAAGGCCATCAACAAAACTGATAATAGCGCCGCCATCTCCCCCCATTTGAAAATGGGCAGTATATTTTTTACGGCCGAAACGGATTATGTTCCCTTAAGCGTAGAACATAATACATACGAATAGTACGAGTTTGGTTACGAGTTGGGCGTATAGCGCTTCCTAAAATCTAAGCTTCAAGGGGATTTTGAAACTCTGCCCAGTTTCCCTAGGAACGACGCGACGTGTCTTGCATGTTCATCATTTCATGCTGATGCAACAAACAGCGTGTGTAAACTTTTTATAGTGAGAAAGCAGTGCATTGACATTTTTTTCACACATTAATCTCTTTAATAATGCACTTTTTTGCCACGTAGAGGAATGGAACAATGTTATTGCCGATGGATTTTATTGTTTTGTTTGCTTTTACTTTATGTGTCTTGAGTAAAAAAAAAGATGTTTCAAAAAGTCACAGATGGTATGCTCATTTATTGGTATCTTGTGGTTTTTGTGTTTTTATTTTCTTAGGAGGTCTTGCGTCAGAGGCAGAGGAGAGACTATTTAAGAAACTTTTCAATGGTTATAATCGCCTTATCCGTCCAGTGAAAAACAACACAGAGAAGTTGTCGGTCGATTTTGGCCTGACAATGTCGCAGCTTATTGACGTGGTGAGTCTAGTTCCTATTACAGATGTAGAAAATCCACTGATCTAGCTTTGTTTTAAGGATTTTATAAACGTTTATAAATATCTGTTCTTTAACCAGATATTACATCTCTTTTCTTCGTGATAATCTTTTAATCTTGATAAATTCCAGCTTTGTCCCGGATCTTATGTATTCTAGTTTTTGTTTTTATTATCATACACCTTGCTTAGAGTTGTTCTATTTTTAACTGTTCTCCATGTACAATGCTTGTTGTGTTAAACTCCGTTTTCTGTTTTTGATTCTTGACTTTTCTTAGTAATTGCTCTGTATTTTTCGTTGTGTTAAACTCAGTTTTCTGTTTTTGACTTTTCTTAATTGTTCTGTATTTTCCTTTTTACTGTGAGTGTACAGGGCCCTTAAGGATATCGGTTGTTTTACTGATTAGGCTACCCTGCCTAAATAAACCTACAAATACTGTTTTTTGTTTAAACCTGTTTTATTTACGGGTGTACCTTGTAATTATTCTATTTCGTGATAACTTATACTTTTGCTGTTTTGTTTTTATCAGAGTAATATTGGTTTCATTTCTAACATCTAGTTGGTCCGGACTTTTGATTATCCTTTTATACTTATTGTTATGTTGTGAACATGTCATATTTAGTTTTGTCCTGTGATGCTACCGACCTTGTTTTGTGGTGTTTTTTTTTTACCAAAATAAATAAATAAATGTGTAAATAAATATTTCAATTCAAAGTAAGGTATCGTATAGTTTCAATATGTCATTATAGCCATTTAATTAAACTGTGCTCAATGAACAGCCTGAAGGCAATTCATTGTTTTCACATTTTAATTAGTGGCAAAGTCTAATATCTGTCATGAGAACAATGAAATGAGTAAATGTTTATAGTTTTAAACAGGACATGCATTTGAGAACAATCTACTTCTCTCAGCATAATCTGTATTTTTATTTGATAGAATATTTTGGTATCTTTAATTAAAATCAAATGCTGTGTCCTTTCATGCAGGATGAGAAAAATCAAATTATGACAACGAACGTTTGGTTAAAACAGGTAAGTATTCTGTAAAATGTGACTTGAGTACACACGAAGTGTTTGTCTGACCTATGCAATGTCAACTTCATTTTGAGCAGAGAAATAACACAAGCTGATTAACACGTCCCTCAGATATCAGTCTGAAGGGATTTGGGTAAGGGATGGGATTTAAAGCTGTAAGGCTTGGGGTCTGTTCTTGAGAGATACCGTAAGGACTGGGATTTGAGACTGTAAAAGGTGGGGTCAGAAGAGTGGAGTGTTAGTTGAAGATACGCTAAGGGTTGGTATATTGAACATTTAAGACGCTGTTAGGGATGGGATCTTGTCTTGAAGATATTTGTAAGTGGTTGCGTGGAACCTTGAAGGTGCTGTAGGGATCTAAAGTAAATGAATCTGGGAATAATTTTAATTTTAAGAATCTGTTAGGGTGGGGTTTTGTTTGAAGGTATCGTGAGGGAGTATAACTGGGGCTGGTCAGATCTATTCAATGTTTATTTTATGTGGGTCTTTCAGCGCATGTGTGATTTGGGCCGCAAAAATTGAAAATAAGCTTTTTGTTATGGTGGATATAATGTATTAAACTTTCTAAATGTGAGTGCTAGGGCTTTCGTCTCGCTAATTAGGTTGGTACTGAATTACTATGTAATATTTTAAAACTGTCATAAAAATCTATACAGATAAAAAAAAATACATGCAGATACCAGGTTTTTTTTAAATAGATTAGACAAACACAAAAATGCAATGAAGCCGGGAGGGGTCCTGCAACGCACACTCTCTAAATGTTAAAGGGTGAACAAAGTCACTCTCTCGCCTGAGTGATGTTAATTTGGCTCTTTTGAGAGTGAAACTCACTGTACATCACCCTTTATGATTCAACTTGAAAATACCCGTTTTTCACTCTGAAATGAGTTGTCCGCCATATGGCTCTATGCAACAGTGGTGTAGCGGACAAAACGAGTGTTTTTTTTTCACTCGTTGACAGTTTAGAGAGCATTACAGTGTATATTTTGGCTTTAAAGTGTTACAGTAAAATAATTATCGCTAGTTTGCTGCCCTTCGTTCATTTCATTTATTTAATCTAGAGGATGGATACATATGCAATACAAATTTAAGTTTACAAAAAAGAGAAGACAAAACAGAGGCAAATCTCTCGTAGGATTGCAAAAAGATGCAGACTTAAATTGCTGTCTTGTTTACATAAGTCATAGAGCTGAAAATGGAATAGTTTATACTTCTTATAAATAGTTTATGGAATTTATTTATTTCTTATCTAGCAATGGATCGATTACAAATTAAGTTGGAACCCTGATGAATATGACGGCATCAAGATTCTTAGAGTTCCTGCTTCGATGATCTGGCTCCCGGACATCGTCCTTTACAATAAGTGAGTATTGGAGTAACAAATATAAGTTCCACGTGGTGTAAATAGCTCTTTCGAAATGAAGAACTGATTGGTAACGGCAAAGATCTCTTCTCATGAAGATTTGTTGCTGTGTTAAAACGAGGCTAGTATAGTGAGTGAGTGTGGGGGAATCTGTCCCAGCTTTTTGGGGACAGTAATTGGGAGAAGGGGGCAGTTTCTCCAGTTGTGTATCATGACAGTCATCTTGTTTCAGGCGAAATCACTACCTTACGTTGAATGAAATTTACTGATCTTAAAGAATTTTAGATGAGTGTTTAAGGGAACATTTTTCTTTAATAAAATTCTAACACATTTTTATATTTTAGCCTTTGAGAAAGACTGCTGGAGTCAAAAATTGAGGCCATTAACATTTTTTTTTTTGCATTTAACAATTTTCTTAATAAGAGCTTTTGATTGGATGTTTTTCAACAGTGCGGATGGCAAATATGAGGTGACCTTAATGACGAAAGCACTGGTATACGACAGTGGCACCATCTACTGGCTCCCTCCTGCCATCTACAAGAGCTCGTGTAAAATAGACGTCCGGTACTTCCCTTTTGACCAGCAGGAATGCATCATGAAGTTTGGCTCGTGGACCTACGATGGTTTACTCATAGACTTGATGCCTCTCGGTGGACCTGACGTCGACCTCGAGGACTACTGGCAGAGTGGTGAATGGTACATCATCGGTACCCCGGGTACCAAACACACGGTGAAATACCCATGCTGTGACGAGATCTACACAGATATAACTTTCAATATGATCATCAGGAGAAAGCCCTTGTTCTACACGGTCAACCTCATTCTTCCTTGCGTCCTCATCTCCTTTCTTACAGTGCTGGTATTCTACTTGCCCTCAGACTCCGGTGAGAAGATCACCCTTTGTATCTCGGTGCTCCTGGCCCTGACTGTGTTTCTCCTGCTGATTGCTGAGATCATTCCCCCTACCTCTCTACTCATACCGCTCATCGGCAGATACCTGCTCTTCACAATGGTACTAGTGACACTCTCGATTGTAATCACAGTCATTGTGCTGAACATCCACTACCGTGCACCGAGCACGCATATCATGCAGCCGTGGGTGCGCCGAGTCTTTCTTGAAATCCTCCCGCCACTGCTGTACATGAAACGTCCCCAGCATTACCTCACCAAGATGTCAAAGGGGAACCAGAGGGATCCCAATTATTTCGAGTTGAAGGAGGTCATCCACAAGGAAGGGGACTCCACGCGGAGTAACGGCAGGGACATTTATGACAATCACCACTCGGGATTCAAACTCAGGACTCTGTCCGACGAGGTGGCCGGCAGCGATGGCGAGTCGTCCAAGTCGTCGAGTGGCAATCGTTTTTCAAAGGAGTTTAAACAAGCGGTGGACGGTGTCCGGTTCATCGCGACACACCTAAAAACCGAAGAGGATTACAATAGGGTAAATCAAATAACATCTATATCAACAACCATCTCAGCCTCCACAAGATTTATTACGCAGGGGACTACATACACTCTAAAAATTCAGAATTGACCTGGATTGCGGGTCAAAGGGGGGCCGACCCATTACATGGCCAGTATGACCCGGATTCTATTCAATTTAACGCACATTTATTTCACTCTGGCAATAACAATTTAAACATACAGTTGAAGCAAGTAACAATGAGTATAATTATGAAGAAATGGATGCCACATAATTCAACAAGAAAATGTAGGGACATTTTAGAGGAATTTTAAAGGAACATCAAATGAGACACTAGGATAGCCAACATGCAGGGAAAACGTGAAGCATATTGCTTTTGTACATTTCCCTGGGACAGACAAGGACTTGGACATGACTGGGACAACAATAACAGTGAGACCAGACCAGGTTCTATGTCAAACCGACCCCAAACTGTGTGAAACTGAAGCAGAATCCGAGTCCAAATCCCAATTTTTAACCAGTTTCTGGGTCAGCCTGACCCAGAAATGAGTAACGCCCCCTGGGACCCATAATCTGGGTCAATTCTGAACCGGGAGTTATTAGAGAGTACGTCCTCTATTGACCCATTTCACGCGACGTCATCATCACAATAATCTTGGTTGCGCCATTTTGGTGGTCAATGTCACTGAGTTCTTCAGTGAAGAGCGCATTTTGGGAGACGCGGCGTTTACACGTAAACCTATTGACCACCAAAATGGTGAGCGTGGCACAGTCGGCGCGTGCGACATGCGTGCAAGGGGTCAATACCAAGAAATGCCAGTAACATATAGTTGCAAGACCTTTCACTAATATAGACCGACTTTTGTTTCAGTCATCAGAATCCTCAAATTTCAAAAATAATTACTTCAAGATGAATATTTGGAACGAAAAGTCTTAATTGAATATGTTCAGGCATTACACGTTTTACGCATCATTATGTTTGACATGGGTTATTATGTCAGACGACAATTTTGAACCATCACGTCCGACCATTGCGTCTGACGAACGATTATAACCGATCCATTGTGTCTGACGGACACAACGGTTTGTCGACATACTGGGTCGGATATAACGGTTTGTCGACATAGTGGGTCGGCTATAACGGTTTGTCGGGACATAATGGTTTGTCAGACACAATGGGTCGGACATCATGGTTCGAAATTGTCGTCGAACATAATAGTCCTTGTCGGACATAATGGTGCGTAACAAACGCGTAATGGAAACAAAATCGTGGATTTTAACGGATCCAAATGTTCGAAACGCTCGAGACTTAACACAGTGTATTCAACCTTTACCATGCATGGCGGACAAGTATTACGCAATTCCATAAATCTATGAAATCATACCGAGGCTGGAAGGATAACTTTTCTTTCCCCTTTTCGGGTAGAAGGCATATTTTACTCTTTGCTTTAATAATTGAATACTAAAGGGCATTTTGACCCCAAAAAGTCTTTGCGCAAACTGGTTGGGTTTCTATAGGACGTTGGAGGTTAAGAAAATCGATCAAAGAAGATGGTTTATGAATAATATGGTGTGGATTTCACAAAGCGCTAGGACTTGTCTTATCTCGAGTTAGGACGAGTTTCTACTCCTATCTTATAGGACTTTGCATAAGTTAGGACTAGTCCTAAGTTAGACTATAGTTTTGTGAAATCCACCTCACAGTGACCTTGTTTATAATAATTTTGGCGTGAAAATTTTCACAAACATCCTTAATACCATAGATCACGTTTGTTTTATTCCTTCTTGATTACACAGATGACAGAAGATTGGAAATACGTGGCCACAGTGATTGATCGGATCTTCCTTTGGGTGTTCCTCATCTGTGTGATCTGTGGTACCAGCGGCATTATCCTGTCAGCTCCTCTTATATTCGAGCCTGTTAACGAACAAGACGACAGTACTGTACAGTGACTTTACATTGGCAGGGGCAGTTTGAACTGGTTTTTCAAACCGTTTACGATGTTAAACGGTCAAAGGTCACATCCAAACGACGAAGGTTTGAAAGTTTACGCGGTGAATTGGTTTGCCCCCCGCGTGCGCCGATTGAAGACACGGCCACAGGTAAACCAGCGATATTTAATTCGCAGTTGCTGACATAGGGTTTGGCTTGTCATCGTGTCCGGATTGTGTTGATTGGACGCAAACATTTGTGGCTGGACATAATGGATCACATGGTGAAGGATTACTATGCATCAGCCATACAGTCAGTGATATCCCGCGCAGAAAATGTCGCGTTGGATGGATGTACTTTTTTTCTGGTGTCGATGATTTGCCGGCCGAGGAGCCGCATAAATTGTGTACATAATACAATTGACTTGGTGCTGATACCACACAGTTGTTCAGTTTTGCAAGGGACTACAAGTAACAACTTCTTTTTTCTTCCAGCGGTTATAGCAACCGTCAACGAGGTCGTATTATAAACGAAAATAAATCGTGCTGTTCGAATAATGTTGGCGTTATTAGCGAGTAATTTCAGTTCTTGTGAGGTATAGTAGTATATTCTCAGCGCGGGTCAAACTCTAAGAGTCACATTTTGTGCACCGAGTGCCACATGATATGCAAAGCTCGTTTTTTCTTAGGCCGTTTCTTTGGAAAGCAGTATTTATTTGTCGGTGGTAGTGAATAGCTTTAGCTCTAAGTTGCATAGGGAACTTGCAGTTCTGTCAAAGAAGATTTTGTTTTTGACCTGAAGGTCATTGAAGCAACCATCACAATATCTTCTACATCAAGAGATTCACTAAATTCGAGAGAGAATGGTTGCGCTCGATTCTTCACCTCACTCAGTGAAGTTTGATTGGCGTTCTCCTCCCTTGCTTTGTTTTATCCACGTATGTTACACATCATTATGTCCGACAAGGACTATTATGTCCAACGACAAGTTTGAAACATAATAACGAACGACAATTTTGAACCATATTTGTCCGACCCATTGTGTCCAACGGACACAATGGGTCGAAGGTAATGGTTCGTCGGGCACAATGGGTCGGACATAATGTTTTGTCGGACACAATGGTCGGACATTATGTTTTGTTGGACAGAAGGGGTCGGACGCAATGGTCCATGTCGGACATAACGGTGGGTAACAAACGTACATTGTATCGGAACCCAATCAGGGCAATAACGATACAATACACCCATACCAAGGTATGATAAGAATGACCATACGGGACTCACCCATGAAGTCCCGGTGTATCATCGCAGGCATCCAGCTAATGAATAAATTGTCGGTGGTGATAACAAGTTACGTTTGGCCTACCATACCAATGGCGTTCCATTAACCCACAAATCTCTCCAGCAGTTATTACTTGCGTTATTAATGGGGGACACAGTAAATACCAATGAACCAATGTTTTTCAGTCATTATTCACTTTCTGATTTGTGCCTGCACCGATTCTTCCATGCGTCTAAACAAAATGCAGTTGTGCAAACGTTGTTTGCAACTCCGCAGGTACTTTCGGTGGTTCTGGAGGGCCATAATTTTAGTGCTGTGCCCATGGTGAGCCGTTGTATTCATGACAATATTTCCTTCTTTTTGTAGTCAATTGTTCACTGCCATTATTGACATTTGCTGTGATGGGTAAAAACAGTATTCCCCTTACTTGAAATTGAAACAAAACAGAAAGTTCTTCTGACAGAGGCGAAGTCAGCACTGGTGGAGAGAGAGAAAAAAGTCTTCATACCGAACAAACTTGCAAGCAACGAACCAGAATTCTGGTGGGGCGTTTCCGGAGCTGTGACCATTCCAAGTTTTATTATGTCACCATCTTGGTCTTGTTCCCTGTAAGCCAGGATGTTATCTCTCATTCAACTCAAAGCACCAAACTATGGTATCTCTCCAGCCGTGTCCTAATTAATGGCTTCGCCAGTGGCTAAGGCCAGAACGCAGAAAAATTTGTATTCTTCAACCCAGTTGTTTCAGCCAACGGCCACAGCAGTAGCCAAAGTCGCTTGATTCAGACACGGAGTTCATCATCGGTTTGGTTACACGTCGTTGTATTGGAGACACTATTACAGACGGCTGCCTTGCGGTAAAGGTCTGCAATGTCGTTAGAAAGTGCGCCCTCTCTGGCTGTGTGAACCTAATGAAGGTAGTCAACAAAGCGATTAACGTGACTGGCACTCGTCCAAGGCCGTGCCCGGAGTTGCGGCATTTGACAACAAGAGATGGCTGGTTCCCGTCGGTACTTCAGCAGTAGTTAATGTCAAAGCCATCAGCTATGGGCCAAAGACGCAACGTTTGACAGGATGTTACCCGTCGAAATACCACAAGTAATGCATGACTTCATCCGGCAGTGTTAAAGTTCAATACACTACAGGAATCAAACAGGTATAGAACAATGATCACACGCCCCCAAACAATCCTTTCCGCTGCAGTTATGAACGTTCCAAGACAAGGGCAACATGTATTTTAAAAAGGTTTCACATATCAAAGTAATGCCTGCTTGTACAGTCCAATATCATTACCATTTTAACCTTCTTGTACATTACCCTTTAAAGTATCACTGTAATTATATTGTTTTTTAATGTATAAAAATAAATTTGCAATATGAGTGAATGTTTACGTGGCAGGACCCACTATAAATTTTGTAGTAGTATTATACAATAAAAAGTGTGTTATTTATGCGGGGAAAGTGTGGCATCCAGTTGTATACACAAGTTTGGCCAAGTGGTATTTTATTTATATAAAGATTATTAGTAGCTTTTAAATAAAATATCCCTGTATGCTCTGGATATTGCGCATAACTTTAAACATAAATTGTTTCAGATATAATATTCCACCCGCGTTTAAAGAGTATGTTTTGATCTGTGAGGGATGGTGCAACATTGGTAACTATTTGAAAGTCTACTTTCATGTCATTTGTTTTACACATTACCATGAATGATGTTTCCACCCAAAAGTTCCCTATTTAGTAATTGATTTAACTGATTTCCATAGTGACAATATTTTCGGCAAAAGGAATGCTTGATATTGTAAAGCTTCAGCTAACGAAACAGGTATAGGGTTGGTTTTACTCAAGTTCCAGATAGAGGATTTAAATTTAGGTTGGTTTTTACTATTCCAGCAAACGAATATGATGTCATTCCTTCACTTTTTGATGTGACGCCGACCAACTATCTGTAACTGCGTTTTCACAATTTTTCTGTGGAAAACTGCCAGGGCGAACCTTTAAGCTACGGATCTGTTTTGTACACTAAATTGGACTGATATGTTCGAGGAGACCAGTTACAGTTAACTGCTTTCCGGCAGGGTCACATTTCAATGAGCTGTCAGATATGGGACATCCAACTAATTAAACATCAAACAAGTTCCGCCTTATACGGCTGAAATTAAGTCCATCAAAATTGGTGATGCATGCCGTTGTAAATGACTCCATGTTTTTTTTTTTTTTTGTTCTCTCCAAAGCGCAAAATTATTTCTGCAAAGCATATTTTTGATGGGAAACTTTAGCATGCATCATCAATTAAGTTACCGGAATGCCGACTTAAGAATGGTTAGTATTACATCTCGAATACTCAATCATTATAGACCGGTCAAATGTACATTGATAATTAATCATTTATAGGGCTCCGGCAAGTTTTACAATGCCTGGTGAGTTATTTTCTTTAATGGTGGATTAGAAAAAAAACACCAGTCTCTTCAGCATAACGCTGAATTTTACATGTTGAATGTTGCCTCCTTCCCTCCTTTGACACGTGAGTTTGGGCGCGAGGTAACCATTTTTGGCACACCAAATTACTCATTAAGGCAATTTCTAATCCCCCAGGTTGTATCTCCCTCAAACGTGTGCATACTCGCCGGGTGGCCAATTATTTTAATAATATTAATAATGGAATGTAATCTAACATTATGAATTACTGCAAACTTTTTCATGCAACACCAGCTTCGCCCCGTGTCGTTTCGTGGACACATATTATTAAGGGCTATTAGCATGTCTTTCTGGTTGGATTATTGTCATTCTTGTATAAGGTTTTTTCGTGTAAATATGAAGCAGGTTCTTCAATCGAAGAAAGACTTAGGGAACTCTAATCTTAATTTTTTTTTTTTTATTAGTTTTGTTTTTTGGTAATCATGTTTATATGGTTTTGTGGGCAGAGGAGTTAGATTTATATAGCGCGGCCTTGTGGCTCGGAATGCAAATTAAAGCAGCCGCTTCGATGTAACAGTTTTTCTTTTTCTCCTTTTTTATTATTAGGTTATTAAGGCACGTTGTCTGTTAAGGTATTTTTTATTTGTATTGCGAAACGAGATATATGCACGGAAAGCAATCTTTTGAAAATGTCAGATAGTTTGACGAAACAAGATCAGTCGTAAAGTCACGTGCATACGTTTTAGATTCTTACTCAAGTTTGTGATTTCTCGACAGTTTCAACGGGTCAAGTTTTTGGTTGGCCTATGTTTTGGTACTGTTACTGCTCGCTGTCCAAACAGCATCGATTCAAACAATCTAGTGGTACCAAACATGTCGAGAAATTATTCGTAAAATAAAAGAAGAAAGTCCCATAAAATGGTTTGAATGTTGGTGTGAAGAAGAATTAGAAGGCAACTATAACCACCTTCTTGTTAACCACGTTTACATTACTTTACGTATACGGTTGACATGTTTTATTGTTAATGTATAATGAAATTACCCAAATCTATTAAACATTCAAAATGTAATGATCGCAACCAATGATGTTGCATCTTCTAAACCCGTCCGCAGTTTAATGTCGGCCATTTTGTTTCTAAATTATTTGCTGTGTGTTAACAACGAAGTGGTTACAAGAATGTTGAACGTGCTCCCTCAACACATTCGGATCACGAGTAAATACCTTAAGATCGCTATAGGCAATGGCAAAGAGAAATCTGAAATGAACTTAACACCTACAATGCCTTTACCGCGGCCCATTAGTCGATATAGACATCTGAAACTGTAAGGCTGCAATGTGGAAGCACTTGTTATACAAGTATTGTCTTCAATTGACTGGTTAATTAAACGCACACTAACCTCTAACAAACCCTTCATGTAAACGAAACAAACAGAGTCTTCTTGTTTTAGTCATTTTAGCAGTGTTATCTTGCGTATGTTATTTAACTTTCTCCAAAAGCATTTATACAGTGGACTATTTGCAAGTTTAATAATTACATGGTTTATGAAAAATAAAACTTACGCCTGTTTGACTATTTTATTTCTCGTGTCCACATGTATGATTTAATGTTGTCGTTGTTCATTTGTTGAATGTCTGTACCTTGAGAAGTCTAAGCCCTTTGCTCGGAAACTAAGACGGATGACATTTTAAGATTTTGCTATGCTTTATGTGAGAACATCAGCATGGACTTAGACGATTTAAGTTTCAAATAACTGCTGTTAAAGGCATTGGATGTACCTTTGGTATTTTGAGCCGTTCGTTTGGTTCAATCCTATATAGTTGTAAATATATATATACCATAAAACTAACCTCTGAAACATTTGTTTCAAAAGATGTTAGCGTTCTTGAGATGTCGGCGAAAATGCCTTAAGCCTTACTCAGATTCTAATATTTTAGCGAGAAATTACCTTTTGCTCAAAGACTACGTTACTTCAAAGGGAGTCGTTTCTCACAATGTTTCATACTATCAACAGCTCCCCGTTGCTCCTTTTATTAAAACATGACGAGTGAGGGCGCGATTTGACTTGCCAGAATGTGTAGCCACTAGACTTTGAATAATATTATCGAAACGTATACTGAGTTGCTTTGGAAGTTCTGCTGACTGCACATTGTCAGAAGGAATGTTACAAACTTGACGTAGTGATAAACAGTTTGATATCACGAAATCAATGATACAGTGATTGCATGACACATAGTGTCATTCATCATCGAAAACTTTATCAGCATCATTGAATTATTATACGTATTCAATGATAACCATACTTACCTCAATACGATTAATTTGTGCTTTTCTCAAATGTCACGCTGAAAATGGTTTTAAATGTCAAGTAGTTAATTTCGTAAAATCAACCACAATTGCAGCGTGGTTAATTATTGTTATCGATCCTCAGAAGCAATCATTACAGTTTCAACTAGTGTTCCAGCCTGTTGTTTTCTTTGTTGTTGTTGTTGTTGTTGTTGTTGTTGGTGGTGTTGTTGCTATTGCTGTTGCTGCTGCTGCTGCTGCTGCTGCTGCTGCTGCTGCTGCTGTTGCTGTTGCTGTTGCTGTTGCTGTTGCTGTTGCTGTTGTTGCTGTTGCTGTTGCTGTTGCTGCTGCTGCTGCTGCTGCTGCTGCTGCTGCTGCTGCTGCTGCTGCTGCTGCTGCTGCTGCTGCTGCTGCTGCTGCTGCTGTTGCTGTTGCTGTTGCTGTTGTTGTTGTTGTTGTTGTTGTTGTTGTTGTTGTTGTTGTTGTTGTTGTTGTTGTTGTTGTTGTTGTTGTTGTTGTTGTTGTTGTTGTTGTTGTTGTTGTTGTTTTGTTGTTTTGTTGTTTTGTTGTTTTTGTTGTTGTTGATGTGGTTGTTATTGCTGCTCATGTTGCTGTTTCTGCTGCTGCTGCTGTTGTTGCTATTGCTGCTGCTAATGCTGCTGCTGCTGCCGCTGCTGCCGCTGCTGCTGCCGCCGCCGTCGTCGTCGTTTTCCCTTCTTCATCGTCGTCTTACTCTTGTTATTCCTGTTATGATGACGTCGACAACATTTTTTGAACAATTTGAAAATTACCGTGACTGACAAAATATTAAGCACAAATTGCGTTTACTCCTTTTCCTTTTTTAGCAAAAACAACCCTGATTCAAACATAGTTTTTCTTCTCATAAAACAGCAAATCAGTGTAAGTGTATTCTTACTACGGCCATGTAGTTAAAATATCTTTAATACCACAACATAATTGTTATAATTACAGGTGAATTCTGTATTAGGTCAATTAGCAAAATGTTTAACGAAAGTATACATTCGACAGATTACTCGCACACGTTATTGTTTTATTGTTAATTATGGTGAGTTAATTACATGTGAAAACTCGGTTTTGCTATTCAAGTAACAAGATATTAATCACCAATTAACTATTACATCTTTGGGGTAACTATGTACATTTATTTGGAATTAAAATATCCCCATCTTTGCGTTATGTTTTTACAAAGAACAAAACACATTTTTTTTAGACCTGAAAACACCAAAACTGTGCCTGCAGTTTCAACATCAACAATTTCATAATATGTATACCCAATAGCACAAACGTTATCAAACAGAACATTTATATACATGTATGTTTTATTGTTTAACAAGTTATCAAATGATTAAGCATATTACACTATTATTTTTTTTTTACAAATCCACAGTTTTTTTTTCAATTGCCAGTAAATATGTTCACTCCTGAAACATGCAACCCTTCTTTATGTACCAACATGGACCGTTATAAGACAAGGTTTGTCGGTCACAACGGGTTGACAAACGGTTTAGTGGCCACAATGGGTCCAACATAAATGGTCCATCGGTTGACTGACACGAATGGACCATAATGGTCTATGTCGGAAAAAAGCCTAATGGTCGGTAAAACTTCTTTCTTTTGTTCTATTTGCTTGAAAAAACAAAACGGTTTTATCAATCAGCAAACCTTTAATATTTTTTAATGTGTTTATAATATTGACTGCTCAAAAGATGACTGTCTTCCTTTGTCCACGCCCAAATTCAAAAACTTATCTTTACCCTCTTGGGATACATCCCCGCTATACCGGCCCCAATAATGTCTAAACGAACCGAGGACCGGCCACACTGATGACTAACATTCTACCTTCCAGGAGCAATAATATCAACGATCCCTGTAGTGGCTGTACGTTTTCGTGGTAGGTAGCTAGTCACTGCAGTTTTTCAATAACAAGTTTCCTTTACGGTCACTCTAAAACACAGACACAGCAAATAAGATTCCTTATTGGTAAATTGCTTCCAATTATCATAAACTCATCCAAAAGCTCATAACTAATGAGTTAGTCGTGGCCACGTTAGGCTACTTTCAGGTCCCACATGATCAACTGTAGAAATCAGAATAGAAAACCAGTATCACTACCGGATATTGAAAACATCGGCTATAATACCATAGAGTAACACTTCAAATATACCAGCGGCATCTTGCTGGTAACATATACTGCAAAAGTATCAGTACTTGTGGAATTTCTATAGCTATGATGCGACACTCCACAAACCCACGGCCGAGGGTACAGTTCATCCGGTGAGTGTTTCTCACCAGTCTGTTCCTCACTATTCTTTAACATCAAACTTGTACGTAACACTTATACACATAATACGTTTTATAGATTACATAAGGGAGTCGTTGAACATTTAAAATGTAAACAGAATTGATTAAGGGAAGACGTTGCTCCAAATAGAACAGACAGACTGTCCAAAAAAGGTAACCCACAAACAAAGGGGACAATGACCAACCTATCTACATAATGCCACTAATCATGGTTTATCATAAACTATGGGTCATGAGCTTTCCATTGAAATCTTGGCTGCTTTTCACTGGTCATGCATCACTGACTTCCATTGTCTTGAACATCGTTCACGAGTACATTGAGTTTGTGATTTAGTTTGGATCTCTATATGTTTCACATGGTGTTTTTTTCTCATTATTGCAACACATCGTCTTCTTCGTTTTTGTTTTTGTTTTTTGTTTTTTTTTGTTCTCATTTGCATCGTTGCTGCCCCATTCATAGTACAGATTGGCTGCCACACGTGTATAGGAAACAATTCCGTACGGAGCTCTGATTCGAGGATCCGATCAACATTACTGTTTAAAGTGATTTATTTAGTGAATATTAACTTTTCAAGACTAAAAAACACAAAAAAGTTTATTCCATATCACAGCAACTTTTTGTTTTAGTTTGTTTGTTTGTTTGGTTGGTTGGTTGGTTTGTTGTTTATTTGTTTGTTTGTTTGGGTGTTTTGGTTTTGGTATGTGGCTTTTGTTTTTCAATTTACAAACAAAAAAGATAGTATTAGCTCGCTAAATAATATCCAATTGTGACCTTAGAAAGTGGGCATAATTATGAAACATTTATATGTCATATGTCGATGCTCATTTTATAATAGTTTTGAAAACCATTATCATTTTTCTCAGTAATCAGTTATTTACAAGACTTGAGGAAAAATGTCTTGAACTATCACATCATCATTTCCCAAACTGTTACTACTTTTGTCTCAAAGTGTAAAACAAAACAACTCACATCCGGGTTCTTGGACAGTTATTTACATAGGTTTGTGACTTGGTGTTTCAATCAGTTTACGGTCTCTCATCGCTACTAATATAAAACCATCTGTGTCATTATCAACAGGCATGTACGAACACGAATTAATTGGCCAGCAAACACGAGAGCAATCACACAATGAAAGTGCATTTCTTGTTAGTGATTAATGACTTGCATGAATTGCAAAGTCCCTGAAGTCGTAAAGTAGTTTTTAAAAGTTGCTCACAAATTTTTAAGGAATCAGTAGCACCTTATACAGAAAGATTCAAAGAGATACTTGACGACATCGTTAACGCCAAAGTTACAAATAGAGTATAATAATATGTAGTAATTTTATAAATATTATCTATTCACGTTCAAAAAATCCTCTTTTGTTGCACTTTAGCACGCACAGCATGGTGTTGTGTATTTGTTTCACAAAGCTGCATCCAAACTGAATGGAATATCATAGCTACCTTCACCAGGTCATGCACATGGCAAGACATACTGCATTGAAAGACAAATCCTCTTTATCATGACTACGAAAGAACCACGTTGTTCCCCTTCATTTACCAAAGTTTGGGGCAGTACCAAATAAAACAAACGTGACAACGAGCGTTGCTATGCTGAAGACGACAAGGCAGAGACGATCCACCACCATCGCGGCGAACTTCCAATCAGAAACGACCTCGCCCTCTGTCTCCTTCTTCCGGTACCTGTTTGTAAGGAACCTCACCTCCTCCAAGATGGCGCCCCTGTTACTGCACCGGCACTCCTTGCCGTCCTGAGACAGCATGGGCTCGACCTCTCCTCCGTCACCGGCGTAGTTGGCGTACTTCACCCCGATGACGTCCGTCGAGTTGAGGTACCCTTGACAGTTACCAGTCCGGATACCGTTCCTGGTGGCCTGGTGGCTTAGGCCGGTGCGATTGCGCAGTGGGGAGCGCTCCATGAGTTCAATGTCTTTTTTGGGTTTGCCGGTCACGTGTTGTGGCAAACATGGTGCGCACATTTTGCGACCTGGGCGGCTCATGCGCAGCAACCATGGTAGATATTCCAACAAAATGCATCTTAGCTGTTTAATATAAGGGTTTATAATAATGTAAGTTAATCATCGTTTAATGTGTATACACAGTCTTGAAACCCTAACGTTAAAATACATAACAGGATTGGTTATTACGGATCAATATAAAAAGCTACATTTAGTTAAACATTTGTATGCATACAGCGAACAACTTGACAGGGCGCCCTCATGAGTATCCCAAACAATCAATCACGTGAGCATAACACTCAATCCTACACATAAAAATTGCTCAAAGCGCACAATTTATGAGAGTACACCATGGTTAACAATCAACCTTGGAATTAAATATATTCCTACATAAAGCAGTTCGGCTTTCGTAAAGAGTTTGATCCAAAGAACTCACGAAAACTTACCCATCCATGCATAACGTGTGTGTCCGGATTACGGAAGTGCAAGTTCAAGCTGACTACAGTGCAGACCACGGATAGCGCCACCAATACCAGCACACAGGTGAAGTATTTAGCTAATTTGAAGAAGGAAAAAACATTGTGATTCCCCTGTTCAGCTACAGACATGTTCAAACTTAATTTTTAATCCAGGTTTTCTGTGTCATCCTTCTTTTAGTTAACCAAATAGGGACAGCGGATGTACTCTTCTGTTCATTTAAAACAAACATTCTCTATGGTATACATAACAAAAGGCTCGAAAGCAGCGCCGTAGCTTGAGTAAAATTTTAGGGGGCACAAGGACAGAGGGGGGGGGGCACCATTTGTCCTAGGGGGACACTTTTAGCCACATAAAACTGTAGTTTCCATTTGTATTTTTCCTTAAAAAAAACTTTTAGACGCTCTTCTGACGTGCCAAGGTAAAACAAAATACATTTTGCGTGTAAACAATTAAAAAAATAGTTTTACAAACATGGAAATTACTACATAAAAGCTTATAAAATGTAACATTTTATTCTGGTAATTTTAATCTCAAAAGTCCAGATTTCAAATTGGGGAGGGGGGCACCCGGGGACACGGACATCAGTGGGGGGGGGGGCAGGTGTGTGTCCCCCCCCCCCCCATGCCCACCCCCTTAGTTACGCCACTGCTGCAAAGGGGAAACGGTTCGGATATTGAGCAAAAATGTTGCAAGATTCCGATTTGTCCATAGTTATAACTATGTTTGCCTACGGTCACAATGTTTTGAATACTGTTGACTGCAGTGGTAAGGATGGGTTCTAGATAAGGGTAATGCATGGGAAATAATTGGTGCCAGTGTTGGGGGTTTAAAGGGTTAGGGTTAAAGTTCAAAGTAGATATTACAATGTTTCAAGGTATTTGTTTATACATTTGTATTTCCCTGACAGCCCCTCTTTATCTTTTATCGTCAAATGTCATACAAAATCTTCGGTTTTGGGCTTGATCACTGGACATTTACTTTGTTTTGAGCCTTCTTTGCCAGATAGGCAAATACAGGGTCATTTTACATATTTATGTCAAGTGAATGACGGGGGAAGCATGGCTAAAAACTAGAATTTTATGGACATACCGATTAGAGGAATCACGAAAGACGTTTCTGGCATAGATGCTGCTACTATCATCATAAACACCGTCAAAGACAATAGAATTGTTACCCCTGTAAACAACAAAATACGGTTACGAATAGCAAATTATTTAGCATCAGTATTGATGTTATCAACCGAAAAAACCTCACTTACACTTTGAACAAAATATTGAGGTTGGAGCATAGAGGACTTGTATCTGTCACGAATTTTGGCAAGTCTGCGCAGCGAAATAGCTACAGTTGTACGTACATTAGGTATTTTTCTAATTATGTTTTAGGGCCTCCGGATTTACTCATCTTTTGATGACAGTGTTGTATTTGTGTATCTTATTGACAGCACCTGTAACTGGTTGATTCGCATAATAATTTTATTAAGTATGATCAAATTTCTTTGCCGATTTTGGTTCAAAACTATTTTAAATCGAGCGGTGTGTGTTTTTGAACATTAGGTGGCAGCAGACATTAATGAACTTACCTGGTAAGTCTGCTGCCACCAAGCGTCCCCGAAAGTCTCCCATTCAAAAATAATTGGTCCTGAAAGAATACTACTCTTTATCATAATAAACGCACCGAAAGACAATTTCTCTCCACTTTCTGGAGGGAGACTGAAGCTTAAGACGGTCAGCATAGAGATGAGCACACACGGGATAAGAACATTGACGAAGTAGTAGAGAGAACGTCTCCTTATGTGAAGGTGAAAGGTCACAACGGGATAAAAAGTACCTTCAAAGGGGTCGACCTTCCTCGTGGCCCACATACCTTAGAAAAAGAAAATATTATTAGAAATGACTGACTGAGATGCTGAGAAACTAAAGCCGTGTTCGCATTTGACTTTTGGGGGGTAAACAAACAGAGCAAATGGGTGACTTGACCGTTTTAAGCCAAGAGCGAACGGCCCAGGAAAATTCACCCTGGTAACTTCAAAGAGTCCAATGGAACTGAACCATAATTTAATGGTGCGATGTAAAGTCATCCAGTAGGGTTGAGTTGATATTTATTTTAATGCGAGCGACTACTGTGATAGAATAGTCTTTAGTAAGAGTCTTATAAACCTTATGCATCTGACGTCATGAGTTTCGTAGAGACAGCGCCCTCAATGAGGTCAAAACGAGGGTAAGCTTACTGTAGGAAAACGGCTGAGCACCCTCTATTGGGAGGAACAACATCAATGAGGCCAGTCTAGCTGCGTCATCTTATTCTTGACTTTCGTTAAAAAAAAAAAGGTACTATAATAGAACTTTTCTTACCCAGCGTTTCCCATTCGCCATTTTCTGTCATAGTTTTAAAGAAGTCAGTGGTGTTCTCCACAATCAGATCCAAGGCGCTACCGTCATAAGTCCAGGAGCTGAGGGTCAGACTGCAGGTCTGCTCGTCAAAAGGGAAATACTCCACGTCTATTCGACACGTACTCCGCAAGATGCCTGGCGGGATCCACAGGCAGCTACCCGACGATTCTATCACCACGTTGGTGTGATAAGTGGCGTCAAAACCATCGTCAGCACTGGAGTTCGACGAAACCAAAAATATCAAAATTGGAAAGCGAATTTTTAAACAAACTAGTGTATAATTTATTTGAACGTATTTTACACACAAATGATGTGAAGTTTGACATCTTACAGCAAGCAAAGATCCCAGCTAGTCAGTGACGTCCACAAATTGAAAAACGGTGTATTAAAAGACTCATGCCCACGGTACACCCCAGGGAACCTCAAAACTGATTATTTGAGAAAATTGTACAATTTTGTTGCCGAAATGAAGATCTCTTATCCCTAGTAAATCAACTGCAAGGAGCTACTGCTTATTAGTATCGCGCGTCTATAAGGCTGGTCTAAAAACTCTTGGCTGTGCGTGAGCACGCCTTCTTCCTGGTAACTTCCGTGGCCGGGAGCCCCGGGATCGGAATGACAATCCAGGTAACCTAAATCTCTGCATGAAGTGGATGTTTTCTTGCCGCGAGGCTTAGCGATACACCTGGAGTGGATCTGAAAAACTTCTGCTTCTTTATTGTTCAAGTGGATTTTTTGTCCTCAAGGTTTACATATCGGTGGGTTTGATATTACTTTTATAAAGCTCGGGTTAAATTAGGACGCCGTGGTGGTGTTTTGGGGTTGTTCAAACACCGGGAAATGTGTTCAAGGAGACGGTCCAACTTTTTCTTGAAGGGGGGGGGGATGCGTTGGCTATCTCCGTGACCTCGCAAGTTCTTATTCACTTCAGAAACGACTACCATGTTTTGAACGTACGTAATTATGAAGTTTATACAGGCCCTTACCCCGCGGCCCTAACCCTGCGTCCCTTCGGCGCAGAACACTCTCACCTGCTCTCTTTTAAACAACGGTTTCATTTTAGGGGAAAAAATGGTAAACAAAATACAGTCAGTCTGTGTACCTGTTATAGAGAAGAACATCTGGGGTCCATATTTTCGAGGGTGGGAGACGAATGCTCTTGATACCTCCGTAGTCAGATTCATTCCAGGCAAGAGTTGGATCATTCCAATTCTGTTATCCAAAAAACAAAAACGATATCCATGAAAATCAACCATCAATATTTCATATAATCAATATACAGACGCAATGCAGTTAAGATGATGATAGTAACAGTATACGATACTAAAGCCCCAGCTCAACATTGGTAAGAAAGAAAAACATAAGTTTGCACAGATTTACATTTAAAGGTATAAAGATAATGAAGGTAGAAAACTTTCCTTGAAATATTTCTGCCTGAAGTGTTATCGTTTTTAAATAGAACATGAAATAAGGTTCAAAAATAGTTTTCGTCTCTAGCCGTGAGACAAAAACTATGTTGAGTGCATTTTTACCGTTTTCTCTCAAATGAAACAACGAAATGAGCTGTCATTTTCACAGGTTAGTTTCATTACAAATATCTTGATTTGTGCATGAATGGACGCATTTACAATCAGTTTACCAATGTTGAGCTGGGGCTTTAAGGGAAGGTTCGCCCGACAAGACGTGGAAGTTGCACCTGGCAAGACAAAGTAGGCCACTGCCATTGTGTAGAGACCCAGTGAAAGCATTTGAATGATAAAAATACGTTGTACGTTGAAAAGTATTTTGTGAAAAGCTAGTTACCTGACAGATAATGTGTCAGTTAACAGATATGTCGTTTAATTAAGGCCTCACGAAGCTCCCCTGATCATCATCGTCATCATCATCATCCCCATCATCGTTGCCCATCCCGTCCTATTCGACAATGAGTTTGGCGTCTCTTACAATCAGCTACACGCGCGCCTGGGATGTAACTCAAAACCGAGGGCAGATAACATAGTACAGCTGCGGTGTGCGATTGGATGAAGAGTGGTCTCTGCCTCATATACAAGTACAATCAAATCTACCTGAGTGCGAGCAGTAGAAGCGCTGAAACTTACAGTTCAAGTTAAATGTATTAGAACTTGAAAATAATAATGCGTGTACGAGAAGCAAGAGTACTACAAAGGTGCACACAGCCTTTTTTTTAACACCGAGTTGTGTGGACTCCCCATTGTTTGTGTAATTGGTTTGCGGTAACACCATGTGATTATATCAACTTTGCTATAATACAGTAGATTGTTCTTGTGAGAACTTGTCTTGCTATTATTATACTACGGCGGAGTAGATTTCCTATTGTTGTTCTATATTATTCCTTTTTCTAAAGAATCCCTTTTCGGGGACAGGGTTTGACAAAGAACAACCTTGTGGGGACCTTTGTTCCGAATGTCCCCACAACGGTGTGTATACCAGTCCGCATTAATTTATGTGAGTACAAGCCTAAAGTTAACGATTATGAATGCCGTCTTTTTACTGTGGTTTTGTGCTGAAAAGTTTGAAAGAAGTGTGATAAAGTTACGTAAGCCTAATGCATGCACAATTCAGTCGTAGCAATTTCGATGGGCGTCCCATGAATCACTGATTAAAGAAGAAGAAAAAAACCACAAACTAAAGATTATTGGCGGCTACGGCTACGGCTACTGTTGGATCGCCGCGTCATCTTGCGTTGAAGTATAGCACGTCCTTAGCAGCACCCTTAGCAACAGTCGTAGTCGTAGCCGTAGCCGAAGCCGGAGCCGCCACTTCGGATACGGCCTGTTAACGCTAGCACCATTTTGTCAGGATCCCAGTGTGCAATATTAATTACGAATACTTATTCTCCTGATGCTTAAAAAGGGTCAGTCTATTTTCCACTCTGTCCCCTGTTTGGTTATGCCGTGTCACAATTGACGCCTTCTGTAATGGCTGCAGCCTGATCGCTTGAATCGCCTATAAGTGGAATGGCCGCGTAATTTCTGTTTTTCCATCGCTGCAATTTCTGTTTTCATCGCTGCACCGGCGAACTTTTGTGAAAATAACCAACAATACAAAAAACAGTTTGCCACAACGCAGGCGAGTTCCCTTGTGGGTTGACCAGTTCTCATCCAGGTCCATTTTCAACCGACTGTTGGGATTATCGCTCTAAAAGGCGTACGCCTCGGGTTATCCAAAATGTTCCTCGCGTCTGCAAAATGCATTACATCTACAACATTCTTTACATCCGCAGAAGAAGAAGAAAAAAAAACATTCACACCACCGCAATAAGGCAAGAAGGCATGGCAATGACCTTGGCCGACATCTTCATATTATGGATGTATGCATAGACTATTTTGATCGTTTTGCCAACAGGCGAAGAATTAAGCCCTGAAATTGGAGGAGCAAGTGCATAATACATTCGTAACATAATTTATTATCGAGTATTGTGCTCTGCGAAAACTCTGGAATGATCAGGAGAATGTAAAGCGTCTTGAGTGGTGGCGCAATTATGCTCAGAAGATAAACGGGATCTGGTTGTCCCACCCACAGTTTTTTTCCACCCGGTGCTTCATCAGTTTTGCCAATATTATACCTGAAAGATTCTAGTGCTTGAAGATAAACGCTTAAACAAATCCGCAACTAATCTTAGGAAGCAGGCTGTCCATCAACAAAAATGTTCATCAAAAATATCTACCAGAAGCTTCTTGATCTTTCTTGAGCGGTATGGAAAATGAGTTGAGATGCTTCAACTTGAAACATAACACGACCGATTATTCCAAATCCATCATTGACTGGAATGCCGAGCTTTGTTATTGGAAAATATTTCCCTCGTTTCCGTAAAACGTTAAGAACAATCTCTCTTTTTCTTCTTTTCTTCTCTGCTTCTTCTTGTTCTTATTCTTCTTCTTCATCATCTTCTTCTACTTCTTAAAAATCCAGCCAGCAAATGTATAAAAAAAAAACTCTACATCTTTTATGCCGCGTTCCGCGCAACCTTGCATAACATCTGCTTTGTATAAAAGGTGGGAGTGTGATGTAAAGTGTGCCCTGATGTCTCGTTACAGCTGACGCCTCCACGGTGCAGTTTCAAATAACGGTCAGAGGATTGGTGCCAGCAATGGACTACTTTCTTTATCACTGGGTCACGAGGAAAACTCTGATTAAAATATTGCGATCATTGCGTCTTCCGCGGTTTACTGCTTGATAAAGCACAGTACAAACCCTACGGACGAAAACTGCTGAGGAGACTTCAACTCTCCAATTCAAAACTGAAAAATGTCCGGACTTTGGCGCCGAGCCCCAATTTTAAAGAGCAGCAGTCACGCATCCAGTGTGACGCGGGGATCTCGCGCCCCCTCCCGATCCAAGATCTGGGCCAAGTTACAAAGAGCCGCTTAGCAGACAATAACAATTAGCTTAACAATTTTCTGCAAAAAAATAAGCAGGAAACCAGTTGTAACCTAAAACAATCTTTTGGCTGCATGGTAACATTTTTTTTTGGTAAGCTTTGCTGATTGTTGTGCTTAATTGAAGCAGCCCTTTAAAATCAGGTCTTGCGTGGAAAGTGTAACTGTTGTCTGTTTGTTTTTTAAACGTCATACACGGTCATGTTTCAGCTTGATTTTTGTTATTGTTTACACTGGTGTGTTATGTAAGACTCTACGAGTTGAGTAATTTTGGAATGGGCTGTGACGACAGTTTTTCATAATTTACCTTAGGTTGAAACAAATACTAACATCAGTCAAACGAAAAAATGGCACAAGAGTTACATTGGAACACCCAAAGATTGGGTACAAGAGTCACATCGGAAAACCACCCCAAAAGATAGTAAAAGTAAAATAAAGGTACAACTGCAACACTGAAAGAATAATTAGTAGCATCTTGCAAGAAATTTAGTTTTGGTGCGATCATGCCTGGGACTCCTTCGAGCAGTGGGTCGCTATCAATTGAAATCACCACGATCATCATCACCCCAAAATTGATCAAAACAATTACTAGGTCAGTTTCCCTTGTGGTTTATCGCTTCATCATAATTATACTTACAAATTTCAGCCAGGCATTTATGACCAATATCTGATCCTTTTCATTCTGTAAACAAGAAGGGAAAGAAGAATGCAGAATGATTTACGAAAAAAGTCTTCATATCATGCAATTACTTATAGGGTGGCGCTATAAAACGTGCCAGTGGGTTCTTTTATTTCCTCGATGTGTCTGACCCACCAAAGTCCAATCAATATGTCAGGTTCAATTTATACAAATCACAGTGTTGAGCGTTGACGTTAATCGTCATAAATTTGTTTTTTTCCAATGTTCTTACGTTCTTCTTGGCAGTGATTACGCGTGCATTGTTTTCACATAACCAAGGAAGCTCTCCGTGGAAACATTTTTGGAATGCTCATCAAAAATGTATTCTTATAAACACAAGAAAAGTTCCCACTTGCATTGCTTACTGCGGAAGCGTGTACGTACACGATAGTTATCTTGTACGTACACGATAGTTATCACACACGATAAATTTTGACTTATCGTGTACGTACACGGTAATTAACATGTACGTACACGAAAACTATCGTGTACGTACAAGATAACTATTGTGTACGTAAAAAAATAACTATTGTGTACGTACACGATAAGAGTGATATATTTTTTTTTATTTATGTGGCGGCAATACGCTTCCGTGGCTTACCATGACATGCGCTTATAACGCCTTGGAACACTCAGAATTCTGTGGGCCGTTTGCCTACATTACACAGGCCTTGTGTCATAAGACCACTATACACAATTACCGGTAGGCCTACAATGATAGCATTTCTTACTCAATGGGTGTCATAACACCTTGCAGAAACTGTACTTATTTTTACGCACATGAGAGAATGTTGAAAGGTGTTCCTATAGTGTCATTTAGAGCATTAACGGGCACCATGGGACAATTTGCTGCCACTGTCAGAAACACTGGGTCATGCCCCAAGCTTTACAACCGAATTTACAGGGAACACTTCATGATTTTTTTTATTTTATTTTTTCAGAAACAGAATTTGCTTCGACAATTATAATATGATTACACACAATGCAATACTGGTGAATATCAGTCATGAGCAATCAGGGGTACACAAAGCAATGGCAACGCACTGATACACCTCCTTGACTTGAATAAAAAAATAAATCAGAAAAACAAAAACAAAATTGCCATCCAAGATGGCTGCTGCGTGCTGGGGATTAATCAAACGTCCTTGTGGAAGTAATCAAGCGACCCTCCAACGTATAATCGTGTCAAACAAACGCCATCATCAAAGACACTAGAGCACTGGCCTCTAAATCCGGTATACAGAAGTCCACATCACTTGTTGGCCGGAGGTTTGGAGCATCTTGTTTTGATATGAGTTAAGACTTATAAGTGTTAAGTGAAAAGATGTTGTCCGATGATGTGTTCTTTTAATTGATTGGAATTTTGCCAGAGTTTCATCGACACTTTGATAAGAAGACATGTAGTGATTTACCATGGACCAGGCTTCTAAAAAAAACAGGGGGGAATTCATTCATTCAACATTCACAAGGTATTCACTGATACCTTTCTTTATGCCATAGGCCTATATCAAGTCTTGATACATCTTGGTTGCTTAGTTACAGTAATGTCATTGAGCCAAAATTTGTTGAAACTGGAATTTTTGTTTCGACAAAGTGACAGATTGTAGCCTTGTGCATGTGTTACTACATGTGACACAACGTGGTTTTGCATGGTTTTTAGTTATTATGAAGTGACCGAATTTATCACGCCACACAGAGCAATGTAGTGTGTGTTCCACTTAGTGACACCGTTCCCTATACCATTATTACACGCGGAATACGAACCACTGTGAAAACTCGATAATGTGTTTAATTATTTTTTGTCCACGAAGTGACTTTTTTGTTTATAAGTATGCTACTTTTTTACTGTAGTTGTTTCCCTATAAATAAATGCGTACAGTTACGTGTCCTGCGAGATTTCAGCTTTCTAACAAATATAAAACAATTTAGATTTTTTACCATGAAATAAACTCGAAACCTCCGATTTTATAACTTAACCAACGTCAATCCGCAAAATCTCGCCACTTGTGGTCTAACAATTATTGTACTTTGTAAAAACTGCGAAGACATTGTCAAATACGTTATCAAAAACAAGCCTGGGTGATCGCTACGAACAACATATATATGGATATATACACATCAGTTCCATCGCAGTTTGAGTTCGCTGAGTTTATTTTTTTTTAATTAGCATCTGACGTTTACTCGGAAGATGCACTCAGTTAAAGGTGGTACTGGTTTTTTACAGGGTGTTCCTTTATTTTGGTATATCCCTCTACCCCTTTCTGTCTGTTTTTCTGCCAGTCTGTCTGCCTGTCTCTGTCTGTTTTCTCTCTATCTCTCTTGTTTTCATTATCATTTTTTGACATACCACGTTCATAATCTGCTGGAGTATGCAGCTGATTTCCACCACGAGAGCTCCGTCCTCAGGGTCTGCCGGCAGGGTCAGCTCGCGGTGAGGGAACAGCTCAGTGTTCAGTAGTCTACTCACAAGCTCCCGCTCATGGCGACCGACTTCGGTAGAATCTGTCAAGGGAAATTATTATGATCAAGCGAGATCACTTGTGAATATTTTTCTCTCCCTCCTCTCTTTCTCTCTTTCTCTCTTTCTCTCTCTCTCTTTCGGTTAAAAGAAAAGTGTACTTTGCCAAGTGTTACAAACTCAAGATACAGCCCACTCCTGCAGACAAAATATATCAAACTGTTTGAAATTTTAGGATCTAACACTCAGCGTGTATCCCTTTAAAAAACACATCATTTCAAGAGATAACTTCTGCATTTTCCCTTCATGTCACTCTCACAAACATTTTCAACACAAAAGTAAGGCTGCACATAATTGACGTTTGAGAACATGATAAGTTCAATTCATTATCAGTCATGTCTCCTTTCTCACCCTCATTTGGTTTTATATCCAAATTCAACCAGGGCCTCTGGAATCCTTTAAAGAATGTATATCATCTCTCCTATCTGGAGACAAGTGTAATTGCTTAAAATCACCTTATCTCGCACTGTCCCAGATTACCGTTACAAGCTGTCCAAGTTGCAATTAATGGCGGGTCAATGTGCACCTCAAAATGCTAAGAGATAATCTTCAAAATGGGAGATGCCAACAAATGTGATTTTTTTTTAACAACGTAAATATTGTATACTACACAAACCCATGTGGTGAAATCGAGGCTGTAGGGAAAGAAAGTCCGGCTTCAAATGATTATGTTATGATTTGATTTTATTACACTTTAAACTGACGAAACAATAATTAGTCAATTTATTGAATGTATATCGTTTATCATCGCTGTACGACAGTGATGACAGTCACTTTGAACCAACACAGATTGCTACAACATTAAGAACTAATAATATTATAAGTATATTTGTTTAAGGTAAAACACAGGATTGTTAAAGTTGATAGTGCGGTCTTCTTACTTTTTGTGATTTAACATATACATGGAAAAAACAAACCTGGGAAAATTTGGGCTAAAGCGTCGTCTGAGTCAGGAGAATAAAAAGTGAAAACCGTGCACACTTTTCAGCACTTAAACATATTGATCTTAATTTTGATTGTTACCAACCGAATTAAAATCGGGGTCTTCAAATTCTATTTTCTCAACTTTGACAGTATTTCAGACAGAAATATTTATATGGAAGATTGGTTGTGGTATGAACATCATAATCAGTAAGCTTTTCAGACTGATACTAATTTTATAAATTTTGTGATGAATACCAATACTATACTCTACCTTTAACTGAACATCATTTGGTTCGAATGGTATCTCAACAGAGTCTGATAAAAAAATAATTTAAATCATCTTCAATCAGAAAGCTTACTTCACGCTCTTACCAATGGAACGTGGAAGTATTGCGAACATTTTGGGGAACCTAGAGTTCTCACATGCATTGCGCTTTAACACATTTTAAAGGGAAACAAAATCGCGCAATTTAACGGGCCTACCGTTCAAATCATGCGAGATTTAGAGTATCTATTGCACTGGTCTGGACTCTTGCTTCTTTCCTTTATTTTTGTGAATGTAGTGATCTGAATCATATAAAAAAAACCAATACAATTCAAAATATACGTATACAGTATATGTAACCAAAGAACGGGAGATGTCAACCAATGACACAAGAAAACTAAACGTAAAAACCTATGTAGCATCATATCAAGATCGGTATTAACGTAGCATACGCCATACGACTCAATCTGGCCCTTCCAAGACGTGATGAAATAAAATCCTAGTTAATAAGATCATAAATCACAATCCTTGTCCTGAACTTCTTTACTTCATTAACATTCCCCCCACTCTCTCGGAACGACCCAATAAAAAATGCTTAATAATAATAATGTCAATGTTTAGAAGATAAAGCGCCTACCATCTGCATTAATATGTTTGCATTTAGCCAAATCCAATAAACACTCAAAGCACTTCTTTTTTTCTGAATGTAACTGGATAATATTCCATAATCGCCTGCAATAGCCATCATCCAGTCAGTCAGGCAGCGGATCTCTAGCCTATGGCACGCCAGCCAGGGCCTGAAATCGAATACACGCGCTACACATTTACAATCAGTATTTTAAAGAATGTCTCTTGTGTTATCCTTATTAACTTTTATTTTTTTTATTTTAAGATCTTTACACAAGCGTAGCTTCCAACAACAACTTGAATTCACAGAGTTGGTTCAATAGAACAGCTGCTGTAGGAAACGCATTAAGCTAAGAGGGGAAAAACGCATTTCAAATGCTATGTTCTTTTAACTTGCCCTACCTAGTTTTCTGACAACACGGCTCACAAAAATTGTCTTTTTGTAGCACCTAACAGAGCAAACTCATTTACGCAAAGCTGTTTAAAAGAGAGAGAGAGAGAGAGTGGGGGTTGGGGGAGAGAGAAAGCACAATGCAAATCGCCAGTAGAGCTTTGAAGCGCTGTGTAAAGAAGACACAACGAAGACTTGAACAAAAACCGATCTGCGTGCAACTGGCTCTGACGCACCGAGGGCGTTCTCGGATTAATTTTACGAACAAAAAGCACTGGGGACGCTGTGAAAAGTCGCAACAATCGGAGAAAAACGTTTTCGATTTACCATGTTGACAAACACTGTGTGTGATTAAGTAGAATAGCAAAACGTGTAAAGGGGGAGGGGGTGAATTGTATCTCTAGAAATGTTGATCTAAGGAAAGATCTCATTCCTTCAACAAGCTCGAATGACAGATTATTTTGCACTTTACGGTCCCCTAAAATGACGACTCATCAGGCACAGTTGATTAATACCAAAAATGAAATCTTCAACAATTTGGTATTCAGAGATAATTATTACGTAGTCGCTTCTCGTGATGTTGTTGTTGTCCTTTGTTCTTGATTTGTGTCTGTGTTGGGTTCAGTATAACTGATTCTATGGTGAGACATGATAGTATTATTATTATTTTTTTTTTCTAAAAGAACATTTGTTTTTTACTCATACACCGATGTGTGTTAAGCACTGTATACTCAGTACTTTCCCGAGTCCTACGAAAAAAATCCACCTAGGCATATTCCCCGGGTGGGAATCGAACCCACGACCCCGCCATTCTAGAGCAGATTGCTCGGCAGCTAGAGGCAGTTCGAATCCTATTGGCAGCAGGCACCGCAACCATTATAATAGATGTTAATTTTTGCATCGAGTATAAATAATATATTTGTGTTTTTTACCCATACACCGCGGTGTGTATTAAGCACTGTATACTCAGTACTTTCCCGAGTCATGTGAAAAAAATCCACAGGCCTGTCGTAGGTTCGAATCCCACCCGATGAATATACATGTGGATTGTTTTGCTTAACACACATTGGTGTACGGGTAAAAAACACAAATATTATTCTTTATCCCCGATGCAAAAATTAACATCTCTTATAATTTATTTTTAAGTTGAACGGAAAAGGTTTCTTGTCAAAAGATGAATCCCAACACTGCTCTAGAGCGTATACGGGTTGTTTATTTTAGGTACATCCCTTAAAAACCCTCGTAAAACCGGAGAAGAGTGTTCGATAAACAGAATTACAAATCCGTGACAACAGATCGTAGTGGTCATGTTACAGGGTATAGAATGATGTGGTGTTAACCTCTTTTTGTAGTTGTAGAGTCTGTTAAATATAGATCCAAGAGTGCACGTGTACAGTCTGATCCGAATCCAACGCGGCAGCCTTTTCTTCCCGCCCAAAGCTGTTACCAGACAGTAAGTACGTTGGAATAATCGATATCCCCATTGCCTCCCCCATTTTGTAATACATGTACTTTACGTTTCCCCCTCCCCCACTCAACTTTGAGTCGATGGAGTCTGGCCCCAGGCAGGATTGGTAACAGTATCCATTAGAACGCATCACTGCATCACATGGGTATCGGGATTCTTGATTAGCCTAATGGCCGTCGGGCAGGGATTCGACATCGCCCCGTCTGACCATCAGGTAGGATATTGAAAACGGGTTTGCCAAAACCCAGTTTTGGACCGTGATAAAAAGATTTATGTTGATATGAACTTGCTCAAATCAAGTTTCAAAGGAGGGAAAGAAAATGGACCTGAAATCTTTGACGGTTTTCTGAGCTAGACTCGAACAGTTGTAGGGTGTGACCTACACTGGCTAGTAAACTGCAAAAACTCTGGTGTTAAATTGATTCTTTATGGTCTATAATGTGACAACACCAACACAGTGCAGTGTTAATTACTAACAAATCTTTGAATTAATTTAGTTCATTTCCACGTGGGTTTCTATTGGCAAAGGGAACGCGTCACCCTGCAGCTATTGAAATAAATCAATTCAAGGTGTAGGCATTTAACACTGTGTCGGTGTTGTCTAAAACAGACAGAATCAATTTAACGCAGGAGTTTTTGTCTTATGTGAGCGTTTAGTGGGGTATCATAGTATCATAATAATCTTTCTTTATATAACTCTTGTCAACTAGAACCTATCCGAAAGGCGAAATAGTTGTTGACGCTAATAAAATCGAGAAATGCAAACGAAATAAAAGCTGAATAAAAATTTTGAGATGCAAAGTCACTTTGTTTCTGCTAGAATTCAGTCTAGGCATTTCGGCAAATTTACAAAAATAGTTCAATTCAATTCAATATTTTTATTGTCCAAGTTAAAAACATAGAAATTTGACATCTACTGGTTATATAAAAGTACACAAGATGTATAGTACAGTATTGTTCAAAATATGATGAAAATCTGTTTTTGCATCATCCTCCCAAACTGGCATAGATCCACATTATACAGCCAGCCCTTTATGCATTCTCATCCATTTTAATTTTGAGATATCGAATGATACGGATGTAATGACAGGACTTAGCCACGTCCTACCGTAAACGGACCTGTGCTACCCCACCCCCACTCTCCAAGTCCATATTATCAACACGTAAACGCAGAAACCAGACAAAAAGTCCACTTTACATCATTCAGTCGATTGTCCCATAACCCCCCCCCCCCCCGTCACCCCCATTCTCCAAAAGCACCTTGTTGTGGACACGTTTCTAGGGAAAACTTTAGAGCATCTTTAATTATTTGAAACTCAAGCGCCAGTAAACGGCCATAGATTTGATTGATTGAGCGGTTATTCATGGGGACATTTACCAGGCAGACAGAGTAAAGACTTCAAGTATTTTAACGAGACGGTACGCCAGCGCTAAAGATGCTTCAAAATGTCAATTATATTCAGGAGATTCGACTCCTTACAAACAAGAGGGTTAGAATGTGAGGCACGCTGCTCGCCTTGACGAGTCAAGGATATTAAAGGCCGTGTGCGTGTCACTAGTGGTTTGTAATAATTGACTCAGGGAAATCATTATTCAGTACATTCTTAATTATGCTTAGGGTTCATAATTCATTTCCTTCTTTTTGTGGTCACGCCAAACGTGGTTGGTGTTGAACTGTAGATCGACATTCTGTATCACGTGAAGGTGCGAGAATGAAGGTGGAAAAATAACCACTTTC
Source organism: Marthasterias glacialis (assembly GCA_911728455.2). Taxonomy (NCBI): domain Eukaryota; kingdom Metazoa; phylum Echinodermata; class Asteroidea; order Forcipulatida; family Asteriidae; genus Marthasterias; species Marthasterias glacialis. Next base: position 5,233,279 of record OU452230.1, read on the forward strand.
AATTTATTCATCGACCTCCCTGCCACACTTATCCATCCTTGGCCCTCCACTCTAGCCAATTTTAAACGTGAGAACAAGAATTGTGGATTTAATCTGTTTTAATTTAAGAATGTCGGTTCTTTCAAAAAGAAACATCAAGTGGCTTCATTTCAGACATTCAAAGCACATGAAATATGACTGCTTGCGGCACAAGACGTCCGATTACAGTCAAAAAGCGTCACGTAGTTAGCTTTTAAGTGGCATTGGGCACTTTTCTCAGAAAATGACACAATCCTGGAAAGATTGAGCGCTATTGAAGTGACCTTGGTGGTGAAAAGCTTATATCGAGTGGTAGACCTGATTCATTTGTATCAAAAGGTGATTGGGACACTCCAACTGATGTCCGTGCCCCCCCCCCCCCCCCCCCCCCCCCCCCAGTTTGAAATGTGGACTGTTGAGATTAAAAATTACCAGAATAAAATGTTACATTCTATAAGCATTTACGTAGTATTTTCAATGTTTTTAGAACTATTTTGAATTATTAACACACATAATGTTTTACGTCAACACCTCAGAAAACACTGAAAAGGGGCTTGTTTAGGGAAAAATACAAACGGGAACCACAGTTTTAATTGGCCAAAGTACCCCCCTAGAAAAAATGGTGCACCCCCTTGTGCCGCCCTAAAATTTTACCCTTACGGCGCTGCGAATAGAATTCAAGCATTTTGGATGTAAAAGCCAAGCAGAAATTCGGAACCAATGTTGGGTTTAGGCTAGTCCTAAGTAAACGGTTTAAGTCATAAATGGTTAAAGCCTTGAATTCAGTCGTATAGAGTTTTCAAGCTGACCGATGCAGATTATGGGGGATAACCCTGTGTTATGCTCGGTTGAATTGGTTTTTGTGAATTCAATTTATGTGTTGATCAATGTGAAACCAATTAAGGTAAAGACATAACTGGTATTAAAAGTGTACATTATTCCAATTCTCAAGTTTTCAACAAACGCATCCGTCAAGAAACAAACGTCATCAAATTATTGTCTTTGTGGGGTTTTTTCTTCTTCTTCAACGAATGACTGCATGTTTTGTCAGAGATTTTGTACACACTCATAATTATGATGTTATTTTAATGCAAAACAAGAATTTGTGGAGAAATCTTTTCTCGCAAGAGAAGTAATTCAGACAAAAATATTCGTTTTAGAACAAATTGTGCAAGAATCAGGTTTATGAAAAGTAAGCTTTCAGATTAAAAAAAAACAGTTTTTCCAAACATTATCATCATCATACATTCAATGTATATACTGTTTTTCTATATATTGTAGAATATTTTATCGTTTTGATTTAATACAAATTCTTGCATCTCAAAGTTTTGACAGTTGTACTTAATATAATATTTGAAACTTCAACCCGTTGATTCAAGTCATGCAGAATAAGACAAATTATAATTTTGTCCAAAGCATTTTTTCGGTCTCAACGATTACACAAAAATCCTCAGAAGTATCAATAAACCTCCTGTATTCACATCAGGAAATATAAGACTGCAAAAGTCACACCAAGGTGGCCTCGTGGTATCCGTAACTACAGATTGCTCAGCATCTTGCATTCCGCACGAATCAATCTTCAGTGAAGTATCGAGTCGCAATCCTAATCATTTCACATCCATCTTACGGTTGAAGCCAGCTGCGGTGACCGGTACACTGAAAGGGGGGGGGGTACTGGGCCCCAGAACCAGTACAAGATGCTGTCTGCTCGATAAAATACTTTGGGATCATCTTGACAACATTGCTGCAGCATTTTTTGCTTCATCTTCACTGCTGGAGGATGTTCGCAAGAATCCGTATAGCTTTTTTTTCTCTCCAAACCTGGGCTCCGGGTTCGAGCTCTTGGCTCCGTTTGATGTTGAAGCACCATGCAAAATGCACATTGCTCCAAAATTGATGATAGAGCGCAAGATAGAGCCGTGGAGCCCGAGCCTGGGTTTTGGGAAAAGGCCTCATATCACGGGTTTTTTTTTTATTATTCACATTATCTACAGTGGTTGCCAGTTTAGTATCGAATTCATTTTAAACTGCTCCACTTCAGTCATTTTCACGCAACTTACGGTCTTCAAATACACTTCTTCTCCACGTCCCCTTCGTTCGTTCATGATTATGGCTGACGTGCATTTTCCAGTTCGGCACCAATGCTTTGGAACGACCTCCCTGTTGACATCAAAACTCCCACAAATTTGAACATTTCCAAAAAGAGACTCAACACTTAATTGTTTTCCCAAATATTTTCTATGTAATTTAAGTTTTTGGGTTTTTTTTTTGTCAAAGCGCCTTTGAACAAAATAAAATGTGCGTACTGGCGCCATGTTTTGATTAAATGATATTGATTGATTGATTGATTGATTGATTGATTGATTGATTGATTAATTGATTGATTGAAGACTTTTGCCACCCTTGTCAGATTCCCTTTGTTATTTTTGACAGAGAGACAGTTCTGAATGATTCTTAATTCTTATTCGCAAAGAATCAGACTGTTTTACTGTTAGAACTTCTACTCGAACGAAACAAAAATGGTGACTGCATCATGAAGTTTGTGTTAAAACTACATCTTTGATTGTCACCGAGAATTTATTCAAACTGGTCCCATTAAATGTAGAAATATATTCCCGGTGAATGAACACTGACTACATTTCATTTGGACTGATCTTTCAGCCTAGCTTTGCAATGGTTACCCGATCACTGAAGCAAGTTTCGAATAACTAGTTTGCTGTATTTTACGTGTTTTAATATACATAATAACTGTACGGAAATGCATAAGATATGAACAGGCTTGCAGAAAGAAAGTGTAGATCCAGCCCTCTTAAACTTCAACAGCAAAAACTTTAATTGTGAGATCAACCAGCAATTTGCTGTCATTATGCAAACGTCTTATTAAAGTAAGAATTAGATTGGATATGATTACTTGTTATTGTGTTCGGCCACCCCAGTCAAAATTTTAAAAAATAAGCAAAGCAAACCAACAAACGCAGTTGATATTCAAAAACAAAACAAAAAATCGTTTGCAAAGGCAACTCTAGAATTGATATTTAAAACACAATATAAATTTGAAATATTATATTTTTGAGAGTGGAGGCAATTTCCTCGGATGAGGTTATTTTATTCGCTTTTATTTCATTTTAGAGAGATCCAAGAAGACTTGGAGGAGGTATTTTTCTTGTAATTTTATTTCATTTCATAAACACATTTCAAGAAGGTCGCTTCTCACACCTAACGCATCAGATCTAACCCACTATCAATAGTTAACAACTAAAACATCTGCAGATATGAGACGGCACCCGGCACCTGGAGGAAAGCAGTACAGCAAATCCCGAGTCTTGAATCTCTGCCCACTGCTTCTCGTATACATCAGGATATCATTCGGCAAGATACGCGGCTCGGTTCCGCTAACAAAACAACATGCTTGTAAATTACCCCAAGACTAACTGGAGGTGACCGAGACTGGTTGCAATCGATTTGAGGCCTGAAACACGGGATACCCATAATGTAGCCTGGAGACCATACTTGTTTTTTTTCCTTCTTTTTTTATGTTGTCATCCTAACACTAAGCGATGAAGTTGCACTTGGTTCAGTACGTAAAGGTAAAGGTGTCCGCCACGCTAGCCGTATGGATACCGTGAGTACCAGCGTTGATGCACGCCGGGTGCTTGGATGCGGAGTGATATAAAACTCCTGCCACTCCATCTTGTAATCACAGGTATTCTCACCAGATTCCCAGCAAGTCTGCATGCACTATAACCTGAGGAATTGTGACTTGCTTTAAAGGGATGGTGCATTACTTTTTAATTTTTTTTTTTTTTTAAAGTAATTTGCTGTATAGCGTATTGCAAAGAAACACATTATAGTGACAAAACATAATCAACAACGGCAAGTAATTTATTTTGCAGTCACTGTGTAAAGTGTGCGATAGCCAAGTCACAGGTCAATTAGTTATCTTTAAATTTGAGCAGTCGTTACAAAGGGACTTTTTATCTCAGGGACGCACCGGCGGCCCTTCTTCTTTACCCAAACAATCAAATGACGTCACGTTTCAAAGTAGACGTGTACACGTTTGCCCGTTAAAAAAAAATGATCGCCCAACAAACTCCCCCAATCACCTCAAGTATGTCCACGTTTCCTCCTGCATACATAAAAACAAACAAAATCACATGATATATTCATGGAGAATGATTTCTTTCCTCCATGGTATATCCTTCAACTGCAGATCTGATCTCATCCGGAAGTGATGTCATGACGTCACGTTGAAGATGGATCGTTACTTTCCGGCTTCCCCAATGTGTCTTCGTTGAGCTTCTTTTTTTATCACACACGCGTTGAAAGTGTACTTAGTTATCGGTGTTCACTATTCAAGTGTGAACGGTGTGGTAAAAAACACCGGTTCATTCATGAAACCTAAGGCCCGAAGTGTGCGGGGTCCACGGGTTATCTAAACAAGTTGCATCTACAACACCCCGCTGCATCCTTTAAGATTCAGTAGTATCGAATCGATCGGGGAAGAAAGTGTCTAGCGCAATGTGTGAGCGTCCAATGTTATTGTCTAAACGATGAGGCTATGTAGATAAACATACTGCTCAAAATATACCACAACAAACCACGGCAACGTTGTGCAATTTTACACTAAGATGATGATCCATTCATTGAGTACAAAAACGAGAACGAGTACAGAACACAATTACTCAATTTTGTAAGTAATATGAGTACAAAAACTATTTGAGAACAAGTGTGAGTGCAGAGATGTACACGAGTACGAGAAATGCAGAAAATGCAATCATACTCGGGTACATTAAAAGCACTGAAGTGCCAGGTACAAGTACAGAAAAGATCTTCAAATTTGCGTAATACGAGAACGGAAACGTCCTCGAGTACGAGTTCATGAAATTATTCGAAAAGTACTCACGAGTTTGGTGCAAGTACGGAAAAGTACTTAGTGTAAGATCACGTTAGTAACTTTACGAGTACATGTACAAACAATAATTCGAGTACTACGATTGGAACAAGTACCAAAAATATACCCAAGTACGAGTGCTCGAAAACTGTGTCCTCTTTTTTTATGTAAGTCGCCCATCACAAGGCACAAGGCCTCTGGGTGAGGGCTACAAGGAAAAGAGTTAGAAAGCAGAAAAATTAGGGCAGAAGAAAACTGTTTACATTCTTCTTAAATTGAAAAAGATTATAGCCCGCAGGGAAACGTGATACAGGCAAAAGAGTTCCAAAGTGAAGTATAGTGCGTTGGGAAAAAAACTTGTCGAGTACAGCTTCGAATTGCCCTTTCGGAACTAGGCTGCAGTTGTGGTTGACCACACTGTCTTGAGAACGACTGATGGGATATGACAGAACGAAAACTTTAACGTCAAATTATAGTTCTGGTAAGAGTAGGTTAACCATTTTGGTTTAAAATAAAACTCGCTTGAGACGAACAGTTTTTAAGGGCTGATTAGGTTCGTTTCCGATGCCGCGGCTTGGGCTACGGGTCTGGCTTTATAGGCTTGCACCGTCCGCCTGTTACATGTCCCGTACCGAAAGTTTATGTTTTCAAAATGACTGACGGGGACCAAGCCGTGATTTCGATAAGGGCCCGACGCCAGAACAAACCTGATCCTAACGTAGCTTTCAAACCCAAGATTGTCAATCCATTTTCCGATGGTCACCAAAACTTGTAAACTCGACGTTAGATGGAAACGAAACCCTCATAATGGTAATATCCTGTTGATGATAAAAGGTCCGAGCCCGGGACGGCATCGTTTCCTTCCTTAGCTTGCAGACCAAATTGACGAGATAACATCTCCTCATTCGATTTTTCAAAATTGGACCCTCGTGCCCTTTCAATATCGTACATTCCTCCTTCACCAAAAGGAGAGTGAATGGAAAACGTGATGTTGAGTCTTCTTAGTTAAAAGATTGTCACAGTTCGATTTTTCAATAAAGCTGAGAAACTACTTCCCAAACCAAATGAGTTTACCAGGAAACATGATCGAATGGAAATTGAAACTTTCATCTTCTTGTTTCTTGTTGTTCTTCAAACAGTCAGACATTGTCTTAATGTGCCCAAAACTGACACCACTGGGACCATGCTCTGTATTGTAACCTCAAGCTATAGCTTTATTTTGGCCGAACTCTTATTTCTGTTTTCAAACATTCACGATACCTGGCTTAACTTGTTCACCTTTAAAAGCTGTTTGCTAGTGTGCTATCTGCTTTCCATTGGTGTTCATTTTCCCCGTGACATCACAAGCCTAAACCCAAGCCATGAATAGTATACGTTTCCTCTAAACAACATCACAGAGAATAAAAATAGCCTCGTATAATTTAATTAGACCAACGATTGTTGAGACTGACCTGTCTTTAAATGCTGCCATTGGAATTAATTTGGCCGTGTTTAAAACGCCGCACCGCCCAACGTTTATGCATCGACTCTTTGCTTGCGGGACGAGCTAAGTCATTCTCGCAAATTTGCCTATAATTATTTAATTAGCAATATTGCATTTTGCACGAGGCATCCATTATGCGAGAACCACTTGAGGTGCGGGGATTAAGCCTTGTCGAGCACTCATACCCGCACCACCCCTTGTCTCTGACAGAATTAAATCAGCATATGTTTTTCAAAAAGGGCTATTCAGATGTGGCAATTAAACAACATTAACATCGTTATGGCCTACTTGGAAACTTAACTAGCCGGTGACTCTTTGCAAATTCAAAGCATGCTATCAAAACGGACGGGTGTTTTTCTCCAAAATCTACCAGGAACCGGGATCCTGTTTATTAAATATGTGTATGTAATGGGGAAAAACTGAGTGAAGGTGCTACTTCAGTTCAATTCATTAAAGTTTTGATCACATCTCAATTTCGAAAGTGAAATTCTTCGGTGTGCCATTATTACGGTATGCATTCTACATTAAGGGGAGAGCATAAAAATATCAGAGCTTTCAGGACCGGTGTTGCTACAGCGTCACCAATCTGCAGCCATCTTTGTTGGACTCCATGTATTGTCAGTATGGCTGTACTGCTGATGGCATATCGTCGTCGAGCAGTCTAGCGCACCGGACTCAAGTTGTGGTGGTCTGATCAGCAGAGTGTTGGTGCGAGTCCCTGTGCAGTCCTACAGGCATTGGCAGATCCGGGGGGGGCAAGGGGCTGCAGCACCTCCCCCTCCCCCATCAAAACAAATCATAAAGAAAGAGAAAAAGAGAAAGAGAAAGAAGAAGAGAGAGGGGAAGAAGGGAGAGGAAGAATAGAATAGGAAACAAACGGTGTCCCCCGTCCCACACGTTCCCCTCATTTCTCCCTCACTGTGCTTTGTTTTTCTCGTAGCACTGAAAAAAATCGTTCTTGATTCTCAGCCCCCCCCCCCTAAAATATTCTGGATCCACCCATGACGGGTGTGACGTAAAGCCGTTGGTCAGTTGGTCCATTGTGTTCTGTAATGCATGGAGGAGAACCCAGCCGTTAACAGAAAGGGTTTGCCCTGGTGGTGTTTTGGCTGCACCTTCTAAAACCGTACAGGGTGCTGTATAAAATGGGTCTCATAATTCATAGCACTGCATACCCTGTCGTAAAAATTAAGGAGCGAATATCAGCGCCATGAGCGCCCATTCTGCGGAGGATACCGGCGCTTTACAAGTGTTCATCATTACCATTACCATTAAAGAAGGCAGACCATTGGCTTTTCACTCTAGCCTTAATTTTAGTAACCATTCGGACTGTTGGTGTGGGCAAATTGTGATCGAGTCATGGGTCTAAAAAATGGGTTGGGAAAAAATATTGCACATCGTAGAAAGGAGTCGGTAAAATATCACGAATAGTTAGCATTGCAGCCCCAGCTAAACATTGGCAAGAAGAAAAACATAATTGTTCCAAGATTTACATAAAGCTTACATCGTATAAAGATATTGATGGTAAAAAAAGAATCCTTGAAAGATTTCTTCTTCAAGTGTTATCGTTTTTAAATAATAAGTGAAATAAGATCCAAATTAGTTTTCGTCTCAGTGAGACGGAAACTCTGCCTTTAGGAATGCGTACAAAAATGCTGAATGCATTTTTACTGTTTTCTCGCAAATGCAACAACGAAATGAGCTGACATTTTCACAGGTTGGTTCTATTACATAAATCTTGATTTGTGCAAAAAACGGAAGCATTTACAGTCAGTTTACCAATGAGCTGGGGCTTTAAAGTAGAAACATCGCTTTGTCGACACCACTGTAGTGGATCTAAACCTGTGGGAAAAATACACTTGCCCTTCCCCGTCCATTAAATCCCTCTTCCCACAAACTATGTTCACTCATTTGAAAAAGTAATTAACATTCATGCTCTAGGAGTCCATTCGAACATGCTTATCAGCCTTTTTACTTCTTCTTCTTCTTCTTCTTTTCATAAATTAAGAACTAAGACGTAAGCCTGCAAATCCGAATTAGAGTTGGGGATAAATGTCTCTCACTGCGCTTTTGAAGTCCAGACGCATCCGTCAACGCATTGTTGAGGTGTTGGGAGCCAACTCGACCTTGGTTTAATACCAGTACTCATCCAAAATACAAACACATGTCCTTTTAGTAGGTCGGGTTAGGCCTTCTTCACTTCAGTCGGCAGAGCCCACTAGATCCTTCCCAATTAAAGTGCATTATCTGCTTTAAAATGGTAGCACGCAATTGGATTTAATCTAAGTGCTACCCTTGGTCTAGTTTTGTGAACATTTGTTTTCAGAAAAAAAGAATGAGCAGTTTCGTGCTAAGTTTGTCAATTTCTCTTTGCGTGTATGGGTATATAGGCCTAACAACGCACAAGACCAATAGACCTTGTGTTGTGAAATAATGGTGAAATAATTTTGAAAATTGTCGATATTGCTTATTATGTGGAACAAGCAAATGATGCAGAAACCATCGGCTTCAGTACGGCCGTGCTACGGGCATAATACAACCAGGAACATTGTCTACTTTTGTACCCTGGTTGCACTTTACAACTTCACCACAATACATGGATTTCTGGGTAAATATAGCTCAAATAATAAGTGGGCTAACTTACAGTCTCAGTTGCCCATTGCTAGGTTGATCATCCCCCCGTGGACTCATCACGTCTAATTACATCACGAGAAACACCAGTGGATAAGAGGGTGAAATCACTGACCCATCTTTGTCCCGATGATCCGATTGGTTCGTTAATGATCTGCGGGCACTCGAGCGGAGGAACCCCAAGCAGATCAGATGAAAATCCGTTATTTACGCGCCAAGGTAAATTAATAGAGGGGCCGCTAGATGAACTTAGAGAGCGCTGTTGGTGTCTGTAATCTCCAAGCGATCGCGAGAGGAGGGTAGCGCGAGTTCCTCCCTCTTGATAAGTATAAGATTAAAGGAACTACGACGGAACTTTTTACTTTATCTTTCTATTCTTGTTTTGAATTGGTTTAATATTACCCGGACTAGAAATGAAACCGTCTTGGTTTGTAATCTATTTTGATCGATGAAGACACTTTATTGGATCAGTTATATTAAAAAAAAAAAACAACAACGTGGAGAGATTTAAATTGTGTTTGTCCTTACTGTTTCCACAGGGTCAATTGTAATTTCATTGGACACCTGGTGTCATGCATTTTGGATCAGTGGGCCAGGCCGCATTTCATGTATGGATTAAACACGCAAGCTTCTTTCGTCCATTGCCCTATATGATGTGGCCATACTCCATCTGTCAACGTCTGATACAACTTCATTTCTAAAGGTTATCCAGATGTAGTCATATCGAATCTTGATTCACAGTGTTACCCACCATTATGTCCGACATGGACTATTATGTCCGACGACAATTTTGAACCATTATGTCCGACCTGTTGTGTCCGACGGACACAACGGGTCGGACATCGTTCGTCGGACAGAATCGGTCGGACAGGATGGTTTGTCGGACACAATGGGTCGGACATAATGGTTTGTCGATCACAATGGGTCGGACATAATGGTTTGTCGATCACAATGGGTCGGACATAGTAGTTCAAAATTTTCTTCATAATGGCCCATGTTGGACATAATGGTGCCTAAACACACGTTTAACAGACAGGAAAAACAAAAGGGTAAATGACGTAACTACCGGTATATGCAAAAGAACCAATTCTTCACCATTATTACTAGATTGTTTTTCAAAATGTGTTCAACTTCCAGACACTTGTTATGGGTGTGTCTATGCACAGAGCCTAAACTGATACATTGATTTGTACGTGGGGAACAAAATACCATGTAATAGTTTCCATGCAAAGCTTTCAAAAAGTCAAATATCGCTTGATCGTTATGAACCGATAATTAGCTGATGTAAGTGGATGAAATTATATACCACGATTCCCGAAAAAGGAGAAACGGGATCAGATTCCTGGATAGTACGAGTATCCCACCAATTCCATTCCATTAAATATTCAATCTGTTTCCACTTGAAATGCTCGAGTAAAGAACCGTAGATGTCACGTCAAAGGAGAGTCCATTTTATTTCGTTTCTACAGCCATGTGCTGAAACATTGGTCCATTTTTACTTGTCTATACAGGGGTGGATTTCACCAGAGTTAAGATTCAACTTAAGACGAGTGATCAATATTTCTATATAAATTATTTGTACTGTGACATCACACTTTGCTTAACAACTTTAGATTGATACACAGCCTAGATCAATCTTAGGTCTTTGTGAAATTGGCCCCCAATTACAGAATTGGAATGAGTTCACCCTCCTTCCACAAAATGTACGTCACTTTAATTCTAGGGGGCACCGGGATTTGGTCGGTTATTTTCGCCACGCTGAAGGCGTTTTAATTCCGACCGTCCGGAGCTACGGATGGCTAGCTAGATGAGTTCATTTACTTGATTTATAAAGGAGCGGTCGTGAAACTCTGGTCACGAGTCATCACAACTTGGCCCCCAGTTTCTTTGTTTTTTCGTCGAATTGCTAAGACGTTGTTCTTCTCACGAAGTCAAAGATTATTAATCTTTGCTTCCTTTCTGGCCCGAGGCATGGTTTGATTTCTCCTCATTAACGCGGGAGACAATTCTTGTTTAAAGCGATGTATAAAAACGGGGTTTGGGGCACATTATTTTGTATTCCTCATCCACCAAATAATATTTATATGGAACAAAGGAAAATTATGATGATGATTATTATTTTTCCAACGAGAAGATAATTTAATCCTTCACTTTCAAATGACTTTACCGGAGGTATACATCTAAATCTATGCAAATTGTCATCAGCTTTTGAGAGGCGGAAACATTTCAAGCAGCTTGATGAGGTTCGCAGTGGCGTACCGTAGCCAAAGGTTAACAAAGGGGACAGCTGCCCCCTGAGGAACGTCTTGCCCACTGCTTGCCCCCTGTCAGCCTCTGCATGCATACCGTGAAATTTGCTATAATCAGGCAGTTTTAACTAAAAACTGACCCCTCTACAAATATCTGAGCCCCTTCCCCACCTTTGCCCCTCTACAAACAAATGCTGGCTACGCCGCTGAAGGTGCGTATTTGCAATTTCATATTGTAATAATCAAAATGGGCCTTAAATCTGAAATGGCATAAATCAGAAGAAGATAAAAGTTGTCCTAACAAAATTCATATTTATCTTTTGCCAGCCCAATACTCTGGGGAAGATATATCACAAAATAAACAAAATGAAATCCGTACAAATTGTAATAAGGACCCGTACTGAACCAATAACTTGTATCCAGTTTAATTGAAGTCTTCGGTTACTTTCAAGACAGTTTTAAATTCCCCGGTGCGAGATAATAAAGTAAACATTTAATATTTACTTGTGTTACGGTGGTTTTGCTGAATACGATAAACCTGTACAAATTTGGTGTGATTTTTTCTCAAAATTTATGGGCGTGTCCTCCTGATTGCTGGGAGTCTATTGAATTTACTTCTATACATATTTCAAACAAATCTTACCTTTTACAAATCTTCGTGGTACTTTGCCTTTGCAAGCGACAACTATAACAAAAGAAAGGAAAACCGTTATTTTTAAATACTCATCTACAGTTCTTTAATAGGAACTACCGTTATGGCTATTCAAGCCCCAGGCTCAACATTGGTAAGAAGAAAATCATAAATGTTCACAGATTTAAATATACCTTACATGGTATAAAGATAACGATGGTAGAAAACTTTCCTTGAAAGATGTTTGCCTGAAGTGTTATTGTTTTTAAATAATAAATTATAAGATCCAAAATCAGTTTTTTGTCTCAGCGAGACGAAAACTCATGCCTACAGGAATGCGAACGAAAATGCTGAATGCATTTTTACTGTTTTCTCGCAAATGAGACAACAAAATGTGCAGACATTTCCACAGGTTGGTCTTATTACATATAGGCCCATCTTGATTTGTGCAAGGAATGGAAGCATTTACAGTCAGTTTACCAATGAGCTGGGGCTTTAAGTGAAAAATGGTGTAGGCCTATGTCTCAAAGCTCCAAAATCATGTGAAATTGAATTGAACTAAACTGATTTGAAAACAGAGGCCTATCAATATTTTTGCCAAAGCCACTGTTAGTGTTTAGGGCAATATTTTGAAGCTAATGACTGGTCGAAGCAGATGCATTTTAAGATCTTGGATGAACTCATTTGATGAAATTTGCCCTAAGCTTTAACTCTCCAAATCGACTACAGATCCTTTAAAGCCCTGAGCCAGTTTCCCCAAATGCCGCTGACTCGCGCTAAATCAACAACTATTGCACAGTAAAATAATACTTGTATTGTTTCTTGAAAGACTTGAGCAATTTATTTTCGGAATGCAGGTGCTATCCTACACTATTCGCAGCTTGTACTTTATATTGTGAGGGTTAAATTGGGGACGCTCTTCAAATCATGCCATCAAATCAATTTCAAAAAATTGAGACGTTCTTCAAAAACGACAAGTGTGTGACGACCGTTTGTTAGTTTATGGCTTCAATTTGTTATCATCTTCTGATATTTGAACTTTTATTTAAAGTGTGTGTTCAGGGCGTGGCTCTTCTTTTTCTCGAATGCGGAAACTCAATGAACCTTAACCATTTGGCCCTTCTGTCAATAACCCAACACTGTTTTGTGGAGGAAGTAGTATTTCCAAAGATGTGCTAATCTGCAAAACAAAACTACAAAGACGTTGTAACGAAAAAACAAGACGTGTTTGAAAAACGCCAAAATGTGAACACCTTCTCGCATACCATGTTCTTTTTCTTATGAGATTTCTAAGGAGGGTACCTTTTGTTACTTGTTTTTGCAAGTGTCGTTTTAAGAAGCTCATACACTAAAACTGGAAGGACATTATTATTCAACAGTTACGATACATGGAAGTAAGCAAGCTACTCTCTCCAAACCATCTGTTTGGTTAAGTATGACAACTTAATCTGTACAGCGGTGTCGGATCAAGGAGGCCTAGTTGACCTATTTTACATCAGATCTTGAGATTTTTTTTTACACCGCTCACCTCCGGGTTGAATGCATACTCGTTTTGGCAGCGTCACTTTTCTTATATCAATTTGCCTGAAATCCTTTTCGCGCTGATTCTAAGTCAAGTTTCCCCATCAATCCTTGCAGGTGGGGCCTGGTTTTATTCGTCGCGTCGCCCCTTTCTCGTCTAGTCTAACACTGGGGAAGTGTTTTCAGATATGTTTCACTGTTGATCCTTGACAGTGTGGTTCCAGACGTTTCTGAATACACCCTCTTCAAGTACATCATTGAGACTAAAAAGTACATCTAGGTTGCCATCGCGGAATCCGCCTCTCACGAAAGATAAACCTCATCTTTATTAAGTCAGCCAGGCAAAAGATCTGTTTTGCAGAGTTGACCAAGGCATTCGGGCCCGTGTAAGGGGAGTACGCTTCATCTCTTGTGAATGCATAATCGGCCGCATCTGCATTGTACATTGCACTTGATCGAGCTTAGCCTTGGGGTGTTTTGTGCTCTACCGGTTACGGTGCCAAGTGACATGGAGGATGACACCGTAGAATGCTGCTCGGATGATATGGACGTAGGCAGAGTGGACTTATACTATCACCACGCCAGGAACCCTTACGGTTTGTACAAGAATTGGAATCGCAACAAAGACTCAATACAATGAGTTTCAGGGTGGTAAATGTAAGTGGGTTTCCATACGAAAGTGACCAAACTCTCTCCCCCTCTCCCCCTCTTTTGAAAGCACTACCAATTCCACACATGCATATGAATAACATTTTTATGTCAATGATGTTACAAGATTTCAAATACAAATTCACCGTCAGAATATATCGAACAAAGTATCTTCAAGAACACCTGAAATTATTTTCTTAATAGAAAAGATGTTTGGGTGGACGCTGCTCCGCTGGTCTTTGTTTTTAAATGTCATTTTGTATTTGGATGGAATGTAATATGGGTTTAAACGTTCTGTGTGAAACTTTCCCTCCTCAGTTTGTTACGCTATACTGATTTGAGTCGTTAGTAATATTAATATTTATTCAAGACTTAAAAGAAAACTGCAGTTAGAGGTATACATGTACCTCACAAATCAGTGACGTTATCAATCAACATATCACTTACCTTGTAAATGTAGAAACACAAATGTGATAATTCCAGCACGGGCAAGCATCCTGACGTTTAACGACATCGTTCATCAACGCAAACTGCTATCTTGGGTAGACGGTAAGTTTCTCATTGGCACACGCTAGCCGCACATGTTGGCCTACGTGAGTGCTGTACAACTGGTCGTGGCAGATTATATAGTGCGTATAATTAAAAGTGAACATGCAGTGCTGTTGCAGCTGATATCGGGCGATCTGCGTATCCGGCACCTACTGTAGACAAATTCTTTAATTGGTGTTAAAAAGCCCGTGGGCCGGTGTGTGTAGGGCCTGCAAGTGTACAAAGATTTACATCAATTATGTTTATAGCCGAACGTGCAGATTTGGCACCAGGCAGGCTTAGGATCTCGTGCACTGATATCGAACTCGAGCTATTAATTCTTCTCAGTTTTGCAGTATGGCTATTTTCACTCACGTTGGTAACATAAAGTTTAAAAGTTACCATTAAAACAATGGTAGGTCCATATCAGTTTCACAATAACCTGCAAACGAAGAAAGGCTTGTATGCAGTAACAAAAAAAACCTTGTCAGCCTCAAGTTCACGTAGCCTATCAAGACAAATGAGAGCAATTCGTGTCAAACCACTGCTTCAGGTTTACACCGTGTGGCGGCAGTCAGTATCACGACCCAACACTTGATGACGTGCCTTGCTCGGTGCCCCCTCTAGTTGTAACAGATCTGATAGAGGAACTTTGGTGTCGTGTTTAGTTAGCAGTGCGTGAAGGAGAAAATGAAACTCTTTCCAAGACAAACGTCAAACACTATAACAACCGTGCAGCGGCAATACACAAACTCGTAAAACCGCAATAGCGAAATGACCACCGAAAATTAAATCAAGTCGTCAACGCTACCCATCTCACATTACTGGAGGAGACCTAGCGCATGCGCCCAAGTCAACTGGTTGGGAAGCGAGTATATAACCTGACATGCTAATAATCGCAGTTGTTGCTAGCTGAAGCAGAAATGGTACGGTGTAACTACTATTGAGATCACACCGAGCTACGTTTATGCAAGTTCATTCAAGATCAGCTCAAAATTAAAAGCGAGTCAGTGACAGAATTCTTGCATCTTAACTAGGGCTGATATTGTGCAAAAATGACAAATCTAGAAAAATGGGTAATGCCATTACGCTTACACTGGAGTTTTTTTTTGCATTGTCCTAAACATGGAGGCACCGAGGTAGAACATTTTCAAGATTTACAGAATCTCAACGCCATCTCTGATAGAAACGCAAATGTTTCTCCCGAAAATAACCATTATTTATAAGTGGCATTATTTATTTAAAAAAAAAGCATCATTTAAAAAAAAAACAAAAAAAAAAAAAAACATTATTTATAAATAAGCATTATTTATGAATAAGCATTTTTTATGAATAAGCATTATTTATAAATAACAAAAATTTTGATAAATTTGATTTTGATTTGGTTTCTTATGATTTTGACTCTGACTCATTTTCGTTTTCATTTTCATTTTCATTTCCATTTCCATTTTCATTTTCATTTTCACTATTCATTTTCATTTTCATTTTCATTTTCATTTTCATTTCCATTTTCATTTTCATTTTCATTTTTATTTTCATTTTCATTTTCATATTTTCATTTTCATTTTCATTTTCATTTTCATTTTCATTTTCATTTTCGTTTTCGTTTTCGTTTTCGTTTTCATTTTCATTTTCATTTTCATTTTCATTTTCATTTTCATTTTCGTTTTCGTTTTCGTTTTCGTTTTTCGTTTTCATTTTCATTTTCATTTTCATTTTCATTTTCATTTTCATTTTCATTTTTATTTTCGTTTTCATTTTCATTATCGATTTCATTTTTATTTTCAATTTTAACTTCAATTTCAATTTCAGTTCCATTTCGATTTTTATTTATTTTTTAATTTTGATTTCGATTTCGATTTCCATTTCAATTTCAATTTCAATTTCAATTTCAATTTCAATTTCAATTTCAATTTCAATTTCGATTTCGATTTCAATTTCGATTTCGATTTCGATATCAATTTCAATTTCAACTCCAATTTCAATTTCAACTCCAATTTCATTTCGATTTTAATTTATTCTTAATTTTGGTTTCGATTTCCATTTCCTTTTCCATTTTTATATGTATTTATTTTATTTTGTTTTTATTAAGCATTCTTAAACAAGCATAATTTCTTAATCATTTTTTTAACATTATTTATTTCAAAGAACATTATTTATAAATAACCATTATTTATTACATAAATACTCATTATTCACTGAAGCATCATTTATAATTTAGCATTATTTAAAAATAAATAACATTTAAAACTGAGCTTTATTTATAAATACACATTATTTATAAATAAGTATTATATATAAATAAACATTATTTTAAAGAAATAAGCAATAAGCATTATTTGTGTGCGGTGCTGTGTGACAATGATGACAATAACTATTTTCAAATTATTGTAAAGAGAACGTGTCTTTTTTTGCGACATCAAAAAACATGTGTAACCCGATTTTTCGTACATTGTTGTGTGTATTAACAAATCAACGTTTACAAGCAATCCATTACTTCTTCCCGAACACCTAGCGTTTGTGATGTCACAAAAACTGAATGTCTAGATTTTGTTTGTTTGTTTGATTGTTTTCCTCGACTCTTCCCCTCCACTAGCTCTGTCTCTTCTGTGACTGGCTAGTGGATCCGTTTTTTCATTTTTTTTTTCCATGTTATTTTGGCTAACCACTGTGTTATAACATGTATAGTATGCATGCATTCATCAAAAATACAACAGCTTTAAAAAATAAAACTATTTTTTTTTACCCGATTTGTGTTAAGCACTGTATACTCAGTACTTTCCCGAGTCCTGTGAAAAGAATTCACATACTTTTTCCTCGGGTTTGACTCGAACCCACGACCCCCGCCTTTAGAGCAGCTGTCTGACCAACTAGACTGCCGAGACTGCCCGGTAGCTAGAGGCAGTTCGAATCATATTCTTTATCCCCGATGCAAAATTTACATATATTATAAAGCTTTAAAATAAATCACTTTTCTAGAAATTTATTCAAGTTTGTTAACTTTTAAATAACAATCTCTTTATTTTTCTGGAGGCCTACGTTTTTTACACGATTATCTTTGTGATTATCCAGGTGTGAATTTCACAAAGCGCTAGGACTAGTCTTATCTCGAGTTATGATGAGTAACTAGTCCTAACTTATAGGAATAATCCTAAGTTAGGACTAGTTACTCATCCTAACTGGAGATAAGACTTTGTGAAATCCACCCCAGCTGGTCTTTTTTATTAAGGGAATCAAACGCCCAATTCACACTAGGGTCAGACTTCTTTGCCAGGATGATTATACCGATTTCATCGAGTGGCAATAGCATCTTAAAACTTGTCAAAATATTATTTGAAGAAGTAATGTGTGATAAAGAATCGGCTGTGCATTCCACCTCTTCAGTTCATATTTATTTGTGCATTGATAACACTTACAGCTATTTGTCAGTCGCCGCCCTTTATCACATACACGTATTCTTGATCAACTGCGGTATCTTAGATTGTCTTATTACCTCTTAATGATGGTTGTCAAGCTTAATGAGACGTGCAAACATTGATGTTTATTTCCATACTTAATAGTCGGTATCTTTCACAGCTGCTGCCGGTCTCAATACAGAAATGGTATCTATCACTTGATATACGGTAGTTCTTTTTAACGTACTACATGTACCACCAACTCGATGGTGCACCCAGTAGTTATCTTTTGAAGGAGATGAGAGTATAATTTTACCTTGATACACTTGGGGTTCATCTTTGGCAAGTGGTGTTATGTCAACCCTGTCCATGTCCTTCCAAATTTCCCCTCCTTGATCTCCCATTCCAAATGCCCCCCACCTCCCCTCAGTCTCCCCTTCCCTATTTTTTTCTTATCGCCCCTTCCCGATTTCCCCTCCCCGGTCTCCCATCCCCAATTTACCCACCTCGGTCTCCCCTTCCCTATTTCCCCTCCTCCATCTCCCCTTCCCGATTCCCCCTCCCCGGTCTCTCCTTCCTGATTTCCCTCCCCTGTCCTCGGTCTCCCCTTTCCGATTTCCCCTCCTCGGTCTCCCATTCCTTATTTTATACCCTCCTATGCTCCAACATTTTCCATTCCTTTTTTAAATTTTGGCAGGCCGTGGTGGTGTGGGGGATATAAAGACGACTCTTTCTTTCTATCCTAGGTTTGAGTACATTGCTTTGAACCAAGTTCACATTTTGTATTTACTCTGTAGAAATCCTGCTTTTATTACATGATTTAATGTCACTTGTTCCTGAAGTCGAGGGTTTGCTGCACCCTTGGTCATTTCAGCTATTAATATTAGCTATTTTCAAACCATAATTGACACATTGACCACAGTGACAATGAACATCAGTAAATCTGTTTTCATCAGGATCGATTCATTTGCTTTTATTCAATGACATTTACTGTTCTTTAATCAATTAAAGGAAAGATGCAAAGTTTTACTATAAATTTATAACGATGGCAAACCAATGGTGATAGAGGGTATGCACGGCCGTTTTCCTACAGTAAACTTACGGCCGGTTTGACCTCATTGGGGGCGCTGTTGTAAATACCTCTACGGACGCATAAGATCTATTGTGAGGCCAACAGTCACATTGCCACCTGAACATGGGACTTACTAAAAGATAATACATATTATGGTAGATTATGTTTTCAACAATGGTATGATTACTCTCCTTGAATCAAGATAATGTACAGCATTATTGGCAAACTTCTCAAACTTGTTGGCTTGCCGTCTTTGAATCAATCAAGGTGATATGATTTTGGTTTCAGACCAGCTGGTTTGTTCATTTATTCAAAAGACAGTTTTAGAAAAGATATTAAAGAAATCTTTCTGTGATTTTTTTTTTATAAATAGATGTAGAAACATAAATAAAAATTTCAACTGTTTATCAAAGATGTGACAACACAATTTTTTTGTTTACCACACTTTGCTCGAAATTGTAACAATAACTTCTTGTCAGGTCTATACACCACCTTCCCTTTTAGGAAGCATTTTAGTGTGCTTCACAATATAAATAATTTACTGTTACAAAGCGAGATAAATATGAACATGAATGAGCTGACAAAAACTGTGTAAAAGATATCCACCTCAACATCGGCAGTTTTGATCTGATAGCATGTTTGCTGTTGCATAGATTTTTTTAGGATACCGTAATCAACAAGTAACTTTCAAAAGAGAAATGATTGTGGACTTGCATCCTTTACAAAAAAAACACTTCAACTTCCAAAATAACAAGCAACTTTTTTAGAACACCAAATACGAAATATTGCAAAACCACCACACGCGCATCGTCCTTCACGTGTTCTTCTGCACACCATAGCCGTTTCTCCCAATGACAAAATCAACAATGGGACCAGCTACTTGCGGTAAGTCTCTGACATGTGGTATCTTGGAGATCTCAAGATTCTGAAAATCACCTAGCGAAAAAAATGACAACAATAAATTACAGGAACTTCAGTTGGGTTTAAATTTGTGGCAACATCATGTAATGTTATCATGAGGCAAGTTTGAGGCCAATTTTATAATGGGAATTTGAGGCAAGTTTTGTCTAAAAAGAATTCTCCAGAAATCCCAACAAAATTTCTTTCCACAAGGATCACCATTCTGCTTTCAGTGTACACAAAATTGACAGGGGGGGGGGGGGGAATGCAATACGTTGGATGATTTCAGTCAATAGGTGGCAGCAGAGTAGTTTCTGTTGTGGTCTCGCATGTGGAAGGTTTTTGTGACTAATAATTCCATGCATACCAATTTATTGCTTATGAAAGGTATAATGTATCTGAAGTGTTACCCACTCATTTTTCACATTTTGCTTCCTCAAGATACCATTTAGTAAAACATTATCTTCTCACAAAATAAATTTAGAGCAAAAAAAAATCTTTACTAAATATCTAGAGGGTTTGCCGTGGTAGAATTTTGTACATTTTCTTCTCATTACTAAGGCATTTCTGACATGCAAGTCATTCTTTACTTGATTATTTTATTCTTTTAAAAAATGTTAATTAAATTCCCACAAACTTTTACCTGAGGGCAACAATTTCTCTGTTGTGATCAAGTTGGGGGAAAAAAAATCTATAACAGAAATAAAAATTACCTGTTGCACTTTCCATCCACTGCTTATCTGACAACTCTTGACCTCCATCTGTCCTTCCTTCTGCTCTCTCGTCACATCTTTGCAGAACAAAAAGAAATTAAATCATTAATTAAGACATTTATTTTCCATTTCTTTGTTGTTGTTTTTTCCCGCATGACTCAAAAAAGCACTATAGTACTTCATAATGCTTCAATGAAGGGAGAATGAAATATCATCTGAACCATGAATTACATAAGTTGTGTGAAAAGGGGGGTTGCAACTGGTCGTTCTCGTGCTAAAATGAGACTGTTGACTCCCCACATTGGGGGGGGGGGGTTGAAATTAGTGAGTTGGATTCAGTAAGACATGTCTTACTGAATCCAACTCACTGCACTTCAGTAATTAATACAGAATTCCTAACTTTGGCAAAGGTTCCAAAGTAGCAGTGCAGCAAAAAAAGCTACCAATCTTGGATTACTGGGGCATGCTCCTCTGTCTTTCATGATGTTCAATGTGCAGAGTTAGTTCATACCTTGAGTATTTTACTTAGATGGTCTTTAGCATATTTGAGTGCAAGTATTTTGGGCAAAAAGTGAAAGCCACAAAATCTGGAACTACACTGGTGTGGTGGGATCATTTTAATAAGGACAGGAATCGTCCACAGGAAAAGGAAAGACAATCCAGAGTACCGATCAGTTTGTCAAACACATTGAAATTAACAACTCCGTGAGAAGGATTTGAAGTAAAACGGGGCGGGAAAATACCTTCTTAGCTCATTACTGGTTCCTGCCTGTTGATCCGAGTCACTGCCTGTGGCTGTTCTATTTCTAGAGGGTGCATCATGATCCATCCTTTGACCTGCACCAGTTCCCACTGGCGATGGATCTCTTAAATTTGATCCCTGTGCGACAGTTGTGCTACCAGGTGGAGGGTCAGTAACAGCTGTTGCAGAGGGTGCAGTTACGCTAGAATCCTTCTCTTTATTTTTTGGAATTACAACTCTGTGTAAAACTGCAGTGTTTGGAATATATACCAAAAAAAAAGGTCACTGATGTAATGCATTTCATTCTCATGTTTGCATTGGCTGTAATTTACATAAAGGGCAGCGCTGCATTGGTTTTTGAATGAACACGTAATTCCGATCCTCCAGATTTCATCAGAAATGGTGTTTTAGTTTTGAAAACACTTAATGATAGTTCCATTTTGGGTTGGGTAGATAGTGGAGGGGGACATGCTTCCTCTCACCCCACCCCTTGAACTAATCCAACACCTGCTTAATCAGCAGCACACTTACCACCACTTTCCAGTCCCTATGGCAAATTATAAATAGTCATCTCCCCCAACCACCGGCAAACCACTCTCATCAGTAAACCATGACTTACCCTTTGGGATATCATCTGGGAGCATGATGTATTTGCTGGCGAGTGTGTTGTGGGCACTCTTGTTCTTGAGGCAGGCATCGATGAATCCAGCATGAAAGACGGTCAAACAACCGATAAAATAGTCCTCTGACTGAAACAAACTGTTCGAGACATAGTATAGAGTTGACATCATTGCACGACCAAATCATGAAGTTTCTGCCTGCCAGTGTGCGCGCATTGTATTAAAACTGCATGAATTGGGATTAGGGGTGATGTCAAGGAGACTTTTGAGGACACTAGGTGGCAGCAGACTTACCAGGTATATCCACAATGTTCTCAGAAATGTGCTCATGCTCATAACTATGTGAACAATGACAATAACCTGGTAAGTCTGCTGCCACATATCGATCCAAAGTTTCCCATTATGAGACCCTTGATGTCACTCCTTAATGCAAACAATGTGAGGGCACACCGACAGGCAGAATTCAATAGAGGGCGGTTCACATGTCAACTATGACCAGGTGATCTTGCTCTGATGATTTTCTTCACTACAGTTTCTTCATACCTTGCTTTGTAGGAACAATTATTGGTACTGTTGCCGATCATCCTGACAAAGACTGTTATCAATTGCCACCCTTGTGTAAATACTGCTTACATCTAATTTTATTTCATCTCGCCTTGTCTTCAACAATGGGGTTCTCAGCTAGTACAGAGATTCTTTTATGAGAATCCTTGGCTTCACAACCAGAATTAATATTAAATGAAATGACATCAAATGAAAGATATAGAAATTGATGAAGGACTGACTTGTTGGCCAAATATTCTATGCATGTTTTTTTGTGATGGTTATATTCCATCAATCTCTGCGAGTGAAATCTATTTGTTAAATGACGTCTTCTTCGGGTCTTTTCTCTTACCTTTTTGTATCAAAGCTTTCCACATCTTGACTGAAGATAAACTGAGCATCACGTATGTCGACAAGCTTGCCTCCGTGTTTAACTGCAAAAAATCAAAAGAAAGTTTCTCTTGCTAACAAATTCCCACTGGGAAATGTTTCCAACAAAGTAACACATAAATTGTCAATTGTCAGTTTTTTGTTCTTGTTCAAAAGACGACAAGGTAATTCTCTTATATTTTTTGGTTCTTCTACATTTTGTAACATTCTTTATATTTGCCCAATGAAGAAATCTCGCTCAGAAAACAGAAAACACGCAGGCTACATAAGTTTAAAACATCAGCTGATAATTTTCAAACCCCACAGCGAAAAAACGTAACTCTGTATTGGAAAACTCTCTTCAATATAAAGCAATACATTACCAAACCTCTGAACTTGTACAGCCTTTCGCCAAGGCCTTCGTGGCTAAAACAGCTGCACCAGCGAAGCAACTGGAACTGCAGACTAAACATGCGTGAGTGGCGCCACTCGCTCATGTAGTCTGCAGTTCCAGTCGCTTCATGGGCACAGCTGTTTCAGCCACGAAGGCCTTGGCGAAAGGCTAGAACTTGGACGGCAATTTATGAAGATGATATGATGTCTTGTTTTTTGTTTTGTTGTTTGGGAATATAATTGTTTTATTTATTTCCTGTTTTTTTGGCGAGGGAGAGGAGTGCTATTAATACACAAACATTATCAGGAATGCCACTTCCACCTCCAGTTGAAAAAAAACCCATCTAAAACCTTACACAGTCGTGACTTTACATACATAAAGGCATTGTGCCATAATGAACTCTTCAGCTGGGTTCATACTTCGCTAAAATGCGAAGGCGAAGCGAATTTGACGTCACCAATTCGTGACGAACAATTCACTCAAGTTCAAATGTTTTTGCGAAAATTCACTGCGAATGTAGGAGAGTGACATCAAATTCGCTTCGCCTTCACATTCACGTGAAGTTAGAACCGGGCTTTAGTTTAAAGTACATTTGAATGAGAATGATGATAAACTTGTACAATGTGAGTTTGTAGGATGAAGTTCACTTCCATTGACAACATCACTGATCAAATCCACCTACCCCATAGAGCTTGCCTTCTTGCTGAAACACTCTTGGAAAACCAGGCGGACAGATTATTGAAGATTGTCTTGTCCATCATTCTCACTCCACACAATGAAAACAAAATAACTCCGTCTTCTTGGCTTTAAAGATTTTTTTTAGCTCTAAATCCGTTACAGCTAGATGAGTCCATATATCCGATCCTTTAAATTTACAAACTTAGAGCTTGGTCAAGAAAACTGTTGAGTTTCCTACATGAGTTTGTTTCTTTTATCAATGCTAAACCTTGTACGTGGAGCTGCACGATGTAACTTTGGCTGTGGGTTGACTTCAGAATTAACCTGTAAACAGTACAAAGTAGGATGATCTTGTCAGCTACACTTTCATGCAGTAAATACATCACTATTTTATTTCCAAATGGGACAAGTCTATGTTCACAGACTAGCCTAATAGCTATAACCTTGCCCTACACAACAAGATCCAATAGTTCTAAACCTGTGTTGTGCCATGGAGGAAAGGTTGTACTAAGTATGTTGCAAAGGGAATTCTGTGGCTTCCTCTTATGTGTGTGTGAGTGTTGTTGCTTGGAATTGAACCAACCAAAAAAAAAACACCTTAAAACAATGCTCATTACATAGCAAAGAAGCACAAAGTAAAAGGAATTTGAGTCAAAAACACCAGCCTCCAATCCTCTGGTCTATTGTTCTACATTGTTGAACAGGGCATGGTATTCCTAAGGCACAATCCACTTAACTGAACACCCTTCCATTCCTACCACAACAGTATCCACATGGATCTTGTTGCTTAGGGCATATAACACTGTGTGGTAGGCTAAAAAAATGTTGTATCCAACTAGTCTGTCACTTATTAGTACTATAGTAGTACTTAGTCCAAGTTACTGGACCCAGTAACACTATTTTAACATATCGTCATTACGCCAGATAATGTTTAACGTTAAAAAAGCATTGTTGGGTCCAGTAGCTCGAACTAATACATACTTATTATTAATAATATAGACCTTTCTTTTGTTGATAAAAACTGCGCTGGTTGGCATGGATGACCAAATGTTAGCAAAACAATCATAGATTCAATCTTGTTGACAGACGTTGTGATCAAATTCAACATATTTGCAAACTTTCTTTTAATGAAAATACATCCCATTTTTGGTTTGTTTGTTTCCAACAAATTCAACACTATTTTTGAATATATTTTGTGCAACTTTTTTTACAAACTGTGTTTAGGGCTAGGCCTATCTGTTTTTGCTTCATTTAATACGGCTCCCAGTCCCACCATACTATTACTACTACAGTACTAGCAATAGCATAGGACTCAAAACTCAGTCTTATCTTACTGAGTCATACTAGTTAATCTAACCCTTATTTGGCAAAAACTCAGGCTGTGACGTTGCAAAAGAAACTTAGAAAGATCTATTAAAATTTTAATATGTTGCAGTGTTAACTTAACTGACCAGTGACTGTCTTTGTGGACTGTCATGACTGTCTCCAGTGTCTGTTACCGTCTGTGTGTTTACGTTTTTTGTATTGAAATAGAATTGAACTGAAAAGAATGCATTGATTGAAGGAATGTAATGTGATCAGATTCAGAAGGTAGGTAAAACATTATTAAAAACAAAATTGCACACATTAATGGTTTTCAATACTCCTAGAATTATGAGGTTGTGCATATTTATAATTCTAGGCGAATGTTTTCAACGGCTTTAAATTTATGTTTACCCAAATGTTGCATTTAAAAAGTCCGCCATTCACAGTGCCTGGAGTCTACCATGGGGGCTGCCATCTTGGATTAGTACCATCATGCTTTGTATTTTCCGACCTTTTACCACAATGAATATTTATACACTGGCTTACTTATTTGAATTATCTCTAAAAACAGTCAAGTTTAAAACAATGTTACTGTTGTTTTTTACTTTACCAGGAATTCCATTTATTTATTTCCTCCACGTCCTTACAAAGACGTTAGTGTTTTAATAAAGGAACTACTTTCTACTGTTGAACAAGTGGGTGAGCTGCTGTGCTATTCGACCTTCGTTTATCAAGGGGAATTTTGCTTACTGTAAATTGTGGACCTAACAACTCTGAACTTAATGGGCCTGGAAATGGACAAAAAGACGGAAGAGTGCTCGTTCCTGCCTAAAGGATGGAAAAGAGAAGAGGTGATCAGAAAATCTGGTCTTTCTGCTGGTAAAACAGACGTTTATTATCACAGGTAAGAATATTATTGCCATCCCAGAGATACAGATTGGTTTAGCGCAAAAAACTAAAGGATGTTTGCGCAGTGTAGTGAAATTGATAACGAGCACTAAACTGCGCAAAGTTTTATATTATTGTGGGCTGATGTAAAAATGCGCGCTGTTGAGTTCCTAATATGCGCAAGTAATCTAGAAATTCTGCGCAGTTTAAAAAATAACCAAATTTCAGTGATGATTTTTTTTCACATAAAAAATAAAAGTTCATATTTTCGGAAAGTTCCCCAACCTATACCTGGATCCTTGCTATTAAAGTCGGCCCTTAGACTGACCTACACCCAGTAACTGGGGCGCTGTACTCCTTTAAAAAAATAATTTTGACATTATCTGGCGTACTACTACTTTTTTTTTTTATTTTAGCGCCCCAGAAAAGTATCTGTAACTGTAAGTTCGCTTTAAAAGCTTTTATGGCGAAGTGGATTTAAAACACATCTAAAAAAGTGACCAAAATTACGACTAAGACTCAACAGAATTGCTGGAAAATTGCCTGCTGGCTTCTCCAAATATCAAAGATGAAATTCAATGCATTTAATTGTTGTACCATGATCACTTTCTGTCCTCCAAATCGATGATTTTTTACTAGCCCACTAAAACCACAAAAAATACAGCCATTACAATCACCATTTTACTACTGATAGTCATGTGATACTCAAACGACTGTTTCCTTATGTGCAACCCACACTGAAAGTTCCATTGGTCATGATTGGCCGAGCGCGCATGCTGTACACAGTAGCCATTGTGGGGGTCGTTGCACTACACAGCTGGTATCCTGCGTTGACTGCGCAAGGCAATGTGCAAGTCAGGGCATCAGCGAACACGCAATCCTCGTAGTGTTAATACAAACTTTTTACACATAAGGAAAGCGTACTAATAATGTACGAAAATTTGTAAAAACCAAACACCAAGTTTTGTAAATTTTCAATTCCCGTCACATTCTCCTTTTCGCAAAGGGTCAAATTGCATGAGACGCACAACGTTTGTGTTGTACGCGCGTTTACAAATAGATTTTACATTGAGTACCGGTATGTAATGATTGTGTTACGCGTAAACATGCGCCCGCGTAAGCTATCGCACCAACACGCGTATGGCTATGACATGAGTGCCCAACGTGCATTCACAGCTCCAGCTATGTCTTTATCAGCCATATAACACTTGAATGGTTACGTTACCACCTTTCAATCAATACTGACTGCCTGAACTGTCGGGAAAACCTGAAAACTTGAAAATTCTGACCAACTCTTTGATTCATACTTTAGCAAATCGATCAAATACATGCATGTTGCAATAATGACATTGTCCCTTCAGAGATGAAAGACCAGGCCTGTAAGTTGAAGTGTCCAAAATAATATTAAATCCGATTTCTTTGTGTATTCTACCATTATACATTGTAGCCCATGTGGAAAGAAGTTTCGGAGTAAGCCACAGCTAGCAAGGTTTCTAGGTGATGCAATAGATCTGACGTCATTTGACTTCCGCACTGGCAAATTGTTAACATCTGGAGTTAGGAAGAGTAAAAGGTTAAAGAATATCCATTATGATTACAACAAAGGTAAACAAATATTTGTAGGTACTTTTAATATTAAAGCTGTCTTCCATTTCATGGCACCCTGTAAAAACATGTCCTGTTCTCTACTGACATGACTGATGACAGAGAGTGCTACATGCGTAGAAGAGAGAGATTAAGGTCTTTGAATGGAGAATGCATGGTAAAATTGGTATTGTACCTGATTTGTTCTCATCAAGTTAAAGAAGAGCAAGTCTTGAAGTGTAAGGCACTCTGTGATAATACCATAGGGAATCTCGAGAATCAGGTACCACCCCATTTATGAATTGTTCTTGGTTGCCATGTAAATGGAGGTTCTCTTTTAACATCTATTAAAATCATTGTGGTACCAGCTGCTACAATATGGGATTTGAACTGTCTTTTGCTATCAGGCAAACTTGGTGGTGTAGTGATAAGACATCTACTCTAGAATGAAAAAGATTGTGGGTTCAAATCCCTCCTGAGCAACAATGCCTTTTGATTTTTTTTACAGGACTCTGGTAGGGGGGAGTTCTGAGTCCAAATTGGTGTATGGGTAAACACAAATCATAAAGGAGTTCTCTTTTGCAATGAGGGGCTAAATAATTGGTGTATTTTTACCCTTTGGTGCTAACGATGACTGACGACTCTGGTCCTCAGGCTTTACTCATGTAAGGACAAGGCAGTTTTTACTTGGTAAAAGGGCACCTCATTGAGTAGTCCAATTCAAGGGCACCAAGGCAATGACAAGGAGCAGGGAGGGGGTTGCCTCCTCTGTGAAGTATCAGACCTGGGGTGGATTTCACAAGGTTCTAACTTGTCCTAACTAAAGTCCTATAAGTTAGGACTAGTTACGCATCCTAACTCGAGATAAGACTAGTCCTAGCACTTTGTGAAATCCAACCCAGGTTTCGTAATAGCATTTATATTGCCTTTCTAAAAGTATAACCTGAGGGTACCTAATTCAATTATAACCTGGGGGTACCTGATTCAATTATAACCTGGGGGTACCTGATTCAATTATAACCTGGGGGTACCTGATTCAATTATAACCTGGGGGTACCTGATTCAATTATAACCTGGGGGTACCTGATTCAATTATAACCTGGGGGTACCTGATTCTATTATAACCTGGGGGTACCTGATTCAATTATAACCTGGGGTACCTGAGTCAATTATAACCTGGGGGTACCTGAGTCAATTATAACCTGGGGGTACCTGATTCAATTATAACCTGGGGGTACCTGTTTCAATTATAACCTGGGGGTACCTGATTCAATTATAACCTGGGGGTACCTGATTCAATTATAACCTGGGGGTACCTGATTCAATTATAACCTGGGGGTACCTGTTTCAATTATAACCTGGGGGTACCTGTTTCAATTATAACCTGGGGGTACCTGATTCAATTATAACCTGCTGGGTATCTGATTCAATTATAACCTGGGGGTACCTGATTCAATTATAACCTGGGGGTACCTGACTCAATTATAACCTGGGGGTACCTGATTCAATTATAACCTGGGGGTACCTGAGTCAATTATAACCTGGGGTACCTGATTCAATTATAACCTGCTGGGTACCTGATAGACTCATAGAATGCTTGAAAGTCTGACTCTACATTTTAATTTGTAGGAACTGCCCCATATCCACCAGAATCCCATACCATACTTTAAAAAAACTTTATAGATTGGTTACCCTGTCCCCAAGCCAAGCATGGTTGGATTAGATGTGCTCTAAATTTAAATTTGTCAACTCTGGCAAAATCAGAGGATAGTGTTTGGAAATTGGGATAGTAATGGTTAAATGAAGCTATTTGCACTTGTGTTGGCGAAGATGATTGTTCACAAATTTTGTCTTTGTCCTCTGTAATTGTCACTGCAGGTACCCGCCACGATATCAGTCTTGTACTTCCAATCCGACAGACGGCATCGATCTTCAAGCAACCTGTTACACTGAAAACTAATCACACGGCCAATCGTATCAAAGCTGACCCTAAACAAGACACCAAAGAAACACCTAAACAGGTAAGGAAGATTACAGTAATCTCAAAATCACAGAAAATCAGCTTTACACATTTTGTAGATCATCAAAAACAAAACACACTTGTGAAGTAGGGTATAATGTACAATGTGGTACATTTAAAGAATTTGAGCAGGTTTTCCCTCTTAAGTGATTTAAAGCAGTATATGCCATATGCGGCATTATGCCAGACGAGACAACTGCACAACCATCAGAGAAGAGGGGGCTTGCCCTGGCGTTCCTGGATTGGCAGTAATTAATCAGTTGCTGCCGGGATTTTTTTATTTTGTTTTTGTCCTGTCCCCCTGTCAGGATTCTTTTAGTGGAATTACCGGAATCTTCTTGCTTTGAGGGTACCGCTGGCACAAAGAAACCTAGACTTGAAAATGCCAAGAGAACAAAGATTCTCTTTTATTGGATCGCCCGTTTTGTTTCTCGACCGAGAAACTGTCAAATTCACGCACCGTGAATTGCAAAACATAGGCCGTTACCTATGGCATAGGAGTGGTACTAAACACGGAACCATGGCTCAATTGCCAGCTCACTCTGACTTACTTGCAATAAGCCGAAATACAATGAATGACCAATGGTGGAAGCCTCTCGATGTCTTGTAATCCTCTTCTTGGAACATAGGACAAAGGTCTGCAATCGGGAAATACACAAAAACCGTCTCTCAATTGCCACAAAATGCCAGTATATTACCTTTTTGTCCATGTGTGGGTAAAACGAAGCGTTAGACGGTGTTTGTGTGGTCTGTGCACGCTCAGCAGTGGAATGGCCGGGCGACCTTTGCTCCAGTGATCAAAAATTACATAATGGCGTCTTTACACGGCTTCCGTTTCCAGGCAGGGGAAACATTTGCATGTTCACACGTCATCCAAACCCAACTAGTAAACAATGTAAAGCAATTTGCCATGTAACCCTCAAAAAAGGGGTTTGGAAAACCGTGTGCCCTCTTTAGGCCATTTATATTTCCACATAGCATCATGGGAAAAGATGGTCAAGTTTTAAATCGTCTTGCAGGGCCTGTTGCACGACCTCGATTGTTTAGTCCATTTGTGAGTTACAAAGCAACAGGGTCAAATTTTTCTGGGTTTAAGGTGTAGGACTAGGTTTTTTTTGTGAGGCTAGTGCAGGGTTTACCCTTAACTTTTTAAATAACTAGCCAGCAGGACTAGTTAGCTTGTCATTTCACTGGTCCGCCAGCATTTTCACTGGTCCATATTTCATACTAAATGGGGACGTGTTTTAACACTGAAGTATCCAGCCGGACCACTGAGACAGAGTTCTGACTGGTCCTTGGGTGTTTTAACTAGCATTTGGCCAGCGGACCATTGTTAAGGGAGAATGTTGTAGTGAATTTTGTTTACGTTCTTGTAACCCATTTTAATGGTCCTGTTGCCCGGAGCCACTGAACCATGACCCCATGGACTCCGTAAAACAGTTACCTGTGTACAAACAGTCAGGCACAGTGTATTACCACACTTTGCCTGTTGACGTGACCACCGCCACACGCACAGAAACTGGAATGCCAGGTTATAAGTCTGCTGCTGTGTGTTGCATAAGAGTTTTGTGTGTTTATATTATATACTCAAAAGCAACCTGGTTAATCTGTTTTCCATTATTTTTTCCTTCCGAAAATCAGCACAAGATTATTACCAAATTGCTTCATAAAGTCTTTAAAAGACCACACTAGTATGTCAACCCTGTACTCAATCGAATGTTCCTTTCTTTTTTTAACTTTTTTCTAAAGGGTCAATCTTAATGAAAACTGAAATTTCTACTGAAACATTTAAAGGGGCACCAAGGCAGTGATGAAAAGCAAAAATTGATTAAAAAATCCATTTTGTCAAACCCCAATAGCATAGGGTGATAGGTCCTGCAAAATAAAAACTTGTGTAGGCCTAAAAGATGGTTTGAAATATCCTTCATGAGAGTAATGTACGCATTTATGATAATCTTGCTCCTTAATTGTCTCTTCACCAGCTCTTCTGGGAGAAGCGTCTTCAAGGAATGCATGCGTGTGACATTGAAGAAGAAATCTTGAGATCAATGGAGCTTCCTGATGGTTTGTTTGGTAAGGAGAGTCAATCCACTTATATTGCTTTAAACTATTAACGCTCCGTCCAACGACGCTGGTACCACAGACTTTTACCTGAAAGTACCATACCTTCCAGGCTAGCACTGAGTTTCTTCTGTTTGTACAGCTGGAACTGTGTGGAAACCCCAAGACTTTGTGTACTGTGGACTTACTCTTCTGTTTAATTTTGTGGCAAGGGCCCGGGCCCGTTTTCATGGAGCTGCTTTATGATCGGTTGCCGCCAAGATTCTTCCGTTTTATCGGAATTGCCGGAATCATTTTTCTTTGAGAGTACCGCTGGCACAAGGAAACCTTGCATCAACAAAGCCAAGAGATCAAAGATTCTCTTTATTGCAATGTAATTTCTGTTTTCTCTATCAAGATAATGTCAAATTCATGCACCGTGAATTGCAAAACCATGGTTGGTACTAAATCTGGAACCAAAGCTGGATCCCCAGTTCACTCTGATTTACCCTCCATTGAGCTGAAATACAATAAATGAACAATGGTGGAAGTCTCATTGTGTGTCGTAATCCTCTTGGAACAAAAGGACAAAGGACTGGAATCAGGGATTACACAATAACGCTTGCACAACAGCCAAAAATCTGCAAAATATTCAAAGTCATCTGTCCTGTTTTTGTGGGTGAAACAAAGCATTACACGGCATGTACATGCTCTGTGCACGCTCAGCTGTGGAATGTGCGGGCGACCTTAGTTCTGGTTTACCGATTCTACACAATGGTTGGGTTTTTCAACGCGGATACACGTCAGCCGGTGCCAACTGATTAAGCACAAAATGTAGCTCAGCACAAAACAAATTTTGCTTACCAGAATAAGGTTACCAGCCAAAAGACCATATCACGCACACCGTCTGTGACTGATTTCCTGCTTATTTTTGCTAAGCAAAGTTAAGCAAAATGAAGCAGCTCTATGAAATTGGGACCACTTGCAGGCCTTGATCTTAACCGAGGCCATTGGCCTCATGCCTTGTCGAGTTGACCAGCATGCCCTTCAAAAAAATTGCACTGTCACTACCAACTAACTTGGCCAGCATGAAATTGTTTGATTTCTCTGATTTGGCCAGCAAAGGCCTGCCCCCATTTTTCTTAAGATCGAGGCCTGCACTTGGGCAGGAGAGTAGATCAGTTCATGAAGTTCTATTGCCCCTAGCTATGGACAACATTTCATGCTACTATGCTCCTTGTTAGGCTACCACATCGCAGCCTTTAGGTACTTTCATACGTATCAACTGTATGCATTTCTTGCAGGTCTTGAAATGGTTTAAATCATAAATGTGAACCCTCAGCAGGGCTTGTGCTTAATCATTCTTAGATTAGCCCACCGGGCTAGTAAACTGTGTTTTTTGCTAGCCCACAGAAATTTTTACAAGCCCAGATTATAACAATGAAATAAAAAAAGTATAGACTTTAAAAAGTACATTTGAGAAAGAGAACAACTCCTATGCCAACGGTAATTTTTTACCCTATAGACACTGAGGTTAGCCTGTGCGGTTACATGGTTAACCGACCGATCGTCCGGTTACACGTTTACATTTTAACGGTGCTGATAACCGTCAAAAACTTCACTCGAAAGTGCCGCGAAAAGCAGACCACATTTCAATAGCAATGTATTGCAATGCAGAATACATGTGTGCCATGTAAGCAGTCGCATCATTTCCAATAATTTACAGGCCAATAGTCTTTGTTATCTCGCTACTTTGGGTGCAACAGTAAATGCAAGAAACGTTGAATGCTAGAGGGTGCTTTCAAAGAACATGCACATTTTGAAGTAGCCCGCCGGGCAAGTTGAGAAGTGGTTTTTACTTGCCCGCAGCCGTTTTTACTAGACAGTGTACGCCGGGCTAGCGTTAAGGTTGAGCCCTGCTTGGAATTGCTACCCAGTTCACATGACGTCATCACCCACGATACATCACTCGCCTCCACTACTAAACATGGGACAGTCCAGATATTACCTTGAACGTGTTGTGTTCATGTACTTTAAAGAAAAGAATAATGATCAATAACTTCCTGGGGGAAGTCAACTTGTAGGTTTTGGTTTTCCCATAGTATTCCAGATGAAATGATCGATAACCAGATGTTTGGGTTTTTTTTTTGCGACATTTTCCAGGTGTTGGGCCAGACATGACAGATGACAGTTTAGTACAAAGCATAGCCTCGAGCCTTCACGTTAGTACGCAGCCAATTACAGGCCAGACAGGTTCACAGGTAAGCAGTTGGTATCATTTTTAGTTGCACTTTTTTTCCTGGTTGGGGGAGGGGGGGAGGTGGGGTGGTTCTGGAGGAGGGGTGGGCAGTGTGAAGGCCATCTGTACAGTGTATGTGCCAATGTGCACATCTACATGTACACACATGCACATGTGCTTCTAGAGATATATGGTTAAATTTAGGACTGTTAATGGCAAGTCATTACGTCACATGCATGCACATCTACTGTACGCGCAAGGTGTTGACTACTTCCAGCTCCAAAATGGCAGGCATGTATTTTTTCAGCTGATCAGCTGATTTCCTCTTTTTTCTTTGATGATAGTGCCGTAGAAAAACTGAAAAACACTGTACAAACTTAAGTTTCCGACCAGTCGCCGTAAACATCTGGAATAGGTTTCCCCCTGATGTCATCAGGAAAGCCTTCAGAGGAGGGGGCTCGATGTGTTGAGGAGGCTGTGCGCCATTTATTGATAGACCATACTTAGTCCCCGGCTTCATGAATTAAAGTTCAGATGAGCCCAAGCACATTTGTAGGCTTTTTCCCTTCAAAAGTCCTATTTATGTTGCTGTCATTGCTCCTAGCTTGTTTGTTTTTTTCCATGAGATTATTGGTTGCCTACATCAGTGCTGTTTGTCATGTTTGACTGTAGCTGGCTGAATTGGGTTTTGTGTTAAAAAAAAAAAAAAAGTAATAATAATAATAATAATAAAGTAATACTTATATAGCGCTTTATACAAAAGTCTCAAAGCGCTTTACAATTATAAAAACAATAAAAATACACACAATTAGGGGTTAACCATTTCCTCTTTGATTTATTTTTTAATTGTTTTGCAGTTGCAAAGTTGCATGTCTAAAAGCTGGCATACCTTTGTGTGTAAATTTACCGAAAACCACTCGTTTCTCACTGCAAAGGCATTTCTTATGATAGAAACTGATAATGCTAACAAGACCTTGAGACTCTGTGAATACATTACTGGAAGGAGAGTCCAAAAACTATTGTTTGCATTACATAAATTCTCAAAGAAAGCCTGTGTCAATACATTTCCTATAATATTTATTTATTTATTTATTTTTTTTGTTTACTGTTGAAGCCAGTTTATGAGAAGTGGGCGGGGCTCACAGTGGAACTACGTCACATTTACAGATAGGATAAAGGCAATGATTTTTATGACTGCCGTTTAATTTTTGTTAGGCCACCATGTTTTGGAAACTTTGGATAATCAAGGCTTAAAACACCCAGTCAAATGAATAAGATATATCTGTCATTTGTAATTGAACATTTCTTTGCGGTACATATTCATCAAATTCACATTTAAACAGTGGGACCAGTGGCGTAACCAGACATTCTCGTTCCGGTGGGTGGGGGGACAAGCAGGGGCAAGCAGGGGCAAAGACAAAAAAATTGGGGGGGGGGTGGTATTTAGTGTAATGAACCATTCAATTGTGCATTTCTTTTTTCGATCTCGCTATACTCGTACACTTCAGGCCTGTTACTTTGTTGTAAAAGCAAGCAGACCTGATACTTTCTGGAGGCAACAGAGGCATTTGCCTCCATGCCCATGGTCATTGCCTTGGTGCCCTGAAAAAATGGTCCAGCAGAATTTTAAATTTCTCTCATTACTAAGGAAAAACTGCCTTGCCTTTACAAGAATGAAGTATCAGGCCTGAAAGTGTTGTGTAAACAACATTTTGTGTAAACAACAAATCCAAACATCCCCCCAACCAATAAAAAACAAAACAACCAACCGAAGTGAAACTTATGACAGACCACTATTTGAGTGTAGCGCCCTCTGCTGGTCAGAACCATCCAGCCAAATGATGGGATTGATTTGGGTAGGTTATAATGCAGTTAACCTGACACAGTCTGGCATCTCTACTGTGCAGCATGCTTGTAATCATATTTGACAGTCTCAACTGCTAGCGGTAATCCACTTATCCAACTTGATTTGTCGGCTGGCCACAACTAAAAGCTATATCAAATATTTGAGGCCAATTAATTGTGTCATTTCGTAGTCCGCCCTGAACTGCTATGTACTTTACTAATTAGGTTAGAGCAGAGGTGACTCGACTGTAAGTGTCCGCCCCCCCCCCCTGAAAAAAATTAAAACAATGTTATTGTTTGAAAAACTATTGGAGAGAAATTGGGGTCAGGTGCATTTGTAATGAGCTCCAAAATGGAGAGGGTTGATGTCATTGTCAGATGACATTTTATTGTATTTTCTTCATTGTTACCATCCCCCTGAAGCTCCGCCCCAGTAACCATCCACCAAAAACAAAGACAAAAAGAATGGCATTCATATTAATTTCTTCATCATGTGTCAGCTTTTATAGATGATATTTATATGATATACTTACTATCGGGCCAGATGATTCATGGAGGCAAATGCTCCCATTGCCCCTGGTCATTGCCTTTGTGCCCTGGAACTTTTCCAGTACAAATTTACAATTTCCTCATAGAGGTGCCCTTTATCGAGAGGAATATGCCTTAGTGCCCTTGCCCTTTCAAGAA
This sequence comes from Marthasterias glacialis, assembly GCA_911728455.2. Lineage (NCBI taxonomy): Eukaryota > Metazoa > Echinodermata > Asteroidea > Forcipulatida > Asteriidae > Marthasterias > Marthasterias glacialis. The sequence goes on from OU452230.1 coordinate 5,269,913, forward strand.
CGAAGCAATCAGGCCTGTGTTATTGTAAATTGATTAACAGTCAATTTATTACTCTTGAAGCTGATTGTGTAACTGTGTGCTCCTTTCATTTCTCAAAAAAAACAAAACATTGCAACACTTTGCAATGTAGTACAATATAAATGTACATCATCAGGTTATGGCAGAAAGCATTGTCAACGTTATAAATAGCCACAAAATCAATGTAGAACCTAAATACAAATGTGTGTAGGATCCATCACATAACATGTATTCAACTCTCTGTCAGGTTTATTACAATTTAACCTTTACAATTGCATCTTTGTAACAAAAGATGTCCTCACAAAACAATTCTTGCCCGGTGCAGTTTGCATACTGTACAGTCAGCAGTCGGCCGCGCTTGTACTGCATAATTGTCTCAGGTGCAGGATAACCATGCTGTCCATTTCAGACGAGCACTGTGTACTAGCGTAGCATATTTGTACAGTACACTACCCGGAGGCCCCGGTGCATCCTGCATTTTCATAATTCATTCAGACCTCATCATCCTTTCCTTCACTGACTTGCAACGATCCTTCTGCTTTCCCACAGACCCCAGTCGGGCATTTGGGAAGATCTCCCAGCAGAGAGGTTGGGGGAGAAGAAGAAAGGGAACGAAAAAAAAAATGTTGTGCAGCACAACTGTTCTGGTCAGACTGTCTGGGCTGCCAGATACTATGGGCATAGATCGAATGATCTGAATGAGTGTCTGGCATTCCATAGAGATCACCACAAGGCTGGAACCTGGGGTTAACCCTGTCTTAAGTAGGGTTAATCGCATCAGGAACCCCGACTATTTTATACTTCTTTTTTCTTTTCTTTTTTCGTCGAACATATTTAACATCTTAAAGGGTAGTGTCAGCTCTGTGTACATGACTTCAGTTACATGTGCTGTTCTAAAAAGAGGAATGGTAAAAACCATCATTGATTATCCATCATTTCAAAACACAGTCTTGTCATTTTATATACAAAGTCTTAAGCAAATTTGTAAGGCAAGAAAAACCTCAACTAGAATTTAATATAAAAGAAACCTTTACTAATATTGGTACTAGTTTGAAGCTGTAATTGTGTGTGTAAAATTACTTTTTACACACTTGAGTCAATTATACAGACTTGAGCAAATTTAAAGAGATCGGAATTTTACATGTCAACAAATATTTTTATTTATACACTATGTATTTGTATCAGCATAAGAGAAATGGACGTTTAATTTATAGTTATTGCGTTTTCATATCTTGAACTTTCAAGATGGACATGTGATACCCATTGCCTAATCCATATTCTCAGTGTGTGTTTTTTTGTGTCAGTGAGCTTCAAGATCCCCACAATATGTAGCAAGAACATTAAAAGTAATATTACTAGTAATTGACTGTATTTTTGACCACATGAGGGCGCTTTCAGCGGCTAATTTCGTTTCATCGCAACTAATAAGTGCATCTTTTATTTTGACCGACTGTACATGCATGTTGTTTTCTTGTATCAATGGCCAAATAAATATATAGTAATAGCAACAACAAATGACAAAATCAGTTCGTTTTAGTTGTTTTTCATTATGTAAATTTGGTTCGCACACACCCTCACATGGTCAAAATAACTGTGGATTCACGTACAGTATAATTGAGCTAGGGCTCAAAGGCTAGCAGGAGAAGTAATGAAGAAAACAAACTAATTACGAAGCTCATGGTGTAGTACAGGCAGACGACAGCATGAGGTTTAATTATCATATGCCCCTACTGTACACAAGACAATATGACGGTCTGTTTAACAGGAATAGCCGGGCTGTCACTAATCTGTATGAATATTCTATTAAGTGGAAAAGTGGGCTGATCGTCTAAAAAGTCAGCTTAAAGAATTTTGATGCTCTTATTTTGAGAACGTTTAAGATTTTACATAGCTGTTGGATTTGAGTTAAAGTTGTTTTTTTTTTCCGTTCTTTCTTTCTCCGTGTCAATTTTCCTTTATTGGTGGACCTGGATGCATTAAACATATCTAGTAGTGTCGGTGGAAGACAGAGTATGGGCTACATAATGTTAGGTCACTAGTGGTTCTTACATCTTGAAACACACTTGGCCTTTTGAAAAAATGTTAAACAAAATGATAATCTACATGACCCAAGCAGTAACACCACCCATCCAATTTTTCATATTCATCCAGTTCTTTATATTGTCCCAATTCTAAGAAAAGGTCGTCATGTTCAAACGGCCGGGATATTTTCAATCGAGAAAGTGTCGCAAGTAAATCGTGTGTAGACAATACAAGTGGCATCATCTAATTGAAGTAACACGTCTGCATTAGTGCAGCTTGGGCTGCGTCCCTGGATCATTGTAAGGTTTCCCTTGTAAGTAATTAGTGCTCAACGTGGTCATATAGAACTTTAATGTGAATCAATGTGCTGTGAGATGCTGTCAAGAAGTTTGCTTCGCTTGTGGCAGATTTGTACCTTGAAAAGCTTGTCTAAGTTTACATCATTCATAGCTCCAAATATCTGTGAGACCACCAGCTCTTGTCCAGTAATTTTAACATTTATAAAACATGTAATTTCCCTCCTAATGTGTTATACATAGAATTGGGGTTTCCAAACTTGCTGTAAATTTGAAAAAAAAACGGCAGGCCTGAATTTTCCTCATGGAGAGGGCAAGGCCGTTTTCCATTTGCAAAGGGCACTTCCACTGGAAAATCTTAAAGTCAGTTGAAAACTTTTGACGAGGCACCAAGGCCAAGACCGGGGGCAACAAAGGCCATGGCCTCCGTGTAATAGAGGCCTGGTATCCAAATTGCTCACTTACATTATACAAATACGGTACCCTTGCATGACAGATGAGAGAAAAAATGAGATGTTTATTCTGACTCAAAGTAGAACGATCAAAAAACACCCATACCTCTTTGACTAACACTATGCTCCTTACTGAACATCTCTAACAGTCAAAAGTGGGTGGTTTTTTTCCAACTTGTGCAAACAATTTATTGGTTAGATGTCCAAGTCAAGATCTCCTTCCAGAAGTTCACCAAATGAAAAATCTGAACAAAGGGGGGGGAGGGGAGAAAGTAAATATTTGTTGTTTGGAAAAAAATATGTCCAGGTTCTAGAGGAGATTTTCTTGAATTGCAAGCCCAGGTACTTAAATGTATTTTTCTTAGATTCACTGGAGGTTTGAACTTTCCAACGAGGCGTCGCACGCAATGATTGGAGAAACGCAATATGCGCCGCACTGCAACGCTTCTAAAGAAATTCATAAATTCATCGTACTGTTGGTGTTTGTGCAGATGTGCATTTATTGCACTTCCATGGGTTGTCTGACATTGCATTTCTGGTTAAATCTCACAAAACAGGTTTGCCCATGTACCTGTACCAACATCACAAGAGAAATAATGTATTCATGATTTATTCATGATTTTGAAGGCGGGCATGGATGAAAATTTTTTTTAATTCTCTGATGAGTATTGTGTGTGATTGTATTGGGTTGTCATTTGAACTGCATTTTGTACAATTCACATTATGTAGTCTTCCTTTAAATTACAAAAATGTACGTTGAAGTAATAAAAACTCTTCCATAAAAACAACATTTTTTGCCTACAACTTATTCTTTTTTCAACGTTATCTCATAGCCGGAAATCTTTTTTACTTTGAGGGTACCGCTGGCACAAAGAACAAGAGAACAAAGATTCTCTTAATTGGATCGTCTGTTTTGTTTTCTTGACCGAGACAATGTTAATTCCTGCACCGTAAATTTTGCAAAACATCGGCCGTTGGCTACGTCAAAGGAGTAGTACTAAACCCGGAACCATGGCTCGATTCCTTGCTCACTCTGACTTACCTCTATTGAGCCGAAATACAATGAATGAACAATGGTGGAAACATCTAGATACCTCTTATCCTCTTCTTGGAACAAAAGGACAAAGGTCTGGAATCGGGGATGACACAAAAGCTTCCTCTCAATAGCAAGAAAAGGTCAACAAATTCAAGACCTTTTTTGGACTTTGGGTGGGTGAAACGAAGCGTTAGACAGCGTGTGTGGGGTCTGTGCATGCTCAGCAGTGGAATGTCCAGGTGACCTTTGCTCCCGTATTCCGAAATTATACAATGGCGTCTTAACACGGCTTCGTTTCCAGGCAGGGGAAACTTTCCAGGCAGGGGAAACATTTGCGTGTTCACACGTCATCCGGCGCCTACTTGTTAAAATGCAATTTGTCTTATGAGGAATCAAGGTGTGTTGGCAACCAATGAAGAACTTTCCAGCTAGTTTTATTGTACTTTTATTTGAATAAGTGACACTTCGACAATACTTGCATTGAACTTGTACCCATTATGCACATCGTTGTTTAACGTGCAATTATGCAAACGTAAATGTAAGAAAGTTGCATTGGGACCTATAACAAAAGGGACAAGTGTGTCCGCGGTTGGGTTGGGTGAAGGTCCCCAGTTGGAAAGTGTGTTCAAAACCAATGAGAGCGCTTGCCAAAAAAGTTTAAGTACAAACAAAAGAGGGACAATAGGTCCCCAACTGCAGGTGTTTACACACTTGTGTTTAAGCCCTACATACGAAGTGTGGACCTGATAACAAAAGATGTCCACAGTGTGTACGAACTTGAAACACTCAGTCTCAGCACAGTACTTTAGTGTGACTACACCAAGGTGCTTGCCCAATCTACATTTAAACACAGAATGCTGCCATTGATACAGGTTATGGCGTGGTTGGTAGCCACCAAACCCTCCACCGGTGTTTCATGGATTTTTCATCCACTCTCATCCCTGCTTTATCTCTCAAGCTCAGACATGACTTTTGACTGAACTCCTTCCAGTTAAATTCAGTCTGGTTACTATAGACCTCCTTGTACAGTGTAGAAACCTCTTCTGAACTGCTGCCCTGTGTTTGCGTACTTAATATAAAAACAATGTGGACGTGTTTGTTAGTAATAATAATAAACTGCAATCTAACATCTGCTGCCTCTTTTCATTAACGTCATGGTTTTTAGCAAGGGTATTGAATGTTTGAAAGTTGAACCTCCCTCGCTCTGCCTCTTTATTAAAGTACTTTTGAAATAATTAATAGAAGTAAGAACGGGTCCTTAAATAATGTTAAGTAATTTTTTTTTCACATATGTGTAATTACATCAAGTAATAAGCCACAAAGGATACAGGGTAAGTTTAAATCAATTTTAGGTAAACAAAGAAGAATTAACTCTGAAAAAAATTTTTTTTAACTGGCAACCCCTAAACAAAGATATTGACCAAATAGGGAGACTGCTGTCGTAGAGCCAGATACAATGTACATGTAGCTCAGTTGGTAGAGCACTGGCATGTGAAGCTGCAGGTCGCAGGTTCAAATCCCGGTCTAGTCAACTCTGCTTCATTCACCCAAAATTAGAAATAAATGTATAAGACAGAAGCATGACAACAATATTTAAAAAGCATTGAATATCTTTTTGAGAGGTACAATACATCAGCATGAGAAACTAACCCCAGGGTTCTAAATTAGGCCCTATTACTTACAAATAAGCTGATCAGACATTAAAAAAATAAAAGAAATTGCTGAACAAATATTTATTACACGTCTCCTTTGGAATATTAGCAAAGAACTCAATATTGCAGATTACATTATGGAGTGGCAGGTTACTTGGTTCTGATCAAAAGCAAACAATCCACTTGCTTGGTAAATTTGTACAGGTATGCCTACATGTAGCAGCGCTATGAGATTTCCCTCAGGTGTATTGCATCTACCCAATCTCCTTCAAAGAAAGAAGGAAAAAAAATTAAACACTGTCCCCTTTTATCAAACCATTCTGGTGCTGTATTTTATTCCGATGTGGTGCTTATTGTTAGTACAAACAACACTTATTTATTGCCTTTGCCCAACAAGCTAGTGTACCCTTAGCAGTAACACTTGTAATAATTTGTGTATTTTAGAATTTATTACAGGATTGTGTGAATTCCCCAGTCAGCACTCAATACAAATAGACAATCCAAAAGCCAAATTAGTCAGGCACTTAAATCCATGCCTGCGATAATCATTCAAGGAGCGCGGTGACTGCACGACGAGGGGCTCCTTATGCACGTGGCGTAGCATCCACACTTTAACGTCCACTGAGATATTAGTCATTAGACGACACACATCATGCGTCAAAAGGGAAAATTAAGTCCATGAATCATTGATAATAATACAGCTGCCACTAGATAGGAACCTTCAGAGGGGAGGATTTTTTATATATGTTTTTTCTTTTTCAAAGGGCTGCGAGGAGGAGAGTGAGTCTCGGACATCTCATCTGGGCAGAATGTGACTCACCCCTTCAAAGCAAATTGTATTTGTCACTGGAGTGCGACCGGCTCTTGTTGTCTATGGTGCCAACTCCGAATGAAAAATTGAAGGAATTTTATCGAATTCCATTTACGCATATCAAGTTACCGTATCATCACACAGTTCAGATGCGTTTGGCTCGATGCATCATTTAATGAAGAGGGGGCCCTCTGTGATATTAAATTTCTTGAGTCTTTTTTAATATGTGTGTTCTTTTTTTCTGCATTCACTTATTTTTTATTTATTTATTTATTTATTTATTTATTTATTTATTTATTTATTTATTTATTTATTTATTTATTTATTTATTTATTTATTTATTTATTTATTTATTTATTTATTTATTTATTTATTTATTTATTTATTTATTTATTGGTTTTTTATTTATTCATTTATTTGTTTGTTTGTTTATTCATTTATTTAAGTGTTTTGTATTTATTTATTTATTTTTGTATTTTTTTCTATTTATTTATTTTTTATTTATTCCTTTTTTTTGTTTCTTTATTTTTTTTCTTTATTAAAGTGTTGTAAAATACCAATGCTTTTTAAAATTGTAAATTGCACTCACAGATTATAGACAACAACAAAAAACAATAATTTTTGTGTTTTTACCCAACATCGGCGTGTGATAAGCACTGTATACTTAGTGCATTCCCAAGTCCTGGGAATGCTACTCGGGTTGGATACGAACCTGCAGTCCCCCCCATTCTAGAGCAGATGTCATAAAAATAAATATTTAAAGACAATTACTGGGCGCTTTTAAGCTCATTGTATCAAAACACCTAACATTATTATCATACACTTAATGCATTCCTGAAAGCACATCAACTCCTTCAGAGTATGTACCACCAGCAGCCAAATGGGCGAATGCATTGCCATTAAATCATTCACATTAACAATCTCTACCCTCGCTGAGTGCTCAGTACCCATTTACTCCTGGGTGATGAGAAGCAAGTATAGTTAAGTGTCATGCCCAAGGACACAAGTGTCACGACTGAGATTCGAACCCAAACTCTGATGAGTCTGATGCACTGGACCACTCAGCCACGACACACTGTAAACCACTAGACAAACGAGTGTGCCCAGTGACAAGCGGCCAGTTTGAATCCTGTAATTAGCAGTGGGTACCGATTACGTCTATTAAATAATACTAGGGTCCACAAACCAGCCAGATGCCTGTGTAGACCTTGACAAAGGCAATCTTAGAGGAGGAGTTCTGAAGAGTATAATATGATTCAAAGTAGAGCTGATGGGGTAGCAACTCTAATTTCTTTAATCAATCTTATCATCTCTTGAAAAGTAAATCAACAGTCTTATTAAGATTAATCTAAGTGGCTAAACACATCTGGTAATGATATCGAAATGTCAACACTAGCAGGTAATTACAGACTGTGATTTGACCCTGAAGGATACTCTTAACCCCCCCCCCTTCACTCTGTCAATGACTGCAGAACATTTTGATTCACCCCTTTAATGGGGGAAGAGGCAGTTATGTTTGTCTCGCAATGGATTCATTTACCCCTCCCTGTTCTCTGTGAAGAGACAATTTGCGTTTCTATCTCACCATGTCTTGTTTCTGTGCAGTGGGGCAGGTTTTTTATTCCTTCGAAAGGTACAATGTATAGTCTGTACCTCAAGTGGCCTTTGGGCCTTGTGATGGCCGAAATGCCAAAAAAAAATTGAACAAAAAATAAATAAAAAAATAACTGTATAACAGGTCACTGATTCCTAGAACCACCTTAATATTTCATTTTATGTAACAAATTTGTGTTTTTTTTTGTGGTGGTGGTGGTGGGGAGGGGGGGGGTCAAGATTTTGCGACAGAGAATAGCTCTTTCTTTTCCACTTGCATCAGTTGACAATCTTGAAGTTTGTAGACCGCATGACTGTCCCATAAATTATCTCCCTGGCGAAGCAGACATCAAAAGCACCCCTTCAAGTAGCACAGGAAGGGCGGTGGTCAGGAATTGTCTTTATCTTCACTCACACCACCTTCAAGACAGGCCAGAGAGCCAGACCATTGAAGAATGGCTAATTCCAACAAGCTGCTTTGCATGGAACCATGCTAGACAAGTGCCTTGACTTAGCAAAGTACAGTTAGAAAAAAACCGCCAAAGTGTTGAGTAAAAAAGTTTTCAATAAAATCCTGCTTAGCAATTCTGTCTGGTGGTAAGCAAGATTTGTTTTGGAGCTTCAGAGTAGGAGTTGTAATAATGTTAAATTGAGACCGGCTGCTTCGTCCTAGAGCAAGGGTCCAACCAATCCCACCTTATAATAAGGAAAGGAGGGATTGTGAGACATTAAGATGTCTGAGAGGCTTGATCCTTAGAGATTTTCTTATCACTGTCTGGGATATAAACAAAAAAAATCTTTTTTTTAATTTTTTTTATTATGCAAGTCTGGGGATATGCACTTTGTGACTTTCTCCCCCGGTGCGTTCTCCCTGTCAGAAGATGGCTGGATATATTGACGGGTCCGTTCAACCATCCTGTCAAACGGCTGATAGTGTACTTAGGCCATGTCCGAATTTGCCAGCTATGGCTGCGGCTGTGACTGGATTACTGCGTCATCATGAGTTGACGTAATAGGATGTCCATAGCAACAGCTGTAGCTGTAGCCGTAGCCGCCATTTTGGATTCAGCCATAGCATCATTTTCTGTATCGTCCCAAGTGACAACGTGGAACTTAACCTCCATCCTCTTTCCTAAATCGGTTCATTTCGGTGAATTTCTTCAATGGTGCCTCTTAACAACCACAGGGATGAGAAATTTCAGACTTTTATCTGAATTCAGATTCTTTTTAGGTCTGCCTGGTGGAGAAAAAAAAAACAGCCGTTATTTTTGTCAGATATGAAGAAATATATATGCACTTTGAGCTACTTCTCTAGCACTGAGGTTACTGTTCCCAGAAACTCCTTGCAATCTAGGTACGGTGAAAATGCCATCATTTCAGAATAGCTCCTGAAATTTGTAGCACTAGTTTCAGACCTTATTGTCATCATTGACTCTCATCCCTGCAACCACGGCCTTTCACAGTTACTGGATGGAGGCATGCAGGATGCTTTTAACAATGTTCCTCGAATGAAATAAGTAATGATAAATGGAGTGGTAAGCCATGAATTTTAAACCAGTCCCTCTGTCAGACTACATGTATGTAGTTCCGCCATAAAGATTCCCTTGGGAAATATCCAAGTTACTCCCCCCTCCGGCCTCAACACCTTCTACCCCTCCCTATTCACCTGTGTTCTGAGGCATTTACACACCTCCAATAGAGGTTTAGGTGAGCTCTCATTGTTACTGAGTTTTCTTGCGTGTACCAGTCACACCTGAAAGGTCGTAGGCTGAAGACATGGCCAAGGAGCCTGCTGATGCTGGGGGGTCTCTGATAATGATACTCACGTCATCATTATTGCAAGTAAACCCTTCTACACTGATACATTTATTATCACATCACTGGTATTTAGAAGAATCAAACTTCTATAGACTAATCCGAGCAGCTCGTTCATGGACGTTCACACCACTACAGCTATAGCCGCCGTACGCGCACGTCGATGCACACGCACTGTGACTCCTCCATCAAAATAAATACATAATGCATTGAATTTGCGTTGGCGTGCCGAAACACACGCGTTAACGTGCGTTCAGACTGTCTTTGAAAAATCCCCGTTTGCAGTGCAATGATCCTTTTCCTGTATCATTGATTGATAAAAGAAAATGGATAGAATTAGGGAAATTCTCCTTTTGTCATTACTGTCGCTGGCTCACCATCGACGTCAGACAAAACCAAGAGCGCGACAATGGTATATTCTTCCTTTGAATCAGCAAGGAAGTGAAAAGGGGGAATTTCATGCTCTCATTTACTGACACATCGTATACGCATCTGACAAATGTTAAAATATTTCAATTTGTCTGACTACGCATTAGATTAGTGTGTAAGACCTCTTTTTTATTTCTAAAAAACTTGGTTGTAGAAGCGCAGTATGATTGCGCACTGCGCTTCCATTTGCACATGGCAGACTGTGCGGAACGGGTCCGTGCGCTGCGTACGCAGTGAAAACGCAGCAAGTATGAACCGGCCTTTATGGCGTTTGCCAACCAATAGTGTCTGTATGCATGCGTGAATGTAATTTATAGCATATTGGAAAGGTCCATGACCTCCCCTGAACTCTATCTTTAAAGAAAGCTAAAACTGTTACAAGTCTGTAAAAAATGTTAATTTGGACGCCTACACATGGCTTCAAGGGCTAAATCTGTTTAAGAGTAGACATTAATGTAAGCTTGGCAACTTCATTTGTTTTTTAGCATTACTCCGATTCCCAAGATGCATTGCTTTGTGTTTTACAATGATGTTAGTGCATATCGACTATTATAAATATTCACTTATGGTCTAGGTAACTGTTTTTTTTTTTTTTTTAATGTTTTTTTTTTTTTTTTTTTTTTTTTTTTTTTATTGCCTGATTTTATTATAATTTTGTTCAATTCAGCAAGACATAACCCAACGAGGGAGTTGCAAGAAAGGGATTATTGTGCTCATAATTTGCATTTCACAAGGCTTCAGGGCAAGCAGCTATGAAGTCCTTGGTTCAATGCTTCAAGTAAATGCACGGTGAGTCGTGACATTATAGAACAGATATTTCCGTTCGGAGAATTGCAATTACGCAGCACTTTAAAAACTAGGGCGATTGTTTAGTAACAGATGTATAATTGTCAAATGTTGCTTTGCATTCTTGTTTGGTGTCAATTGGCCTTCTATCACAGGGCCCTTAAGGAATCAGTTTCTTAACTGAGGAGCTTGCCCTGATAAAACAGCAAATAAAAGTTTAAAAATAAGCATGGCTGCCCCAAAACACAAGGTTTGAGAACTCCTACTGACATTTGAAAAGGTTACCCAAACCTTGATTCAAACAAACTCTTCAGATTGAAGTGTTTCATCTAGCAAGTTCCTTTCTTCTTCCCTTCTCTGTTGGCAAGTGCTGATGCACACGTTGTTCCACCACCACATCCACATCACACAAAAATCGCTCCAATGGTCACTACCTAGATTAATAGAAACACGGAATAGCATGGTTAAGAAACTTTTCAGTTTTGGATTTGAATTCCATATGTGTTTAAGATCAAGCTTCTCACATAAAGGTACTATCATCATTTGGTTTTTGTCAACGTACTGCTGATTTTAAATTTCAATTTGCCGTACACCGATGTGTGATAAGCACTGTATACTCAGTGCCTTCGAGTCCTGTGGAAAAAACAACAACAGACAACTCGGGTGGGATTTGTGGGCAAAAGTGCTGATTTGTAGGCAAATGTATCAAGAAAGATGCGATAAAAGTCATCTGTAAAAGTTTCAGTTGGATACAGTGCCTGCATGTTGAGAAAACGGAAGAAGAAAAAAACTGTCACAGTATTTTCATCAAGATTGCTGAATCCATCCAGGTTTAGCGAGGTGACAGTAGATACCAACTGCATCTCCCCTTGGCCACATTGAGGGCAGCATTCAAACGGACACCACAGAAACTTCCAAAAGTCACCTGCAGGCGATCTGATGGAGATTCAAATGTGTCCACATACTCTTATGGATTTCTAAATCAATGGGTGCATTTCGGACAAAGTAATTTTGCAGGATGCTCACTACTATTACCATCTTTAGAACAAGTAGGCTTTCGGATAAATATGACACAATTTCCTTTCGGGGTCATTACCAAAGTATGACCCTACCTTTAAAATAAAATGGCTCTTGAAGTAACAAGGAAAATTAAGGTTAATGTACATGTGCAAGTTTATGCTGGCCAAGTATGATTAATGTGGATTCGCAACCACAATCAAATCTGACATTTTGCTTGTTTGTAGTAACCACTGGAAAGTTCAAGTTTTGACTCAGCCATCGCAGAGATGGTGGGGGGGGGGGAAACTTGATTATTGTGAAGTGAACCAAGTGCACTTAGTCATAGCTCAAACCCCAGGGACTGGCAAAATGATGACTCTTCATCGGCATCAGTCAGCCACACTGCTGCGCGCGCAGTACACCACAAGCTACAATGTACCCCCACTTCACATCAAAGTCTGCTCATTTTTTTACTTTTTCTCCCCCTTGGTTTCTTTTGTCGTACCCTCTTGTCACGAGAATGACTCATCTTGTAATTACAACAGGCCCTAGTGTAATGTATGTGAGGATATTTACATTATTGTGCCGTGCCGTGCGTATGGAATCCCGTCTGCATGACATGTACAGGGGGCTATACCCTGGAGAGGATGCTGATAACATAATTACAACCTACAACCTCACTCTCGTGTAACTCAAAGTCTGTGTTAAGAAAATAATTACTTTTCGCAAGCTAGCAAGTCAGTGAAGTCTCATCAGGTATACATTTTGTACCTTTGTGAGTTGGATATCAGTGACTTGGGGTGGTTGTTTGCTTTCCAGAAACTGTTGTTTATAATTGCCCACATGTACAGTGGCTAATTAAGTGTATAGATCTGTTTCAATCTGCTTGTTTTGGGTTGGGGTTTTTTTTTGGGGGGGGTGTCCATTTTATTTTTAGTTATATTTAATTCAGATGTATCAGTGGTTGAACTTATATGAAATAAAACTCTGCGTAGCACTGAGAAATGGAGTAGAATCAAAAGAAAAGTTGAAGCAGTGCTTACCCAAAAAATATATTTGGATGGCAGAATTTTCAACCCTACCGGGTCTTCTTCTGGGCTGAAAGGTTGAATTAGTTGTTCCCTAGTAATAATCATAATGTATATTTTAATTCATTCTGGGCTGAATGGTTGAATTAGCTGTTCACTAGTAATAATCATGATGTATATTTTAATTCCTTTGTAGGAATTAAATTGTTATTCATTTTTCCTTGGAATACTATTTTACATTTCACAGTTTGAAAGTTGTGTTGTACATTTGTATGTATCTTCTGTTTTTTAAGAAATTCTTCGATTAAAAACAAAGGCCAGGGCTTGCGCTAACTTTTTGTCCTGACTAGACCACCGGGCTAGTCAGATACAGTTTTGACTAGCCCTCACAAATTTTTACTAGCCTGACCATTTACACCACATAGAAAACTGACAGGGTACATTTAGAAAGAAGAGTCATCTGACTCCGTTTTGACTAGCCCGGCCAGGCTACCCAGAAGCAAGTTTGACTAGCCCACGGCACTCTTGACTAGTGTTTGTAGTCCGGGCTAGTGTCTAAATTGAGCCCTTGAAAGGTTATCCTCAACTAAACTTCCAGGACCCAGTTTCATAGAGCGACTTCAGCAGAAAAATCAAGTAGAGTATTAATGTAATACGTGTGGATTTGTTGCTGCAGTACTTCAGGAAGGTACAGTGCACGCTGCTCATCACACATCTGTATATAGGGAAAAGCAAACCATTCTTTATCCCTGGTGCAAATATTACATCTATTAAATTGTTAACAGTACCCTCCGCTCATGACAGGAGTCGCACTGGCCTTATGTCACCGGGCACACTCGGTGGTCCAGTGGTTAAGCTGCTCTAGAACGCAGGGGTCAGGGCCTCAAATCCCACCGTATGCCTGTGGAATTGTGTTTTCTGCAGGACCCTGGAAAGCACAGAGTATAACGGTGCTTATCACACATCGTTGTAGGGTGAAAAACCAAAATATAGGGCCTATCAAGTACAAGTTAGATTGTTGAACAGTTGCCCTTTATTGCTTTTAAGAAGCAGCAAATTCATAATGCGGTCATGTAAAGGTCATGGAAACACTTTTAAACTAGACTGTCTAGTTAAGGTGCATGCCATTTTGGGTTTGCCACGAGCATGGAGGAAGGAAAGCCAAGTATAAGATCAGTTAAAGGAATACTAATACAACATCATTCATGTGCGTTACGTCCGCATGCGTCTTTTTAGCTGATCAGCTGATTTCCTCTTTTATACAGTGCTTCATTTATACAGCAGTAAAAGGTTGTACATGACTTCTGACTGGCATCCCTCCTCCTCCTCCCCCCCCCCACCCCAACTGCCCGAAAAAGATATTTACAAAACGGGGATACTGGCAACATGTAGGGCTACAATGTAGATAGCTCGTCAGTTGGTAGAGTGGTGCATAAATCCAGAGGTCACTGGTTCAAATTCCACTTTGTCTTAAGTCAGTTTTTCTTATTCACCCAAATTGATTTATCTTAGTGCCATAGAAAACTGAAAAAAAACCAGTGATTAAACAGTCTGATAATTTCATAACTTTGGTAAACTGACTGTAAATGCTTCCATTCTCTGCACAAATCAAGATACATGTAATGAAACCAACCTGTGAAAATGTCAGCTCATTTCGTTGTCTGATTTGCGAGAAAACGGTAAAAATGCACTCAGCATTTTTGTACGCATTCATATAGAGTTTTCGTCTCACTGAGACGAAAACTAATTTTGGATCTTATTTCGTTTATTACTTAAAATAAGATAACACTTCAGGCAGAAATATTTTAAAGAAGATTTTTTTTTACCATCATTATCTTTTTACCATTTAAGGTATGTGTAACTCTGTGAACATTTATGTTTTTCTTCTTGCCAATGTTGAGCTGGGGCTTTAGAGCACACGGACAACATAGGTAATTGTCAAAGACCAGCATCCACACTTTGTGTGACCCAACTTATACATGAAATAACAAACCTGTGAAAATTTAAGCTCAATCGGCCATCTGTGTCTGTGTCAAACACAAAAAATAGTGGGGAAAAAAAACAGTTAGACCTGTATGCTTTCACTGTTTTCGAACATCGGATTTCAGACTCGCAAAATCAAAACTGTACTACTAATTTCTCAAAATCTATACAGCATTTCAGGCAAAATAATGTCAAGGGAACTTTTCCACCATGACCATCTTTATACCAGTAACCATGCACATATGAGTTACGTGTAAATCTGTAAACGTTTATGTTTTCAGTCTTGCCAATATGTTATGCACACCTCCCCCCCCCCACCCCTTTAAGGGAGATTATCAGGAAATTATGGATTCGTATGGAATGGTGAATCTTTAGGAAATGCCAACCGGTTCAGAGCAAGTTCATTTCATCGTTCGTATAAGTAGGATATACACTATCAATTATCCAAAAGATCTAGCTCCTCTCTGTCTGGGAAGATTTACTCGATCCATCTCTTCCAGTACATACCCAATCACTGGTCTAAATGTTAAAGGCCACCATCTCTCTGCAATTATGGATATAAGTGTGTTAGCACACATGTGAATATGCCCATTGCAGTCGGGTGGCATTACAACCTTTTATGGGCATGTGTGCGGATACACTGCTGGAATATTTTCATTACATTGAAAGTGTTCTCGGGGTAGCGAAAAAAAATTGTATGAAAATGCAGCAAGTCAAGTGTTACTGGCGTGTTGGGTTATTTTTATTTATGTTTTTGGTTGTTTTTTTTGGTTTTTTTTATGAGCCGGCAAGATGCTCCACTTTTCCATTTCATAGGAGTACATTACTAGTTCTATAAAGCCCCAGCTCAACATTGGTAAACTGACTGTAAATGCTTCCATTCTGTGCACAAATCAAGATATTTGTAATAAAACCAACATGTGGAAATGTCAGCTCATTTCGTTATTTCATTTGCGAGAAAACGGTAAAAATGCATTCAGCGTATTTGTACACATTCCTACAGGCAGAGTTTTGGTCTCACTGAGATGAAAACTAATTTTGGATCTTAGTTAATTTGTTAGTTAGAAACGATAACACTTAAGGCAGAAATATTTCAAGGAAAGTTTTCGACCATCATTATATTGATACCATGTAAGGTATTTATGAAAATCTGTGAATATTTTTTATGTTTGTTTTTTCTTACCAATGTTGAGCTGGGGCTTCAAAGACAAAATACACAATTGGTAACTATCGGAGGGAAGGATTAATTCAATTTGAAAGCTCATTGATTGTTAAGTTTGCACAAACTACAACAACCAATCCTCCAGGGAAATAGTGTCATCTGAAATACTGTCAAAGCCAAGAAAAGAACATCAACCACCCCCCCTCCCCCCCCTACCACCTCGATCACCATTTCACATTTCAATTTCTATAGCCACTATTAAAAAAGCCATGTGAACATGCGAAAAGTCAAATCAGGTTGACAAATGTCAAACCTAAATCAGGCTTTTATTTTGGTTTTTGGTTTTGTTTTGTTTTTTTGTTTTTGTTCTTTTCTTTTTTTTTCTTTTTTGGGGGAGGGGTTCTTGTCTTTTGTTTTCTCCTAAACGATACCAACTAGTTTAGGAAACTATAACTAGTAAACTAATAAAAGTTGCGTGTACAACCATGTAAAAATCTCTTTTGGGAGGAGTGGTGACTTTAAAAGAGGCAGTGAGCCACCATTCCTCCCAAAAGAGATGTTTACCTGGTTGTACCCGCAAATTTTACTAGTTAACTAAGTTATAGTTTCCTATCCTTCACACCATGCAAAGCTTCAAACGTCACCCATCACCTATTTTGATTTACATTTTCACATGTTGGATGGATTGAACCCTAGAGGATGGACGTTAATTTACTCTTCCCAAAAAGCCAGCGTTGTAACTCGACGTACCTTTAAATGACAAGTGAAAAGTTCACATTGACATCCGGCTGAATCACCTTAAAACTCGGCTTGACTGTATTAGGCCACTGCACATGGCAAGATCTGAATCACTACGCATGAAATACGTAATGTCTTATTCATGGCACACTCCCTCCCCCCCCCCTCCCCCCACAACCATCCTACCCACCCCCCACAAAAAAAGTAATTTATGTATTGTAGCTGAAATGAGATTGAAATAAATGTGACTATAGCATTAGTGTACCAGTTAATCCTCCAAATGCATGCTCTGTTTAGCCTTTTTCAATACCGTCTTGCAGTATGTATGTACATACATGTATGACGCTCTTAATGGCATTAGACTAATTTGCATCGTAGGCATGATTCGTTTACAAGTATTTCTCATTGCCGCTTTTCATTCATGGAAAGTCTATCCCCCCCCCCCCCCTTTTCCCCTTCTCTAGTAATTTACCTTCATCGGTTGGCTATGTCACTAATCTCATTAAGGTGTAATTGCATGCCGTATGTTCAAGTTGCTTATGTGTTTAGGCTCCCTAGGGCTTGACTTAAAGAATCGCAAACTTGATGAGACGTAATTATATGCAAGAAGCGTAAGATATTAAGCATTTAATTCATGACTGCCTAAGATGTTTGTGACAGGTTGAAAGCACTTTATACTTTTTTTTCACCGGCAAGTGCAAGATTATGTAGGCCATTGTCTCTCTCTGGGTGTGTGCGCGCGTGTGTGTGTGTACAGATGCCAGCTCTCGTTTTTCATTTTCTCAGCCGGAATTTCTGCAGCCCCCTTTTTGTTTTCTTCCATTTTCTGTCAATTTCTGCATTCAACATGGAAGTCTTTTCTCAGGTGACTCAGTCTGTCATTGCTCGACAAATCCTATTACAGCAAACTGGATCTGCCATCCAGCGAGTGAATTTGTTAATTTATTGGCCTTTTAGTTATATCAGGAACAGTGAAAAGTGTTCCAATATTCTTTTAGAAGTTTGTCATATTACCTTCTTTTTTTTTTACGGGAATCTGCTGTCATATCAGAGTAAAGCCTTGTACTGTATAAATTATAAAACGTAATTAGATTTGTTTTTAATTAAGCTGGTGAGCATTTGTCTCCCATTATTCAACCTGCTAATTTCATCTGAGGTTGGTCAACCATTTCGGTTGCCATGAGTCCAATTCAGAGATCTTCTCTGTAACTACTCTAATTACAATATCCTGTCTCATTAGTTTCTAGAGGTCTGCTTAAGACAACCCTGCCTGTGAAGTGAAGGAAATGTTGACAAACATGTTTGTTTTCAAAAACAAGATTTTGTGACAATGCCACATGTTTGTTTTTGTTTGTTTGTTTGTTTTTTTCGGAGGGGGGGGGGTAGTTCGAACTGGTTATTTCATTTGCTGTTCAGACAGTCTGAACAATTTAATAGATCTATTTATTATGTGTTTCATATTGACATCTTAATTCAACAAGGCAGGAATGATATTCTTTTAGCCTGATATTCCATTTCTTTGCCCACAGAGAAGCAGTACAAGATTAATATGAAATAGCTTGAAAAAGTCTAAATAAGTCACTTTTTGAAAACATCAAATTCTAAGTCGTCTTTAGAAGTCTACACTAGTGCATGTCAGCCCCATTTTTTGCAAGGGTCAGTAACATGTCTGACAAGGGATACTTAGCAATAAATATAAATTGTGAAGATGACAGATGATGATGGAAAGGGTGAGCCCACCTCCTTTCCATACCCCTTCCTCCATTAAAGCAATTCGAAACGTATTTATCATCCCTGAAAGCCCCATGTCAACATTTGTAAACTGTCTGTAAATGCTTCCATTCTTTGCACAAATCAAGATTTATGTAATAAAACCAACCTGTGAAAAGTTCAGCTCATGTTGTTGTTTCATTTGCGACAACACGATAAAAATGCATTCAGCATTTTTGTACGCATTCTTAGGCAGACTTTTGGTTTCACATGAGACAAAAATGTATTTTGGGTCTTATTTCATTTATTATTCAAAAACAATAACACCTGGGGCGGAAATATTTCAATGAGAGTGTACTACCATCATTATCTTTACACCATTATAAGGTGTATGTAACTCTGTGAACATTTATGATTTTCTTTCTTACCAATGTTGAGCTGGGGCTTTAAAATGCACCCTTCTTCCCCTCATGGAACTTTTTCTATGCAAAT
The DNA here is from genome assembly GCA_911728455.2 of Marthasterias glacialis. Classification (NCBI taxonomy): domain Eukaryota; kingdom Metazoa; phylum Echinodermata; class Asteroidea; order Forcipulatida; family Asteriidae; genus Marthasterias; species Marthasterias glacialis. Next base: position 5,288,935 of record OU452230.1, read on the forward strand.
CAGTCCCAATTTCTTATGTGTTTCTTTCCTTCCCACTCCCCCCCCCCTCCCCTTTTAAAAAAAAAAATGCATCTCAGAATCAGATTGAGAAGAATCCAGGGGTTTACCTCAACTCGGATCAACCGCCGTGCTTGAAATTCCTAGTGACGGAAGCGGACATCAAGAAACAAGAGGAAAGGGTGCGTGAGGTACGCGATCGTCTGCGAAAGGTGCTCGAGGGAGATCTGAAACAGATACAAGGTATGCAGGCTCAGATCTCAAATTAGAGGGACCTTGCATTCTGCCCTTGTGTATTTTTTATCTGTAGTGTGAACAATAGCTCTGTAGGTCCAGAAGGGGGGGGGCGTTGGAGGGAGTGTGGGGATGGTAGGAGGGAGGGGCGTTCATGTAAACTCAACCCTAGATTCTGACTGTGCCATTTTGAGGTTCGGCATATTTAACCAGTTCAGCAGAATTCAGCAGTTATAGAGTAAAGAACTCGCCAGGAATTCATTATGTTAAATGCTCACTTTTGGTTTGCATCGAGTGTGCATTGGCCTTAAGGGTGCATGGGGGCCGCCTTAAAAATGCTGGCAGAGGAACCGATTTATTGATACACAGCGGGTCTAAAATCTCAAAGTAGAATTTCCATCGATCTGCTGTGAAAAACAAAACCATTGGTTTTTCAGAAATGGGGTTGGCAAATTCCTTGGAGGGCTAATCCTGCGCATTGATCTGACGTTTTTCATGAAGTCTGCACCTCCCCCCTCCAATCAAGAATTGTTGTTCCTAGTAGAAAAACAGAAACAGTTAGGCTTAAGTTATCATAAACAACAGTGTACTAATTCATAAAACTAAAAAGTATTGTGAGAGTACAGCTAAAATATTCTGCACGCCTACAAAAGTTTTCAATTAAAAATTCAGCATGGATGTGGATACTTTTTACCTTCATGAACCTGTCAGTCAGCTATAGAAATAAAACAGAGAAGGGCGAGCTCACCACCATTACTGTCGCCTATGGCGCACAAAATAGTGTACCTTCGGCTGTGCCGAAATGCGTTCGATTACCGTCACTGTGAATGCGTGTAATAACAGTGAGCGCGTGGAATGGCATGATCGCACACACCGTAACGCCGCGCACTTCAGGATTGTTTGCGTTACCTCAGTTATTTTCGCACTTGTACTGACGCACAGTCAGTCTAGTTTACCGGTCACAGAAGAGGTCCCGGGATCGCAGACATGAAAAAAAATGTCTGAAATCCTGCTTCAGATCAACCATCTTTCTTTGTATTTTATTCTTTCCCGTGTTTCTTTCGTGACGATTTGAAGGTGTGCGTTTTATTTGAATGAAAATGGATTTTTTGTCCCGGATTTACATCAGAAGTTGCCTGATGTAGGCATTTTGTTGTTGGGACATAACAATGGAATAAAACATGAACATTTTTCCTTCTTCATTGCTGTGGACCTTGGCCCAATTTCATGGCCATAGAAGGGGGTAAGCACAGAATTCCGTGGTAAGTAAAGCCATGAAACTGGGCCTGGTTGTGGGTCATAACTCAAGATAAGAACGTGTTTTTTATACGCAGAGCAAGCAGCAAGCTGTAGGCGCTGGACATAGTCGCGCTAAAGCTGCGGATCACGCATAGAAAACACCCCATATTTTCAAGGCGCGCTATTTTCGATGCGCTGTCTACTGGATCAATTTCGGCAAATGTCGGGTTTCCCGAGGGTACACTATTTTAGACGCTGTAAGGAACGACGCAGGCACATGGGGCTGTATGGGAACTCGCTGTTCTCAGTTTTATTTCGATATGAGGCCTGCCTAAATGTAAAAATGCATGTAGTTAATTAACTGAGATGGCTTTTTTAATGCTGCTATTTATTATGACTTCCTCCTGCAATACTTTGTTGTTGTATTTCTGTACTGGGCTGAAGAGCAATTAATAAAACTGCTCCCCTTCTCTTTTACTTCTTCAAGAGTCAAATACTGCACGTTTAAACATGGCCATACTGACCTCCTCTCGACCAATCAGAATGGATAAACTGTCCCAGGCATTTATGAATAAATTCATCATTGGTTTTCTGGGCAAGTAAATTCACTCCGAACCTCTTGCCAATAAAATAAACACACCATGCAAGCGACCTGCGAAAAATTCCATCAAAATAAGTTAGTCAAATCTTCAAGAGAACTCGGACTGTTTCACATTCATGTTTTTCAATTTGACAAAATGGAATAGAGAGCTTGGGAACAATTTCCTTGTTATTCATGGCAGTATTTCAAGCTGAAACATCTCAGGATAGTTGGTACTGGTACAAAGGTTTTGAAATGTAAGCGTTCAGATTAGAAATAACCAATTGAATTGTTATCAAACTCGACCAAAATTGTGTAAAAATGTAAACATAGTATGGTGTTTATGAGTGTTGTTTCTTGTTAGGATACCGTTTTCATTGTTAGTCTGCATGAAACACACACACTGCAGCTTGCAGACAGGTGAAGCCATGCGTCAAGATCACCTTGATATTGAGCCCCCTGCTTGTTATGTAACGATTGGTGTGTGTGAACCAGCACCCCTACACACGATGACGTGCAGCGTGCCTCTGTGACTCACACGTGTGACACATTGTTCAGGCAGCACACACATACACACACACCATCCTCTACCGTTGCCGCGTCTCATAATGTGTTTCTATTCACGTAGGCCTGTAGTGAATCATATAGATCGAGGGTAGCGTCAGTGCGTAGTACAGACCGCATGGCCATGTAGTGGAGCAGACAAAGAAGGATTATTCATTCTACTGATTCATCAACTTAGTCAGGTTGTTAGATTTCATGATTCAGAATGATTCCTCAAAGAAACGGAGTGATCTGAGAGACGACTGAGCTGAGCCTGACTCATCGGTTCGAAACCATCAGATTAATTGAATTGATATCAAATAATATGAAGTTTCATTTATTAATTTTAATAGATGTCTTACATTACAATAACAAAAATCTGATATGGAAATACGTGTTATTGAAGTCATTTTTAATTAAAGTTTAGGCACACACGGCGCGACGTAAAACGTGGTGGGAAAAGTCCTCTCTCTGTTGTTAAGGTTTACACTCGGGCAACCATTAACCTGTCTGAGTTTGCATAGTGTCACTTACAACGGGAAGCTTTTTGATTTGTGTTCCTTGCTGAAGGTAGAAAATGCTCGCTATCTATTTTAGTCGAAGTGGAATTTAGCTATTTTTATTCAGAAAATGCACACTATACCAACCTGTAACTCTGTACAGAAGTGCTTCAAATGAAGAATCAATCACTCGCAAAATGTTAATGGTACAATGTAACTCCCCTCCCACAACCCCATTATTACCGCGCCTTTTCTTTTGTTGGCCTTTTCTGGAACCCTTTACAATTTACAAGCCTCGCTTTTGGTAGCGACGACAGTGCAACACAAACCTTTGTCCAGGGTCTAGCAGTTATTACGTTTGGAGAACAAACGAGGGAATGTGTTGCAGGGAAACAGCAAACCATTCCTACCAGGGGCCCCGATTTTGTAGAGCCGCTTGAGCAGAAATGTTTGCTTGACCAGTTTCTTCTTACTGATCTTGGCAAAAAATAAGCAGGAAACCAGTCATGGATGGTATATGTGACATGGTACTTTGGCTGGTGACCTTTTATCCTGGTAAGCAAGGTTGTCATGTGCCTAGTAACTTGTTATGCTCAAGCAGCTCTATGGAGTCTTGAGCCCTGGGCCCAATTTCATGGAGCTGTGTAAGGACAAAAAGTAGCTGAGCACAACAAAATTATGCTTACCAGCCAAAATACCATTCCACATGTACAATTTGTGACTGGTATGCTGCTCAATTTTGCTAAGCAGCAAATTATTAAGCAATATTTTCTATGAAATTGAGGCCTGGGCCCAGATTTCACGGAGCTGCTTAAGCGAAAAAGTCTTGCTTAACAATTTTTAGCATTAATAGCAGAAAACCAGCCGACAACGGTGCATGTGATATGGTTGGCTTGTAACCTTTTATCTGGTAAGCAAACTTTGTTGTGCTGAGCTACTTTTTGTTGTGCTTAAGCAGCTCTATGAAATAGTGCCCAGGTAGCATCTTGGGCTATTAGTTGGATGAGCAGTATCATCCTAACAGAATTTACGCAGACCTTCTTGCGATGATGACTTCTCAGATGTGTTCACAGACGAATATAATACTGTAAAATGAAGTGGAACGACCTCATCTTGTACATCAGCAGACTACATAATTGTTTTGCATGTACCTCTGACAGGACCAGAGTAAATCAGTTTTCTTTGCGTAGCCCACAGACATTCAGATGTTAAAATTACATCCCACTGCCCCCCCCCCCCTCCTCTTGCTGGAACAAATTCTAATTCCAATCCTGATTGAGAAAACAAACACAAAACGTTGCAACAACAGCGTTTTTAGAAATCTGCCTGCCTCTCCTTTGCAAGAGAATGACGGTGTATCGATACACGACCTTTGAGACATTGTACTTTAATCCAAGATTGTTCTGCAAATAATTGACCAGCCATTTAGTGAACTTCCTTTCATAAAACATGGAGTGATCTTTGTAGTTTGCCATATATATTTTTACTGTATTTTTGTACACAAAAGCATGAAATGAATCGTTTTGGGGTCATTTCATTTTGAAAAGTACCATCCCTTTTTATTAGTGTTATGCCAAATGATGTACAATGTACTGTTTCAAAACGACTTTTTTTTTCTAATCATTTATTAAATCATATTTAAGGTGAACCTTTGTGCTTGATTTTCTGCATTGACTGTAAAAACAAAATATTCCACATAGTGCGTTTGCTCTCTTATCATTATTGAAAACCCATACGCAAAACACAAGAGTTGTAAAAAATCTTGGCAGTCACTGAACTTAGGCTTGGTGTGTTTACAGATTCTTAGAGGAAACGTTAATAATTAACAGGATATTTGACTAGGGTTGGTTGGCCCTCGGCCAAGACCAAGCTTTCTCTGGCAGACGTTTTGCGCCAAATTACCACAAGACAAAAGAGAACGTGGAAACAGAAATCTGTGTCCTGTGTGGTGGGTTTCACAGGGTTGTTCCAAACACTGTGACACTCAGTCCTTCCTTGTACATGTATGTTCTTTCTGATTAAACAAACTGCATTAAAGTAACGTGTCCTCAAGGCATACATACATACATACATTCTGACCTACATTTTAGGGTTTTGGGAAAAGCAGATTCATTTCAGTTGGCCGGTCTTCAAGGAGAAAACTATTTAGCTAATCTTTGAAGATCAAAAGTTATTAACATCAAAATACATAACGTGAACTTGAAAGAAGGGTGTTACTGTGTACAAGGGTTATGGTCATGGTATGTTGTTTACAAAATGGCAACTCTCACTTGTTTGGACTGCTGTGAGTTATTCAGACATCTATTAATTCCCACAAAAATTGTCACAGAAAACTGTCGGAGGATGGTTGATGCTTATATATATATATATTGTTTTTTTACTCTAAACTTTTATTCGCTAATTTTGATGTTGTTTTGTTATCAGTGTTAGTTCACCCCTTTTAAGATTGCAATATCTCATCAGAACAATTTTGTGTTGTCATTTTTGTGATTGCTTTGCTTCGTTTCATTTTGTTTGTTTTGTACTGACATTCATCTTTAAAGAAGAAGAGCCATGCATGATTTAGGCGATGGTTAATTACTCACCGAAACCTCAAAGTTTAAGAAGCAACTATTACTAATAATGGCGAAGCACTGGATTGCAGCAGTTTTTTGTTTTTAACCAGACGTCACACTCTCACAAGATCAAACTATTTCAACTTGGTTTGCAGCGGTTGGATATCCTGATTCAAAAAGTGTAGTAGAAAGGAAGAAAACAGTCTTATAGTTTGTTGAGCAGTTTAATGATCAAAACCAATGCAGCGGACCAACTTCAAATAGATGGTACAACTACAATATTGTGAGACCGTTCATTCCCATCCTTTAGTTTTCAGGAAATATTTTGAAGATTTCCTCACAATGGGTGCCTACAAAATTGAGGAGAGAGTATGCTGCTTGAAGTAGCAATGTACATGTATGTATTTTTATGCCTTTGAAATACCATTTGCTGGGAACTTTTCCAGTTTGACACAATTCCGTCACTTCGTATTTTGTAAACCTGAGGCAAATTGCAACAGGGTTGTTTCTCAGATTGACAGATGTTTTTATCCACTTTCAGTCAGTCCGTGAGATTTGGAATATATTCATTAGATTATATTATATGAAATGATGCTGTATTGATTTAACCACCCTGTCAAATTCCACATGATTGTTATTCATTGCATCGGGGAATAAAATGAAACGCTTCAAATGTACAGTAAGTTCACTTTGTTAGTTTCAAGTGTTTGTTGAGTGCATTTTGTTTTTGCTTTTTCATCATTTTATTAAAAATACTAACAACTAAAAAACTAATTTACTCAGTTCAAAAGAATGCACTTCCTCCAGCAGAGGAAAAATCTTTATCTTCAAGGTCTTTTTCGATTTGGTTTGGATCGTCGTAGCAGTTTTTTTCCGCACAAAAATGTGCCACGGATACAATAATGCAAATTTCAATTAATTTCCTCATGCCATTTTAATTTCATGAATCATTAGCAACCCCCTTCCCCCAACACCACCTAAAACCCCTAACCACTCCTCCAGTTCAAAACAAAGCTATCACACTGATTCGGGGGGAGGTGGGGGGGGGTGGGGTCCTTCACCAAACTCCGTACAAACCCCACAAGTAGCAGGCTACTGAATGTTGACCCCTCCCTTGGTTGAGAAACATGTTTTTTTATCACTTTGGCCTGGAGCCAGGAAGTTTGGCAGGCAGGTTTGGGATCTTGTATTATTCAGTTCAGCAATGAGACCCACAAAGAAAGACACAAACAAGATATTGGTGGCCGGGATATTGTAATTTTACACATCCTTGTTTGTGTCGTGGTTTGTTTGACAGGAACATCTTCAGTATGTTTTCTTTTTTTTTATATATGTATAGGGCTGGGTTGATTTTCAGACTGAAAGGTCTCTGGCCTGTGTGGATCTCTTGACATGATCAAATTAAAAGAACTGGCCATTATTGAGTTGAGTGTGATTGTTTGTGTTTAAATCGGTTTCGATGACTGTCCATTTTGTTTGGCTCTCTCGTTTTAGTGTTTTGCTTTTTTGCATTGCATTCTTCTGGGAGGTTTTAGTCTTGTTATTGTCTCGTTGTCTGGATGGATTTGTACTTGTTTCATTCCATAATTAATGAAAGACGGTAATTTAAGATTGTAACATTTATGCACGGAAATTACTTGTACAAAGATAGTTTCATCTAGTTTGTTTTTCAAGCTACGGTGGCTCAGCCATATCATGTTTATCCATGAGTAGGAAATATTAAAGCACACTATTAGTTAGAATAGTATTCAGGGAGGGGAAATTTCAGACTTTTTATCAGAATTCTGACATTTTTTTAAATATCTGGTGAAAACAAAATTTGCTGTTGTTTTTTTCAGATATAAAGCAAACGTCCTCTTCGGTGTGCTTTGATAGCACTGCTCGGATACTGTTCCCAAAGGTTTCTTTGAATCTGTGGCCCTTTTTAAAAAACCACAGCTTCGGCTTGGGCTCCATTTGCCTGTTTGAAGCTCTGTCTAAAATGCGCATGTTTTCTGAATAAGGCCGTGTCCCAATTGCCGGCTATGGCTACAGTTGTTGCTAGATCGCCTCATCATGCATTGAAGTATAGGACGTCCATAGCAACACCCTTAGCAACAGCTGTAGCCGTAGCCGTCAATTCGGATACGGCCTATTTGACCAAGCCCAAGCCATGGTTTCAGGCTTACCTCCAGGGGTTAGCTACCAAGAGGTGAAAAGATGATCATTTCAACATACTTCCTAAAATTTGGATCTTAGTTTCAGACCCCGATCTCTAAAACGAAAAACTTGTATTAGCCATTTTTGTTGGGAGGAAATTATTGTTATTATTTATTATTATTTATTTGACCTCGACAAACTTAAGATATAATGATCAACAGAGCAACATTGTGGAAGAAGAGTACACAATTAAATGTTACAACGGAACAAGTACATGAACATTTAAGAAAAATTAAGTAAAATCAGTCAACAAATAAGTGATTAAATAAATAATTAATAAATACATACAAAATAAAAAGTAGGGTACAACTAAGGGGGAAGAAACAGGAACTAGAGGGCAGAAACAGGATCAATACCATCTTCTTTCACTCGAGAAGCCAGGACCCAATTTCATAGAGCTGCTTAAGCACAAAAAGTAGCTAAGCACAACAAAATTATGCTTTCCAGAATAAGGTTACCAGCCAAAATACCATGTCACATGTACAAACTGCGACTGGTATCCTGCTTATTTTTGCTAAGCAGAATTTTTGAAGCACTATTTTCTGCTTAAGTAGGTCTTTTAAATTGGGACCTGGTTGATACTCAGGAGGAAAGTGAAGTCATGGGGAATTTCGCGCCCCGAGTACGTGGAGAAGGGATTTACCCGGTTGAACTTTTGGGAGTATATGTTGCCAGGGATCTCCTCTTGGGATGTCTCAGTTTGCTTTTCTTATTGACACTGCGTTCAGTATCCACATGCCATTATTGTATAATCCATCGTGGGGTTTTTGGAAGACTACACTCATTTCCACACTTTCCACTAAACACACCATACAAACAACCTGTGAAAACATAAAAACAGTTTGTTTTGTCAGAGTTTTTGTGCACGCTTCATATTTGGCTCACATCTCGATCGCAGTGATCAGAATGAGCGGAGGTGATTTGTGGAGTCCTCAAATGCTATTTTCCTGGGCTTTGACAGTCTTTCAGACAGAGATATTTCTCTAGAGAATGGGTATTGGCAAGAAGGTTATAATCAGTGAGGTCTCAGAATCATTCCCCCCCCCCCTTAACATCCTGTACTCTGTCTTTGAAGCTTATGACCAGATCTTACGCAGAAAAAAAATGCAACGGATTTCTTTGTTTAAGGATTTTTTTGCCTCGTTTTTTTGAAAGGTAAATAACCATCAGCAATCGACTACCAAACATGTCACTGTCTAGTGTTATACGGACATGTAGTCTTCCTATTTTAATCAGATTTCTTGCTTGTTTTTGGATTTTTTGTTTTCTTCACAATTTTCTTTACCCACATAAACCCTATCGCTTTTGGCCCTCCTAGGTCAAATGTCAAAGTTGTTAACGCTCAAACAATAGAAATGGTGTCCAGATGATAATGCAAGAAGGACTTTGTATATATCAATTCCAAACTTCTTGTTTGGCTCAGTCTTGGGATCCCTAAGAAGCCTATTGGACTCCTTTATGGAATTGTCATAACTTGGCACCTTTCAACCATGAATCACTAATACAGTGAACACGTATTCATGTATTAATCTCAAAGAATGAGATTTATCTTAATGGGGTATTTGTGTTTGTCGAAACATCTTTTCTTGTTGTTTTTTTTTCAATTTTCTTTACCTAAATAAAACCATGTTATTAAATTGTTGCCCATCTTAGCCCTGCAATGTGTATCGACATTATAAAGGTTGTTCCTTTACTGGTACTGTAGATAAATTTTCCTCTTTTTTTTTTTTTACCAAGGGTAAAATATCATGCTTAGTGAGGGGATCAGGTGAGCTGAGTGGTTTCTTTCCCTGCCTTTCACCTCTGTGGACCCCCAGTTCCAATCCCCAGGTCAGACCGGAGCCTTGCAAGTGGATTGGGTTTTCAGTCCCTACCTGTTTGCGTGGGGTTTTCCCCCATTTGGGGTTTTCCTTCCACATCTAAAGCTTACCATTTCTTCTGGTTTCCTATTCACCATCCTGTTATTGGCACTACCTGTTGGATATGTAATAAAAAATAGTAACTAAATACCAATTTAATTTAGTCAAATCTGAACTGATCATTTGTCCATCAGAATGCACCCATAGAACAATAGTCTTGTGGACAAGTCGTGAAATGGTTGTCGTGGTGATAGCACACCGGCTCTCACTCGACTATATTCTCGCGAGACTGCTGCTCTCGTGAGACTTCGGCTGAAATGGGGCAGTAGTCGGGAGCCAGCAATATAATTACATGAGAGCCATTACCGAGACAAACGATTAACGACTTGTCCACAAGTCTAATTGAACAACAAAGTTCATGTAGCTCTCATCATACTCTTGTATTGAGTCACATTTGACCAAACAAACATCGATGCATAACCAATTACCGCATCTGTTGATTGGTACTAGTTGGTTTTATTAATCAGGTTGCAGTTAATGATAACTGAAAGGAAATTCAAGTTAATAGTTCAATTATCTTACTTACCCACAAAATGATTTTCTTGGAAAGAACAAGCATTATTTCCTGTGAAAAAAATTACAGTGTTTTTGACTCCTCGGGTAAAAGTTACCAAGACATTGATAGATGTACATACATTCAAAGGAGGATGTTATCGACATGATCTAAACTGATTTCCGAATTGTTGGCCCTTAGAAAGAAATGTGTTATTTATTTTGGGTTTTACCCTACACCAATGTGTGATAACCACTGTATAGACCCAATTCACATAATAATAATAATAATAATAATAATAATAATAATAGTAATAAATAAATAGTTCAGCGCTGGTATCTAGAAAGACTATTCACTGCACTCTAGGACCCAGGGAAATATTTTCCAGCAAGGTATTCAGAGTTACTTTCTTTTTGAAGTATGAGACCTACTCATTTACATAGCACCATGTAACGGTTTACAAGGTGCTGTGGCGCAATCTGCAGCCGATCAAACCAGGAACACTGGGGCGAACACCTTCTCTTTTCGATAAGTGCACTGGGTTCTGTTACGTGCATTACACAACACACGGGACCTACGGCTTTACGTCCCATCCAAGGATGCAGCAATAATGGTTAAGTGTCTTGCTTAAGGACACAAGTGTCATGACACGTGATGTCATCATCACAATAATTTTGGTTGCGCCATTTTGAAAGTCAATGTCTGTGTGCGAAAATGCAGTGTAGTGCGCATTTTAGGCGACCCTGCGTTTCCACGCTTACCTATTGACTTCCAAAATGGTGAGCATGGCACAGTCGCATCGTGGGACGCGCGTGCAAGGGGTCAATATTCAGTGCTTAACCCTCTTCCCCTCCCCCACCCAAGTGTTGCGGGGGGGGGGAATCCACAGGCATACTACTTGAGTGGGATTTGAACCCACAACCCCAGCCATACTACAATAATCTTGGTTGCGCCATTTTGGAAGTCAATGTCCGTGTGCGAAAATGTAGTGTAGTGCGCATTTTAGGCGTGGCACGGTTGCCGCGTGTGACGTACATGCAAGGGGTCAATACTCAGTGCTTAACCCGTTCCCCCCCCCCCCCCCCCCCCCCCCCGACTAGACCATCTAGCTTGCCACATAGGCTAGTTCAAAAGCCTGTAATTAAGCTGTGGGCACCGAAACAATTGAAGTAACAATTGCATCATGGATAAAGAATAAGATTGTCAATATGTCATGCCTGTTGAAGGTAGTGAGTGGTATCACTGAAGACAAAGATGAAGCCATTTGTGAAGAAACCATGTAGGGTATATCATTTTATTTATTTTTATTTATTTATTTTTTTAAGATAAGCAAATTACAGTCCAAAAGCCAAAGATTTCATATCCAATTCATGGATTTTTGACTAGTAACTTGTGTCTATTCACAATCTTTATAAAAAAAATTGAGGAATAAATCAACTTCTTATTTGAAGCAAAACAAAAACAAAAGCGTTAGTATTATAATATAAACACATACTTTCCAATCTTGTTTTTCTGTGCCCTGCCATAAATACCAGAAGTACTGGAACTGTCAAACTTGTGAGACTGCCTTGGACTTTGGGCTTCTGGCTGTGTGGCTAGAATCAACCCGGTGGTCTGTCAGCGCACTGGCAAACAAAAACAAGCCATCCATACCAGGAAGGTCATGGAAATTCCAGGCTGCAAAACTGGAGCTAAAAATAGTCCCCTAAAAACAAATTATTGTATAACCTCAACAAAAAAAAGAAACAATAAGGAAATGATTTATGTCTATGGCTGGAGTGGATATCATCAGTGATTGAATTGTTTGACCATGACCCACACATTTAACCATTTGTTATTTGTCCATTATGTAAGCCCCCCTAGTAATATAATTGGATATAATTTAAACGTTTATTTTTTAAAGCAGAAATCGAACCGATGAGCAAAAGACATTTACTGTCAAGACAGCAATTGGTTTATTTACTCAATGAAACGCACCCTGTTGAACAAAAATAGTAATTTACATTTATTAATATGTATTGCAAAACCCTTTTAGTCAATTACGCATACTAAACCATCTGTGACAAATAGCACAGGACCTTCATTATGTTGTTTACGTTTGAAGTTCCCAGACATAGGGTCATTCCTGTGACATAGTTAATCAATCTCACAAGAAAAGATCCATTTTGAAATTTAAAGGGGGGGGGGGTTCAATTTTATACGAAGTAAAAGTTACATATACACTAAGCTTAGTTGAGCTGATGACCTGTATTGAACTTCCTATGTTTTGCGGGTTTCCAGAGTTTGAAGTGCCAAATTTAAAATGGTAATCTGCAAAACGTGCTTAAATTTGTGTGCTAAGTACCCTTAAACAAAAAATTATAATAAATCTTATTATAATTTTTATTATTATTAACCTTACTAGATTGTATCTCCACCATGCAAAGTTTCAAATACTACTCATGTACATGGTGTAAATGCAAACTTTACTAGGATGTATCTCCACCATGCAAAGTTTCAAATCCTACTCATGTACATGGTGTCACTGCAAACCTTACTAGATTGTATTTCCACAATGCAAAGTTTCAAATCCTACTCATGTACATGGTGTAACTGCAAACCTTACTAGATTGTATCTCCACCATGCAAAGTTTCAAATCCTACTCATGTACATGGTGTTACTGCAAACCTGACTAGATTGTATCTCCACCATGCAAAGTTTCAAATCCTACTCATGTACATGGTGTTACTGCAAACCTTACTAGATTTCATCTCCACTATGCAAAGTTTCAATTCCTACTCATGTACATGGTGTTACTGCAAACCTTACTAGATTGTATCTCCACCATGCAAAGTTTCAAATCCTACTCATGTACATGGTGTTACTGCAAACCTTACCAGATTTCATCTCCACTATGCAAAGTTTCAAATCCTACTCATGTACATGGTGTCACTGCAAACCTTACTAGATTTCATCTCCACTATGCAAAGTTTCAAATCCTACTCATGTACATGGTGTTACTGCAAACCTTACTAGATTGTATCTCCACCTTGCAAAGTTTCAAATCCTACTCATGTACATGGTGTTACCACAAATCTTAATAGGTTGTATCTCCACCATGCAAAGTTTCAAATCCTACTCATGTACATGGTGTTACTGCAAACCTTACCAGATTTCATCTCCATCAGCAAAGTTTCAAATCCTACTCATGTACATGGTGTCACTGCAAACCTTACTAGATTGTATCTCCACCATGCAAAGTTTCAAATCCTACTCATGTACATGGTGTTACTGCAAACCTTACTAGATTGTATCTCCACCTTGCAAAGTTTCAATTCCTACTCATGTACATGGTGTTACCACAAACCTTAATAGGTTGTATCTCCACCATGCAAAGTTTCAAATCCTACTCATGTACATGGTGTTACTGCAAACCTTACCAGATTTCATCTCCACTATGCAAAGTTTCAAATCCTACTCATGTACATGGTGTCACTGCAAACCTGACTAGATTGTATCTCCACCATGCAAAGTTTCAAATCCTACTCATGTACATGGTGTTACTGCAAACCTTACTAGATTGTATCTCCACCTTGCAAAGTTTCAAATCCTACTCATGTACATGGTGTTACCACAAACCTTAATAGGTTGTATCTCCACCATGCAAAGTTTCAAATCCTACTCATGTACATGGTGTTACCACAAAGCTTAATAGATTGTATCTCCACCATGCAAAGTTTCAATACCCACTTCCATTAATATCAGAATATTGACCCTTTGTACTGACGTTACTTGAGAGACATGTAAAGATATGATGCATGTTAGTCATTCAAAACAAGGGAGCTGAATCTTAAAATGGCGCAACAAAGATTTGTTGTGTGATGACGTCAAGTGAATTTGATAAATAGGCACATAAATGACCAAAAAGCTATAATTTCGCACGCGGGTGTTCTTAACATAGAGCAAGTTCGATCAAGGACCATAGTTAACCATAGTTCGACTGACTCTGATCGAACTCACACTAGTCAACAGTGGTTGGACCAATCTAGTCGACTACTCACGACCAGCCTATCGAGGTGTCGCATCACTGCTTACCAAAAGCCATTTCATAAGCACAGTGCAGAGGGGACCAGTTATCAGCAATGAGTGATAACGCTGATTTCGCAATTTTGCGTTGACATAGCCTTGCTATCATGGGCAGCACGCCGTATCGATACCTCTCGTCACTGACCCCTGGTAGGGATGTACTGAAAAACAACGCTGATTGGCTCCCAAAAGTGACTGCTTTGCGCGCACGCTTGTTAGAAACTTTTGAGCACTTGTAGGGCGCGTGTCCAAATGAATACGCACGTGTCAAAATGCAACTATTTTGACGCGATTACATTTCAAATGAATCAGGTTTTTACACGGTCACCCTAAACTACGTACAGTCATACATGTCCAAAATCAATGAAGAATGAGAGGGGACCAGTCGCTCTATGACTTGATGCCTCTTTTGCGGGCTACCATACGCGTACGTAGAGTGGATCGGCCACAGGCCTAATTGAAACGTGCCATATACTGGCACATTTTAATCAACCATTTCCAGGGGTTATGAGCGAGCGAGGCATGATGGGAAAAATGGCGCCATGAGATCGACCGACCCTGGGAATGAGGTTGGCGTTGATGTGACATGACTAGAGTCGTCCACACTTCAACTTCAGTGCGCATGCACTACGTACGTCATTAACCAACCACTAGTTAACCATTGGTCCTTGATCGACCTTGCTGTTGCATGATAGGTTTGCAGTAACTTCTCAGAAAGCAAGCTCAGCACATCCATAATGAATGATTATGAACAGATAACTCAAAATAAGTCAAATGTGCCAGTTAATGCCTGATACTTCTTTCTTGCAAGGGCAATGCAGATTGTTTCTTTTGAAAGGGCACCTCTTTGAGGGATCTTTGAATCTCTACTGGATCATTTCAAGGGGCACCAAGGCACTGACCCAGGGGCATGGAGGCAATCTCACACCTCTGTGAAGTATCAGGCCTGCCTAGTTTGCCTGACAACTTTATCGATGAATTGCTCCCTGCAGCAGTGGTAACACATGTTTTCGATCATATTTAAAAAAAAAAAAAAAAAAAAAGTGTAAAAATGAATATCAAATCAGGGTTTTTTTGTTTTGTTTTGTTTTTTGCAATATAAAAATTTGTTTTTATTCTGACTTGAAAACTGTTTTTCCTGGTTTTGTAAAGAAAGCATACAACTCCTGTAGTGGCTTTTAAAGACGGGAGGAGATAAGGTGCAATTATGGCAAATGAGAAAGGAAGAAATGAGGAGAGACAAAAAAAACCTCACAAATCAAACTATTCAAATAGTATCTGGGGAAAAACTAGATTATTCAAGAATTCATTCATTACAAAACATCAACAACCCAATTTTTTGCTGTCTGTATCAATTTGTTTCCTTCTATAGCTGTTTCACATTGAGAATCTTCCTCCGCGATCTGGACGGAGCAGGTTTTGCAATAATTTTCAAGGCTGTACGTCCTTTGTTTTGTAATAGTATTCAAGAAAAAAATTACGCAAGGAACTGATTGAAACCGGGCTTATGTGTGTCGTCTGTATTCATGCCGCTGAAAGTCCTGTCTTGGTTTAAGGCAAATTGAAATGAGCTCGTGTTTTCAAGTAAAGCTATTCACGTCCAAGAAATTAGATTAAGAGCAGCATAAATGACTGAAAATATTCCACGGTTCTTCCGTAAAGCAGTCTTGGGAGACTCTTGCAAAATGCATGAAGCCTTGGCCGAGGAACAATTTGTGATTAATTAAAATTGTCTCTCGCGAGAAAAGGTTGCACAGAAGAGGTCTCACAAATACAGGGTTATTGATGTTGACCCACATTTTGGGTATACAAACACCTATATGTGTAAAATGTTCACTTGGAGTCGGGGCTCCAATCTTTTGTCTTGGTCCCCTTAAAAAACAAATCCCTTGACATTTATAAATGTTTCCAGGCAAGTTCCTGTTTTTTCTGGAGAAAAGAGGCAGTGAAATTTCAGGCAAGATGTGTAAATGTAACATCCCTGGAATTTATTTTGGTTTTATCCTTATGTGTGATGAGCACTGTACACGCAGCGCTTTTAGAGTCCTGCTGTGAAAAAAAAATCCACAGGCTGGTCAGGTGGGATTCACAGCCCGTGACCCCTGCATCAGAGCAGATGTCTTAACCGCTAGACTGCTGAGCCAGTCTGGTAACCAGAAGCCATGTCCCAATTTCATGGCTCTAGCTGCTCGCCATAAAGGAAGATTCAGCACTTAAACGGACACGTTGTCCTCAGATTGGGCACTTTGGGGCCATAAAAAGCGTTTGTTTTGAGATGAATATGGTTAAAAAGATAGTTTAAAAGTAGAATACAATGACTCACATAAATATTCCTTCAATATGTGTGGTTTTTGTTTAATTTCGTGACAGAATACGGTCCGCCATTTTGTAGAACCAAACTTTTGACTCCACAAAATGGCAGACCGTATGTTTCCATATGTAGAGTGTGGTTCCGCTGGTTGTACTTTTAAGTGGCAAAGTTATGGTTTTTTGAACCACTATTCACCACTGTATGTATTTAATTGCACGAACAACTCTTAAAATGGGTGAGGAGAAATTCCAAACAGCAACATTCGAAGTGATTTGAAGGCAATTTATTCCCTTAATGTAAGTATATTTCATGGAATTTTGACTTGAGCACCATATTTTTTGAAAGCCTCGTTATCTTACACAGCTGGCGTAGAAATTTGGCGGTTTTTACAAGAACTTACGCCCAGTTTCAATCCTGTAACTGGCCGTGGGTACTGCATCTATTAAATATCCCTAGATTAGTTCAGCATATTTTATTGGACTGTTTTACAAGTTTGTGTGGCGCTAATTTTGGCTGAACTACAAGCCGGCAGGTCTTGGAGAGATGAATAGTGGTTGCCACTAGTCTATGGGACAAGCACCTGCAAATAAGCTATTTGTGAGTTCAATTTAGGTAGTGCCTGATACAATGCCTTGCGTGGGTTCTAAGTTTATGTTCAAATTTTGTTCTGAGCAAGCTGCTATTTTATATATAGCAACATAAGATGTCAACAAAAAACCATAGCAATGTGTATATTATGTGCACATGGATAGTACTGGGCTTGGTCCATGAGGGCGTTGCCTTTTAAAAGCTTACCCAAAATAACAAGATACTGGAAAATGTCCTTTAATTCTGAAGAATTCAAAGTCGAGCGTTGACTTGCGACCGAGGAAGTCAATACCAGACATTATTCATATTTAAGATGTAAATGGCTTATATAGGACTATGAATAATTCACTCGTTTTCTGTACTTCAGCTAATTTTGAAAATCCCCCTCAATCCTAGCGCATAATGCTGACATTCAAATGTTTTAAAAAAAGAATAATCCCCTCCCCCCCCCCCCCACTTCTTTCTTTTCTTATCTAGTTTCTTGTTTATGCTTTAAGCTCTTCTCGGGGGATGAATGACTGAGTATAAGTTGGAAATAACTTTCAAGATGTTCATAATCTGAGTGTAACCCAAAGGGTGGTATATGCTCGGGAGCAAATTCTTTTCTCACAACTGCGACAGTCACAGAAAAATAAGAATTTCATTCCATCGCCCTATCCAAATTTCTGTGAATAATTCAAATCCAGAGAGCACTCTGGAGCTTTGAGAAGAACGTGACAACTTAATGCTCCAAGACGGAGCCGAATGTTTTCCTTAGTGATAATCTTTTAATCCAGCATGATTGCTGGGGTTTATCTTGCCAAATCCTACATGAAGCGAGCTCCCAGTGGTATCGAGATTTCCCAAATCACAGCACGACTCGAGACAGTTTCATTTTGAACCGTGGAAAGTAAAGTTGTAGTGAACCACCAGAGCACTTTTCTGCATCGGTTAAAGAGGTGCAACTTCCCTCGGAGAAAGAATAAGTTTCTTTAAGATAAAATGAAAAGTGTATACGAAAATAAAAACAATTTCTTTTCTCATCTAAATTTGCAAATAGTTTTCAGGTGACAATCATGCAATAATATTTGACATGTAAAGGGTAGGCCTACCACGTTGCATCCTTCACGTTTAGCAATTTTTCCAATGATTGTAACTATTTTTGTAAGTACCTGAAACCACCTTAAATTGTTTCAACATGCGAACGGACATGAAGGTTTATGCTGAACATGTTTTTTATTTGATTCAGTTGATGTTTTGGTGTATGTATTTTTTAGATCACCCTCAAATTTCCCCTTAAAAAAATGGACGGAAAAGTTGCCTTCCTTTTCCGTCCATGTTTTTTTAATGAAATTTAAGAGCAATTCAAAAATTTAATCATTCTGATCAACCCCATCCCAAATTATTTTCAGTATAAATCTGAATGTCCATTCACATGTTGAAACACTTATGGTTTCAGGTACTTAATTTATTTTACAACCATTTGAAAAACTGCCAACATGACGGTAGAAATGTGGTCCCCTTATTGTGTTTCTCGTCATTTCCTTAAATACAGGCCTCCGTGTGTTTGCTGAAACCTTTAGGAATTTCCCCGCCAAAAAGGTCTCAAGTCTCCTATAAGATACTCTGATAATCTCATTGGTACGCAAGTGTTCCAAATTTGTGAATGAAGATGTTGATTCAGAAACTCCTTCGCGAAACAATTTTTTTCTTGTTTAAACACTAAAGCATGGAATACACATCTTAATGAACAATAAACCATTCCTTCAAAATACATGACGTATAAAACAAAAGACCGCATCTGTGTTGGTGTCATAAAGTGACTTCAAAGTGCAATTTGTCCTTCTTGTTTATGTGTGTGTGTGTATGTTTCTCTGCCAACCCTTCTTCCTATCACAATTCATTCTTATGTCATTATCATTTCCGACCTACATGATCATGACCTTGTTTCACGATCGATGGTTCAAACGGGGAAGTATGAGCCCGACCGCCCGATCAAAATACAAAGATCAGTCTGCCGTCCCAAATCGTCAGACAAACACACATATATACACACACACACACAAAAACACTAATTAATTGTTGATGCCCATATAGATTGAGATTAGAGGCAGACACGTCAAGGTCCTGAACTCAGCTTCGTACTTGTATAGTTTGGTCTGTACCCGACATGATATAGTTTTGATTTGAAATGATTACCGTACCAGTGATTTAACATTATAAGTGATGGGGTTTACGTTGGTATCTCCACGGTGATGATTTCTTGGTGTTACAAGGGTAAAAGAGCGGTGTTGTCGTCAAAGGGTTTCTTCATTGAAAGGAGACGGTCCCATTCAAGGTTAAAATATGTTTCAGGTTTGGGTAGTTTAGATGACATAATTAATCAGTATTTTTCTGAACAATTAGTGTCAAACAGCAGCTTCAATCTCTGAGCTGTGAGTTTTTGTTTTTTCCCCACCAAAGTCCAACTTGGCTGTTTTTAAAGCTTCAAATTGGTCTGTCATTTTACATCCCTGGGTCAATAACACATTTAAAAAAAAAAAAAAAAAAAAAAAACTCCTGACACAGCAGGAGCCGTAGCTTTTCTATTGCCCCTAGATATGTATTCCTACTCCTGACATTAAGTGAACCACCGTGCTACAAACTAATGATATGACCGTGATAAGTCTGGCTTGGGCAGCCACTGGGTTTTAAACTGCATGTATGTGTGTGCCAGAAACTGACCAAAGTGTGTCACAAACCTGACCTGACCTGACCATTAAAAATCACTGATTTAACACCAAATTTCATTTCATACATAATAATGTAAACATTGATTTAAAAGCCCCGGCTCAACATTGGTAAGAGGAAAAACGTAAACGTTTACAGATTTACATATACCTTAAAGGGTGTAAAGATAATGATGGTAGAAAACTTTCCTTGGAATGTTTCTGCCTGAAGTGTTATCGTTTTTAAATGATAAATGAAATAAATATCCAAAATTAGTTTTTGTCTCCGTGAGACGAAAACTCTGCCTATGGAATGCGTACAAAAATGCTGAATTTATTTTTACCGTTTTCTTGCAAACGAGACAACGAAATGAACTGACATTTTTTTTTTCAGGTTGGTTTTATTATAAATATCTTGATTTGTGTAAAGAATGGAAGCATTTACACAGTCAGTTTACCAATGTTGACCTGGGGCTTTAAGTAAGGATAGTACCGATCAGCAAATCAAGAGGCGTAGCTTGTATGGCACTGTGTGACTGACGCCACTAGTAAACAGCTTGAACATGAAATAAAAGTCCAGAAGGTACCCCGTCTTCTCCTTAAGGACAACCTTGACACTTGTGTCCTTGAGCAAGCCACTTAATTGCAATTGCTTCTCTGCGCCCAGGAGTATGCATTGGTACCTGTGAGGGTAGAGTTGAGATCGCACGGATCCCAGGCCGCTGCGTGAAATCTGATCTAGTTGACCAGATGACCAGGGGTAATATTGTAAAGTGCTTTGAGACCTTGTGTGTGAAGTGCTGCAGGCATGTAATGTCTTAGGATTTTATCTGATCGTAACATTTTTTTTATTATTTTACTTTGACCTTTCCTGTTCAATGAAAGTGTAGTGACCAACAAAGAAAAGATATGTAACAGATAACTATGAAGTTCAATTGTTTTCGATTGGGTTTTTGGTTTGGGGTTTGTTTGTTTGTTTGTTTGTTGGGTTGTTTGTTTGTTTGTTTGTTTGTTGTTTGTTTGTTTGTTTGTTTGTTTGTTTGTTGGGTTGTTTGTTGGGTTGTTTGTTTGTTTGTTTGTTTGTTTGTTTGTTTGTTTGTTTGTTTGTTTGTTTGTTTGTTTGTTTGTTTGTTTGTTTGTTTGTTTGTTTGTTTGTTTGTTTGTTTGTTTGTTTGTTTGTTTGTTTGTTTGTTTGTTTGTTTGTTTGTTTGTTTGTTTGTTTATTGGGTTGTTGGGTTGTTTGTTTTTTGGGGGGTTGGTTGGTTGGTTTGTTTGTTGGTTGGGTTGTTAGGTTGTTTGGTTGTTTGTCTGTCTTGTTGGTTGGTTGTTGGGTTGTTGGGTTGGTTGTTTGTTTGTTTGTTTGTTTGTTTGTGTTTGTTTTTTTGTTTGTTTGTTTGCTTGTTTGTTGTTGTTGTTTTTTTTGTTTGTTTTTTTTTTTTTTGGGGGGGGGGGGTTAGGGGGGTATGGAGACCTGATGAAATTAAATCTATATCTTGACCAAGGGGGAACCACACTCAGTACTCAACCATACCTTGCATAATATGTTCAGGAAACAAGCTCCTTTCACACTGGACAAAATTTCCAGGAAACTCTCAGGAAAATGTTGTTAACTTTTCACACTGGAATTTGCTTAACCTGGCAAACTCCCGGGAAATGGTTATCCCCTCTGTGTGAGTATGACTGAGATAACCCCGGGATTAGCATACTGAGTGTTTTTTTTCCTCAGGAAAATTGCATCAAGTGTGAAACGATTATGAGGTGGCATTGAGATTACAATCCTGGGGTTTGATTTCCTTAGAAGTAACCCTGTAGTTTGAAAAGAGCTTTTAGTTCCTTTATCAAAAAATGTACATGTAACAAATCAATTCACTGAGTTCCCACATTTCTTCAGGCGCTGTTTACTGCTTGTAAACCAAAGAGAAATAACAAGTCACCTTGTGGAATTGATACTGTAGAGAGTAAAAAAATGTGAATTTTTATTTTACACTTAAAGGGAAGGTAAGCATGTGTGCGTAGCATGAAAACAGTTTCTACAACGAATTGTAAACTCTGCGTGGTGGGGATACAATCTAGTGGGGTTTGCGGTAACACTGTGGGAAAAATCTCTCTTGAGTTGTGGTAGTTCTGAGAAGAACTGTTTGTGTAACAACTCAGTTGATACACCATAACCCTAGATATTTTTTTGCCATTATGTTACTGCAAACTTTCACTATAGATTTTTATTATTATTATTATTATTATAACTGACTGAGTAAGCTTGTCTTCTTTTGTGTTTTATTGTTCTTTTCCCCCTTCGCAAGACCTTGCAAAAAAATGAGAACAGTCATGTCAGATTCGAGCACAGTTTTGTTAAGGAATTTAGTACAGGTTTTTTTCTTTAGGATAATTAGCCTACATGTGCAAGTCAGCTTTTTAAACTAAAAATTGACAATTTCTGTTTGCAAGCAGCGCTTAAAACTTAAACCTTGTCTTTAAAAAGGCACAGAGAGAGAGAGAGAGAGAGAGAGAGAGATAGAGAGAGAGAGAGTAAGGTTTCGACCTTTTTAGATTATTCCCCAAACAGGCTGACAGTGTCAACAATATTACCTTTTATTTATAGACTCAACAAATTCCAGAGAGTGTTGATCCTCCTCATCAACTCAGGTTTATAACAACAGTAGTTTCAAAAATCAAGTGTGATCATTTGATTTGTTTGTAGTTGAAAAGGCCAATACCATTATTATTATTATTTTTGTAATCTTTAAGTCAACATTTCATATCATTAGTCCAGATCCACTTCTATGCTGAAGCCTTGTTTTACAGTGCTAGCGTGTGCATTTTTTTTATTCAACAGTTCACACACACACGCACACACACACACAAGCAAAGTAGAATCTTTGACTCCAAGTGAAAATGTCAAAGTCTGACATTTCAGTTGATAAAGAAGACCCATGAATATGATTCTGGTCGGACCTGGGACTCCCGGTAGCCCAAACACATGTATGAAATATGTAGTTTCACCTTCTCCATTCATGGCATCATTAAATAGAAATGTAGAGGAGAACAGTGTATGGCACACGTATTGGCTGCGCCCCCTTTATTTGGACAATAGACGGCACAGGGTTTCATATCATAAAATGCTGCAGGTGAATGACACGTGGCTCAACAGCCAACTGTTCTAAATTCTGAAGGCCTGGCTTAAAGGTGCTATCTGGTCGGGCTCTTCAACTGAACAGTTTGTTGTGTTGAATTCTCACGTTATAGGCTATAGAGGGTCAAAGGTTAAAGAACAGCAATGCAACAGATTGTTCAGGAAAACTATACGACCAGACTAAAGTGTTATTTTCTCCTCAAATGCTTAAAAAATTTGTTTGTCTTTTTTTTTTAAGTTAAACTCATTCAACCATGTAATGACCAATTTAAACCTTCGTGCATGGAGTGATGTGCCATCGGTTGAAACCACTACCACGCTCTATGTCTTTTCTCTAATCTTATGTACTGTTCTTTGGTTTTGGTAATGATCACGTTGCGAGTTTCTACCCCCCCCCCCCCCCCCCCCCACACACACAAACCCCACTTAGATCTCACCTTGAGTGACATCTTTTAAGGACAACTATCAATAGAATTGTTTTTTGTTTTTTCGAACATGGATCATTGAAACACAATGAATTGAAATTTGGATTTAAATATATTCGTTGTCAAGATTACTTAGTTATTTGTATGTCTTGCAGCTGAACTGGAAGATTCAGACGATGAAGAGGATGGTTCAGAATGACCTAAGAAACTCCAATCTCAGTCAATAAGAATACCAATCCCACCCATCTCAGTAACACCGTCAGTCTGCCAATCACCTGGTGATAACAAGAGTCAACAGTTAAAGAGCCAATACCCAGTCTGATAGAAAAGTCATCTCTGACTGCTGAAGCCCTCCCATTTGGGATCTGCCAATCACAAGATCCCCTGTTGGCCAATCAGCTGCAGCGGAGGTACAACAGCTGGGGGTTAAACACCTGGGGGTGGAGAGTAACATCATCTCCCACTTCTTAGCTCTCCACCCACACTGGGCTACAACCAGTCACCAGATCCTGTGGCAGCCAATCACATGTAGGTTAAAAATTGTGAGCCAAATTTGCATAAGTTGAACTGTATTTTGCATCTGTAGCAACATCTATGGATAGATCAACTTTCTCTTGTTCTGTTGAACAACGGTATCCAGTAATGTACTATTCAAAGAGGAGATAGGTACTCAGCCCAACTGGAACTCTTCATCACACTGCAGACATCTTTGTATGGTTCCCAGAAGGAATTTACTTTAAGGAGCCATGATGTTTCCCCAATTTATTGTTGTCAAAGGCCAATGTTTGAGAATTCAGAAGGGGAGGGGCCTGCTGTAGGCCTTCTTGCCGCGTTCATGTTTTTATCATGCTTCGGCAGTGTGAAGGTGCAGAAATAATGTCCTGGACTTTCATTCAGGGTCACTATCCGTAAAGAAAATAGAACTTCTTTTAGGAAATAAGAACAATTGCGGCATGAGAAGTACGAAAATAAAGCAGACACGATAGACCAGTCTGCTGCCAATTACATCTGAACTGGAAATGAAAACAGCTTGGATCCTTTTTGATATTTCAGTGCTTGGCTCATAGTTGGCCCCAGGGATTCCAACACGGATGGCCCTGGCAGGAGTGAAGATGTGCTGCATGCATTTTGTCACCACTGGCATGCACAGTGTACATAAATACATGCAGATTGGTCCGAAAGCAGGTTCGGACATAAATTTAAATATTCATATCTCTTGGATTGCGCGGACACTGATTTGTGCTGAAGGGAATGATGGAGCGGAGGCCAACCTCGCCATCCATCCTAAATTAACACTGCAGCATCTGGAGGGAGGATTTCAAAGTCGTTTGTTATCACAAAGGCAACCCCTTTCACTGCACACCCAGAGATTCTTCTGGTAGGCCTACTTATTGAACAAATCCCTTTGCCCGGCTGAGGGGCAAGAACAGCAAACAACTGAGATGAGAAGAAAAAAATCCTAAAATGTAAACATGTTCTTATTATATGGTGTATTTTATGTAAGGCTTACTGTAAATAGTTTTTTTTTATTGTTGCGAAGAAGTTGTGTCAATTTCTAGTCGTGTTGTGAAGCCAAATTAGATACCAGCGAACTGGGGGAAACTTGTGGAATATGAAACCATAAAAGCCAGTCACTCTTCTGAAGCATTTGCTTTGAATGTAAAAACAAACTGTGAAGCAATTTTAACATGTTTGTGTGTGTGTTCGAAACACATCCGTTCAGCATCAAGCTGAACATGGTGTCACTGTAACTCTTCGGCAGGGCGCTTCACCTCTTTGATTGCATACTTCTTCTTTTTAGATGGTTTATCACAACCAACCAAACGGAGATTCGGCATTCTTCTAACTGTTTAGTGGTTGGATTGTGAATCGCTATAACGGCAGTGCGACAGACCATGATATTTTCCTGCTAAATTCTGTCCGTAACACATGTATTATTGGAAAACTTGTTGTCTGCGCTCCCAACCATGTCCCGACCTCACCACCCCCCACACCCCCCCCCCCCCCCCCAACAGCCAACAACATTTTCACACCACTTCTCATTACTTTCACATGGGAGTTTTGTTTCCCCCGTTTTGAAAAGGATATTCAGTGTTTTTTTGTTTAAACGAATGAGAAACAAAAAATTCATACTCGTGAAAACATTATTTGTGGATTTTCTCATGGCGGAGGAGAAATGTCATTAGTTGGGTTTCAGGTACAGCCGAACTAAGTATAAGAACGGATCAAATCTTGGAATTTACACTGGCAATATAAAGTGACACTCTATATCTTTAATTCATAGACTCTCCTCCATTTCTTGTGTTGTTTCAGTTATGCAAACACTTTAGACCTAACCCTAGACATTACAAGTCCACAGCCGACCTGGGTGCATTTTTCATTAGATGTTACCCCCGGATGTTCACCGTGCGTTGTAGCTACTGCTGCAAGCCCCTGCTTGCTCACTGTCTGCAGACACAGTTACCCCTAGGCTTCTATGCCAATGTTATGCACTACACAGGCCGCTGTATTCTCTCCTGGAAGAAAAGCCCCAATTCAATTTGCCAGTGTTCCAGCGATGGGGAATGGGTTCAACGTTGCATGTTGTCCATTCATTCATAACAAATGGTTGCGTTCGCTACTTATTTCAGACGGACTCTCCATCACCTCAGAGTGTGATATTTTGTCCAACTCAAAACTCATTTGAACACCGGTTTTGAAGTCTTGCCGCAAGGCTGGCTTGTTTTCACAAATATAAGAACGCGTTCATCCTTGTGTCATCTTTTTTTTTCTTTAATCCTTATAAAGAATAATTTCATTATTAACGACATATCCCCTTTCGGATCCTTTTCAAATTTTAGGGAAGGAATCAATTGCCTTTGGAAAGTCTTTTCTGAAACAGCACTGCAAAAAAATTGGGGAACGCGTAATTTCACATTTCTTGGGAAGTCCAGAAATCAGAATCATTTTATCGAACAGAGTTTGAAATGTATCATACCAAACACCGACAATTGCGTGTCGTTATGGGGCTGTGTAAATATGCTATACATATTTTCACTTTCCAAAGAAAGAATAACAGTGGATGATTTTCATCAACCACATTCTTGCTAAATAAATACCAGACAGTACAGATTTTCGTGTGTGTGTCAAATTTGTGTATATTTTATTGGTCAAGTTTCCTGTTATAAATTGAAAGTGGTTATTGTTTGGCGAAAGCAATCTTGGAAAAGGTAGCTTTGGGGGAAATATTACTCTTTGTTTAAAGTAAAAGAAGAAAGGAAAAAATGGTTTCAGAGGATTGTAAGGTAGTATGAAAACATCAGGTTTGATTCATTTTTTTTCCCATTAAATGCAAATGTTTGACCTTTTATACATCACATGACCCTTCCCAATCTAACAGATGTAAGTGAAACTAGAAGTTGTCTGCTGCTTAACAGAACACATGGCTTTTCCGATTTCCATTTTTTAGATTAAACAAAATGATGCATAAAATGTTCAACAAAACTTTAGAAAAAAATCATAAAATCATCTGGTAACGTCATGATGACGTCATCTCAATTTTCACCTTTAATCTTTCTATTGACGTACCAAGATGCAACTCAATCAGACTTGTACCTCCATAGATATACACAAAATGCAAAAAGTGCACCTTTAATTTAATGTCAAGTGACACGTGATGACGTCATGATGGCGTCACTCTTTAGTATGACCTACTAAGCCTGTTGCAAGCCAAATTGTGATTGTAGCACATTTATTCAAAGGTCAAAACTTAAAAAAATAGTAAGCTCATGTGATGACATCATCATGACGTCATCTCAATTTTCACCTGTAACACGTCCCTGTTTAGGGACATACCAAGATTCAACTTAATCAGACTTGTACTCTCGTAAATATACGATTAAAAAGTGCCCCTTTAATGTGATATGACATGACACGTGATGATGCCGTCAACCTGAAATACACAATTTTTTTTATGTGTTGCCTGCATATACGGGTCATTTCTTATGCCAATTTTGAAACGATTACCATAAACTTACCCAACAAACATACTACTAAAAAGAAATGTTTATTTTGTTTTACCTGCCGCTAGAGGGCGCTCAGGTATTTTATGACGTCATATGTACTTTTTTTTCTTCCTTTTTTGCTTCTTTTTTTAATACCCTTTGCCTGACTAAACATCGTTGAAAGCAGTTTTAAAAATGTATTTTTAATTACAAGGCACTTCCAGTTTCGACCATAAGCAAAGATCATTCGATTTCACGCACAAAAGAAAAAACCAATGTGTTGTAGATTTTCAAAGATTTAAAAAACGTTTGTTTAAAAACCTTGTAATTTGACTACCAGTGACGTCATCGTGCACACCTTTAGTATCGTGTCTTAGTCTGTGCCAACTTTCAATAAGATATTTCTTAGTGCAGTCTTCAAGATTAGTAGGAAACGTAGTTTAAACTCTTGCCAACTCATGAATTATGTTCAAATCAGTTATTGGCTACTGCATAAAGTACATACTTCAGTATTTTCCTCAAAACCACAGCGCTCTACACTATTCAGCTTTTGTTTCAGTGTGTCTTATTTTCTTTCCAGCTTCTAGGTGACAATGCACTGGACAAAAACAAAACATTACAAGTAATTGCCTTTCAGGTCCACACCCTTTTACAGCCATTAAGACGTAGCAGGCTTGACTGAGCTTGGAAATGTTTTCGTGTGTAGGCACAACTCGGTTATTACATCTATTAGTATCAGTCAATGGGTACAGTTTGACTGACGGACCATGGCTGCCCGCATCGTTAAGTCATTATGTCTAGACTGATCCTGAATTGTGTTAAAGGAATGAGAAACCTTTTTTGCGGAATAAATGGTATATAGGTTCATTCCAACCGTCTAGTTATCGAGAAATGTGGGTATACCGAAAGCTTCACAATAATTGTTTAAATAAAAACAGAATAATGATTACATGTTTTGTCATATTCCTGCACATGTAATTATTCATGTGTATAACAGTTGCTTTGCAAACTTTGTCAATTTCGCACAGTCAGCATTTGTTCTTGATGATGGGAGAACTTTCTTGTGAAAACATTTTCTCAGGTTGTTTAGTTCTCGAACCAACTCCTTTTTTCGTACCCAACATCTGAGAAGCTTTTGTGTGTTCACTGACGAGTTGTTTTCGGAACAGCTCCCAACCATCCCAACAGACGCTTTGCATAACGCGCAACGCAGCTGGTACGCTGAGGTCACACGCACGTTTTTTTACGCACCAAGACCAGCTGTCGTCCTTTAGCCTCTGTGAGGGCGCTGCTTGAGAGTGTGACGTCGTATGCAAGGAGTCTATGATGTACCACTCCTTTAAGTCTCTCGTCCATGTTCAATGTAATAGCTTCACACATGACTGGAAAGCATTAAAAGTCAGGTTTCAGACTCAATGGCCTTCGAACTCCTGCAATAATGTAGGCTATATTTATATCCCCCACTCCCCAGCCAGCACACCTCTAAAGCTCTAGAAAGAAGGGAATTATCGTCTTCCGATGCCCTTGGCTTGTAAACAGAAATGAACTTAACTAGCGCATCGCTATTATAGCCTGGAATCCTGACAAGCTTGCAGGGCATGTCACTGGGAGGAAATTTCATAACCTGCTTGTCTTCCATCAGTACTTGAAACGAGAAGGTTCACTCACCTTCGGATGGAGGCATTTTGTGTAGAGGCTGGATGGGGAAGCTGCAGCCCATTTCTGCTGCAGTGGGAAATTCCTCAGCCCACATTTGATGAATAATATATGGTTTGATAACTGACAAATTATGGCATAGTTTTAACTGATGGCCTTTCGTTGGCTTGCTACCAAATATAACCTGGATCACGATTTATGATGATAGTACTGTGGGCAAGTCTCTCTAGGAAAAATAAACACTTTGGGCTTCAGTAAAAACACCAATCATAATGCTTCCATCAAAGATATAAATAAAAGACCCATTACATTGACTCAATGGACTGCTTAAGCAGAAAACATTGCTTAATCATTTTCTTTAAAGCAAAAATGAGCAGGGTATCGGTCACAGACATGGTATCTTGGCCCAGAACCGTGAGCTGGTAAGCAACATTGGTTTGAGTTTAGCAACTTTTTGTGTACTGTTTTATAATGCACTATGACGTTGTGCTCAGGTGATGCTTTTTGTTTTTTCAATGGCACAACAATTTGGCAATTAATGAAGCGGCTCATCACGATTCAAAACCGAAATGTTCCAGTTCCTCCTGCAACTAAACACTTACTGTGTGCCCAAACAGAAAGGGTAATAGTTCCCCATGTAAGTCTGTTCTTCTAATTCCTATTAGCATTTTTGAGGTATGGCGGACACTATAAAAGTAGGAGCGTACTGGGGGTTTTTATGGTGTGTACCGACAAATGTACCCAAACCAATTAGTGCCCTAGTAATTGTGTCCACCCTATCTCAAAATGGTGGACAAATTACAAGCATCTTGAGATATGGTAGACACATTACTAGGGCACTAATTGGTTTTGGTAAATTTTTTTACTACCCAAATCAAACAGTGCACTCCTATAGTGATGTCGGCCATACCTCAAAAAAGGCTGATGGTTGTCTCCTCATCCCGTTTTAGAACAGTGCATTTTCTGATGGGAATTACCAGTGGAACTTCTCAAATATTTCAGTATACCAAGGAATCGCTCTCAACCACAACAGTGATTGGGAGTCCAGACAGTTACATGCATCACTTCACTGTGCATTCCTTTCTGATTTTTGTTTAGTAACCTCGATGTCATGGTTATTTTAGCGCAACAGACCTTCATTATTCACTGTCATGTTCACTTGTTACGGCAGGATTTTTCCCTCAGCCTCAACATTTTCTTGGAAAAGGTAAAAGTTGCCACAAACGAAGGCAAGACCGTATTCTGTGGCGTAGCAAGGGGAATGGGCAAAGGGGGACAGCTGCCCCATGTGGAACTTCTTTCCCCCCGCTTGACCCCTCCCCCCCCCCCGCCAGCCTCTGGACACTGTGAAATTTGCTATAATTAGGCAATTTTAGACTTGACCTCAACTGAAATTCCCCCTCTACGAATATGTGTGCCCCCTCCACTTTCCCCCTGCAAAACGATGTTGGCTAGGCCACTGCCGTGTCTCTTTTGTAAGGTCCAATCTTCTAGTATAAGCCATTTATGGTGATGGTCCGAGTCATCATCCAAAATGTCCTTCTAGACAGTTTTTGGTGAACATCATGACCCTCTATAGGTCATGGAAGAATCCCATTTCAATGCCATTTTCAGAACTGTTCGTATAGTTACACTCTTCTTGATGAACTCTTATTTTCATTTTACAATAAATGGCGTTACACTTTCTGATTTGGCAACATTGAATAATTTAGGGGGGAAAGTTGACTGCACTATACACAGTCGAGATCACTTTCTTTCTATCAAATGCAAGATACACTAGCTCAAGAACAAAGCAACTGTCTATGGCTCGGACAAACACAGTCTCATGTGTTTTTCGTTCTAACTCTTCAAAATGGTGAACAGTTATAGTTCCGTGTGAAACTTAAGATAGTTTTAGGTTCACTTTCTCATGGAAGGAAGTGAAAACATTTAAATTATTGTAAATGGACTTTGTGCCTTTCACTGTGAAAGTTAGGTTTCTTCCTCATGGCAAAACCAAATCCACACAATGCATTGTCTTGAGACAACGCGGAGGGGGCTACAAATGGGTTTGTGTGTGTAGAATACATTGAATTCTGTATGTGATTCTGTATCCATCCCCCATCCCCAGTCCCCAATAAAATAAATAATTGACAGTAACTTAACACACTGCAACATGCAGTGAAGCAGACTTTTCAATCCTCACCCGGCCTATTTCCAGTTCCATCCTACGCCTTTCACCTTGTTTTTAATAGATGAGGTCAAACCAGATCACAAATCTTCCCTTCTTCAAATAGATTACCTCTACCCTTACACCCATTTTTTCAGCATACTCCAGGGTCCTATTTCCACCAAAACAATACCTTCACACCAAATTCACCACCCTTCATCCTACAGAACCATATCAGCTCCACCCCTCACACCCACCCCAAGTTAAGCCTTGCTCTATATGATTACACTGAATTACTCCCCCAGCCCCCAGCAGCCTATAGCTCAACCCTTTCCAACCTTCTTGCAGTATTCAGTTGCAACGAACGTGTCATCCCGCATTTCCCTAGGGACATCAGCCCCACCCTAAGCCACGCCTTTACAGCATTCAGTTTACACCAGAGATTTATAATCGTATTTCCCACCGGACTTGGCTCCACCCTTACCCCCCACCTTACATCATTCGGTTACACCACACTTGTCATCTCTCATTTTGTGGGACCCAGACTGTATTCTCCGTGTCCTTGCTGTCACACCATTGGTGTGACATTCATGCATTCTTGTATCTTTCTTAACATTATCCCCCCCCCCCCCCCCATTCAGAGCAGGCAGGTCTGTTCACTTCATTTCCTACATCAAGAGAACGTTGCCAAACGTTGCCAAACGTCACACCTCCATTGTATATATATGCTGTACATGTTTTAATTGCATTGTTGTGCCGGAAAGGTATTCACATCATTGATGTATTTAATGCGGTTATGAAACCACCTGAACTCATAACTTTAACCCCATGTGAAATAAAACTCATCAGTTCATTAAAATCACCAGGTTGATCAAAAAAAGTATACTCTTTAATTTGATCACAAACTTCTACATGAATCAAAAGAAGTTAAGACCTGTATGTGATTCCCCCTGATCACTGTTGTAGGATTATTGCTCTGTTCAAGTGGAAGATCCTACTATTTTCATCTAATATAAAATTATTATTACACATGCAAAGACAAGACGTTTGTGGCTGCAGCTAAAATAACACCACCTTAATAATAAGTGGGAAACAATTCCAAATCCACCCGTCATCATTTTGTTGAGTGAGAGTCGGACGCACGAAATAATTCCTGTCCAAGATTGGAGCAGAATCATCGCCCAACTGTATAATGTGGCGAGATTCAGACCATAGAGCACATCATTGATGCATGCCCCATCCTACAAATCTTCACATGGGGCCCCTGGACTCCAGGAGTTGGATGAAGACACCACCAGCTGGTTGAACTCGGACCTCCCTATCTAATAGCCGAGATGTATGGATGGATTTCATACGAACGAAGTGGGAAATGCAGGTGCAGATCCAGGGTGTTCTTTAGGGTTGTTCAACGCCCCCCCCCCCCCCCCCCACACACACACACACATACCGCCACATGAATCTAATGGCTACTTATTTGATTCTCTGTTTTATAGCACAAAGGACCAGTGGTTGCCCAGCCCCCAGAAAAATGACTCCCCTCCCCCCTCCCTCCTGCATCACCACCCCCATAACTCCATGGATATGTACCTGCTCTGCACACGAGGGCCAACGATGTGAAAGGCACTTCTCCATTAAAACAGAAATGCTGTTCAAGGGTTAACAGCCTCCACATACCCCGCCTGGTCTGGTACGGTAAAATCATCTGCAATAACCAGCAACCAAAGAATGTTCACTGTTAGTCAACGTCGCCATTGATCTGATGGCAAGATAGAGCATGGCGGTAATAGAGAACGAGTGCGCAAACCATTGCAAAATGTTACATGCAGCTGCCTGAATTTGAATTTTACAAATCTGTGCAAAGAATTAACTGTTCTGATCAAACCCTTTTCATGATTGGTCGGTAGAACCCAAGTTGCCCATAAAGATGGCGTATAATCATGAACTTAATATACTGTTAAAGATCACAAGACATAAATAATTGACCTCTTTAACCTCACTTTTGACATGTCTGTCATCTCTAGAATGTCTGATTAAAAAAAACTGATACGTACTTCAACACTGTCCTGGGATACTTATCTGTTCTTCAGCATCTAGTCACATTACTTAAGGCATAGATTCTTGGGAGTCAAGAGACTTGGACACTGTGATGCAGCATTGTAAACTTAGACAAATAGAACCTCTCACCCATAGTTAGTGTAGGAAATCTTATCAGTAGTACTGGCAGTCCTACTCGAGCAGTCATCAGAAACCTCTTCAAAGTGATTCTGATAGAACACACAGATTTCAATTTGTCATTTAACACAGGGGCAAGACATTCGTTACTGGTGACAACGAGACTTTGGCTGAGTGAGCTGAGCATGCAATCAATGTCTTTTACGAACAGTCCTTTTTTTAAAGAAATACACGGAGAGCTCTCACTCCTCTCCTTTGTGTTATTGAGGAGAGCTCTAAGCACTACACAGAA
Source organism: Marthasterias glacialis (assembly GCA_911728455.2). Classification (NCBI taxonomy): domain Eukaryota; kingdom Metazoa; phylum Echinodermata; class Asteroidea; order Forcipulatida; family Asteriidae; genus Marthasterias; species Marthasterias glacialis. Next base: position 5,322,653 of record OU452230.1, read on the forward strand.
CCAAACTTCACACAATTCTATAAAATCTGACTGTTCATTGATGTTTAATTTCCACAGTTTAACTGAGTTTACACACGTTCACTTTCTACCAATGAACAGATCAAGGCAATTGTCACAGAAGCTACCTTTTTTTTAGTCTGTCTGGATATGGGCAGAGGGTCAGAACACCATGAGCAGTCAATGTTATTGTTACACCAACTTTTGAAATACTGCACTGTACATCACAAAAGTTGAAGGTGTATGGCAACGCGAAGACCAGCTCATTTGACTTCGTTAAAGGTATGAAGATAATGCCCCTGAACACTTTTTTGTTAGGAAGAACTTGCCAACATTGAAAAACGGAAAATATGTTAATCGGCCCTTTGTCTATTGATGAGGAACTAAATCCTAAAATCAAATATGCCCTATCCAGGTTGTCCTCGCTGAATCCGCGCCGGACGCAAGCGGCAACATCGATATTGGAACAGTAGCAAATGGGGGTGTAGCCCAGTTTTTGCAGGTGCAGAAACGACACCGCTACCTTGCCTGTATCACCTCCCCTTTCACTACATGCTCTTCCCTTGTTTTTGTGTGTGTTTTGCAGCACACTGAGAGGTGCTTGAGCCTAGAGAGCAGAGTAAGACAATAATCTTGCCATTATTTTTTTGGTAGGAAAATGTGATGTTTTAAATTGGACAACATAATGTTCTGTCACATTGAAGCTTAATGTTTTAATGTGTTGAATGGTTATTAAGAAGGACAGTGACGCACTTAAGGAGAATAAAGCGAACCTGTTGAAATCTTAAATGACCCACTACATCTTCGCAAAGCTTTGGTCATGGATCATGAATGATTTGTTTTAATTTATACGTCACTGCAAGCTTGAGCTTTTGTAATCTGAAGCTCCACTGCATGCTTTGATTTATTAACTTGAAACTCGGTGCACTACATCGGTGCGACATGGCTTAATCATTAATGAAGCGCACATACAGTGTACATTCCCTATCGATATTGCAGAGTGTGCCTTTAGCTTGCTGGAGAGAGGGAGAGAGAGAGAGAGAGCTGTCAGCCCACGAATGAGATCACTTCGTCTGTCAGTGTCGTCAAATTAATGTTTGCTTGCATCCTTTTACTTTAACATTTTGTTCATCTAGAACTCGTGAAGTTCTCTCTTTTTTTTCTATTTGCCCTGAAGGGATTTCTTCATTTTTTTCATTCCATTTCTTTCCTCTCAAGCCAGAATTATATTAATCAATAAGTGATAGACCTGGTCCTTATATTGTTATGTATGTTAAAGTGAGGCTACCTCTTACTTTCAAGCTCATTAGACTAGTAGGCTTATAATCTTCTTCTTTTTTTCAGAAGTAATCAGATCATTTAAGTTTTTAAGCTCTGGTGTTGTGTCACTTCATGTCAATAAGTAAGACATATTAACCATAGCTGCTTCGTCCCAGCGGCGTAGCCAGGATTTTCTCAATTTGGGGGGGGGGGGGGGAGGCACAGGGGGCATAGCTTTGCAGTGGGGGACCAGGGACTATGTTTTTAAATTAATTAAATCTGGGTTGTTTTCATGTGGCACCTAGGGGACACTGAGAATTTAAAGGCGTTACGTGCCCCCACCCCGCCCCCTATGGCTACGCCGCTGCTTGGTCTATCAGATTGGATGTAAAGTTGTACCTTGTGTTGTGTAATAGACGAAGAGCCCAAGTACCCTTATCATTATGAGAAGGGGCACGCCGCAGTGTTTCTGGCACGATTGGCTGCAAATTGTACTGCAGTTCCTTGTACACCTTTGGATACCTCATATTTCAAAATAGCTCTGTAGGCCTTTCATCAAATGAGCTATTTGAAACGCCCATAGATAATAACCTTTATATTATTATGTATGATAAATTACTTTACACTTCAGTGCTCTCCGAGTCAATGCTTAAAAAAAAAGAAAATCTGCAGAAGCTTCGGTTGGGAACTGAACCCGTGAACTTGTGCGTTTTACTTTTTAGAGCTGATGTCTCCTAGAATACAGAATTAATGTTTGGGTTCGAATCCTACCCAAGGTGTCTTGAGAATTAATTTTCTGTATCGTATCATACTGTATCAGCGCAGAGCAAAACCTTAAATAGTTACATCAAGAAACGGTCACGTTTGAGTAATCTCAGTAGTAGCTCAACGCTTTAACAATAAGTTTCAGAATTTCAAACGAAAACATTTCTGGGGATGGTATGAGTCTGAACGTTGTTAATACTCAAATTGTGACGTTGTCACCGGAGTACCTTGACGGCTTTGCATGTCGCACATTCCACAGTTGAATGCCAGTCAAGGCGAGGGCACATCCAGTGTGACTGTAAACAAAAACATCCACATGTGAAAAGGGAAGGACACAAGGGGTGCATAGACAAGTGTACATGTACCATGAATGATGTTGTATATAACCACCAAAAGCAAGGTTCAACAAATATGTATTCACGTTATGGATTATGATTTTAAATGGCAATGAAGATAATTGATATATAGATACAGCCTCTGGTTGGTAGGTAAAGAGGATACATAGTAAAGAGTGTCCAAATGCGCCAGGACTATAGTCTTATCTCGAGTTAGGACGAGTAGTCTTAACTTATAGGATTATAGTCATAAGTTAGGACTAGTCCTAGTTTATGACTAGTCGTAACTTATATGACTCGTCCAAGTAAGGACTAGTTACTCATCCTAACTGGAGATAAGACTATAGTCCAAGCGCTTAGTGAAATCCACGCCTGCAGTATTTACCAATATTGTCTAGCCACAGATGTGGAAGAAAGTTTGATTTTTTAGAAAGCCCTGAAGATTTTATAGTCCAACTGCAAGAAACCGGACTGCCTTTTATTTATGTTCTTACGTTCAAGATCAAAGCAAAACTTCAGCAGACTGCCCCGTGGCATACTTACGGATTCCGGAAACATGCTGAACAACAAGGTGTAGTTTTCCTTGTCAATAATATATGAATGTACATCTTTACTGACGGCAATTTTTGTGTATGATTAACCCAGTTAAACAGTTACAATGGGTGTATAATGAATTTAATTGATTTAGTATCATCCCCCTCTCTTGTAGCACCGTTCGGGTAAGGGGATTCCATTACCCGTAACTGACACATCAATAGTCGGCTGAATACCTTGAGCAGTTTTCTTTGGTTGTAGGTTCTGTGTAGTATAGTTGTCAACAACAGCTCCAAACTTAACGAGACGTCCCCAGCAATTTGCGCTCGGGTTTCAGGCCCCTGCTTTTTTACTTGGTCCCTTTCTCTCTCTTTCTCTCTCCCTCTCTCTCTATCTCTCTCGAGCCAACTTTGATGTGGCTGAGATGTGGTCATTGACTTGCATCACTGTCACCCGATACGCTCTCGCAAAATAAATTGATTCAAGTCTAAAACAACCACGATCAAATTTGCAGTCTAAATAAACCCTGGAGATTAATATTTAATTCAGCCGCTTCCTGGGCTGTCATGTTGCAGTTTTTAGAACCCCAAAAATGGTCAATTCTGATAGAGATACCTGTGGTCAATATCTACTGACACAGTAATCATTTTTTTTAAACTCATTAATAAAAACGTGAAGCTGCTTGTTCTAGTTGCATTTGTTTCATTAAATGTTCACCCAGGGCTTCTTAACAGCATTGCTTTTGTCAAAATAGTAAATTACTACTCTTTAACAAATACAAATATTCAACACATGGATTAATTCCAAGTTTATAATAAAATACTAATTGGAAATCACTGATGAGTTTTAAGTACCCAAGTCGTATTAAACACAGTTCTGTACCAAATTATTATCAAACAATATTATCAATATTTCCCGAACAAAAAAAAGAAGGAACAAAAATTAAAATGTATTAGCAGATCGTATTCTTTCCTGCATAGTATGCGTTTTGACTTATCAATTCAATCAATGTGAGTCGATCTAGCACATACTGCGCTACCCACAGTCCTCACTGATGATACTCAATTTTTCTCGCTCCATGGTGACCGGAAGAAAAAAAAATATGTAGAAATCTCCCCCACCCTGCCGGCAAAAGTAAAATGAGGACTCAGTTACAAAGCTTACCTATAACCATTAGAATTCGGATCTTAGTTGATCTATTTGTCATCCTGATTAAGCATGCTGGGGCTCAGCTGGTCTCGAGAGCAGGTGACGCGAAAACCTATTTTTCCACAAATTCTCCGGAGATAGATGTTGCAACCAAGGTGTGAAGGAACACCTCATGGGGGAAGGAGGTTGCTCCGGAAACTCCCACTGTCTGTTCTCCTCTTACTTGGGGAATTAGTCACCTTTCTTTCCAATCTTTGTGTTTATAGAATCCTACATTCTGTATTAAACTAGTTTTAAAGTTTAAAGGTAAAAGCTCATTTCGGTTAGTGGAGCTGGGACTTCAAAGGAGGAATGTAAGTATGTTATTGTAAACATTATACAAATATAACATGGTTTGAGGGTGGACAATCGATATTAGCTCCCCGAGGTATTGTCAACTAACATTGCCGAGGGGAGCTTATATCAACAGTCCACCCGAAATAAACCATGTTATAGGCCTATTTGTTTTACTTTGTATACCTCATAACTTCTCGAGTTCGGCATCATTATTGAGCTCGAGAAAACGCGGATTTACATTATTTTACGTGTGCTGCATGGTGTGCCGCCCTTTTTTGTCATGTGTATGTAGTTATGGAGATGTTTGCGCGTGTGCACGACACCCGTGCGACAGTTAGTGGTTTGTAAAGCGCATGCGTAGTAGACTGTTACACAAGTTGCAGTCTATACTACTTATTGGCACGTGCGCTATGGTAAACGGCAAAAATAGCATCAGGCACGTGATACCGAATGGACCAGTGAGAATTCGGCTCTCGGTCATGAATATGTATATGGTACAGTATTAGTAATAGTTTTTTTAATTTATGGCTTATGTCTACTGAGAATATTGTCAAACAAAATATATTTATATTCAAAGATTAATTGGGATAGATGAAGCTATGTAAGGCTATTCAAACATCAAAGAAACAGAATCATCAATTAAAATTTGAAAAAATTCTTCTCTTTAGTTGATCGTAATTTAAGATGTAACTTAGTTTTGACAACCTAAAATAAGATCAAAAGATATACAGCTCAAAGTCCATGAATTAGTGTTGGCTTAAGGGATTTCGTCAGCTTTGAAGTTAACGCACAGTAGGAATTTTTTGGACAAATACAAAAGTATTCCAAAATATTTATGAGTCAATGGTCACATGAATGATGAATTTGATGCTATAATGACATAGTTTCCTTGTGCTGATTTACTCGCACCTATAATCGGCCATATTGCAAGTTTAATATAATACCATGGTGGTAATATACCAATGATGTTTTCTTTTTGGGTAGATCCGACAGTACGATTTCAGAACATTCTTTGAAACATTCAAACAGATATGAGATAACCTTCATGAAGATTTAACTCATATTATCAAAACAAGGTCTTTAGGGCAATGCTTTTATGGATAATACAATTTGAGTTGGTATCTACTGACTTCAATCATCAAGCAAGGTCAAAGATGATCAAAGTAATTTTTTTTTATTTTTTTATTTTTTAAATCACACCTTTATCTTACTGATTGGCAGGTAACAAAACAAACCCTTACCACTTGACCCCATGAGGTCAAAGCCCTTAGACGTCCATAGGAATATTATGTACTCTCTTTGATGTCAGTTGACCCCTGGTTTTTACAGTCTACCCAAAAGTTCAGTTACTGAAAATTAAGTAAACAAAATCTTCCTTAAAAATAAGTGTTTATTGAATTTCAACCCCCACCCCTCGGTCAACAAGAAGTAACAAATATTAGTCCAATGATTACTAGCTTCCTGTACAAACCAGACAAGTGAAATGCGAAGAAGTGTACAAATATTGGGATGTTTACTAGTTGTCATTAAATGAAGTGACAGGGCATGCATTGAGGCATACATGGCAGGTGGCTTTGTGGAGCAGCTGGTTTGACATTCAAGGGTGTTTTTAGTGGCGGGAAGATTAAAAAGACAAATTGACCCTTTGTTCGTGATATTTATTAATATCCAAACCCGACCTCTTGTAAGTGTTTAATAATAAGTAACAAATTAGCGAAACGATAAGTAGGCTGGGTAAGGGTTGATGATGTCAGGGGATCTAAGGTCAGTGATAAAGAAACCATCAATTTTTATCATATATAGGGTTGGACTTCTATATAAATGGGACGCGGTACACAATGGCGTGGCCGGGGGGGGGGGGGCAAAGGGGGGCAGCTGCTCCCTCGTGGAACATCCTGACCGCTGCTTTCCCCGCCCCCCTTGTCAGCATCTGGGCACCTTGAAAGTTACTATTATCCGGCAATTTTAACTGAAATTGCCCCCTCTGCAGATATCTGTGCCCCTCCCCCCTTTCACAAAAAGAAGCTGATTACGCCACTGATGGTAAATCAACCAATGACAACCCAAGTTACCCACAAGGAGTTGTTTGTGGAAGAGAAAATTTATTACTGTGTGTGGGGGGCGGGGGCTTTTTTGACTTTATCACCATTTTGAATAGTATTGAAAGCTTAAAAGTTATGTAACTTTCAACTCTGTCATTGTTAAGAAACACAATCCCACCTTACAACTGCATTTTGTGTTTTTAAAAACAAAACGTACATCTCGTTTTCTGTACTTTTTCTTTCTTTTTTCTTGGGGAGTCAAACTTAAAGTTATTGTGAATCTTATTTGTTATTTGTGTCAAACATTTCCTTTAACTATACTCTAGTTTTACTTAGTCACATCAATGGCCAACAAAAAGTAGTCTGTGTAGACTTTGTCAAAGTTTGATGTCTCTTATACCAACCCCTGATACTCTGATTATACGCCATTGTAAATGATGCCTTTTAGAAAGTTTACAAAAGACATGAACTTTCCACAGTTTAGAAAGGTCGGTCATATGCATCAGAATTTGTTTAACATTCATTAGATCTATAGTTACCGAGGTGCGGGGCAGGAAGCCCAAGGTTTGCTTCTTGCACAAAGGGACAAAACACAAAGAGAGAGTGTGGAATAAGTCTGTTAAATTCACTTCCGTAATATTATTGAAAAACTTCAAAGGGGGACGTGTATTATACTTTGTAAGGACGTGGGGTTTGATTGATCCTTTTTGAACTGCCTCCCGTGGGTATTTAGCTGCTAGAGCACACAGCGTGGTGCCAATTTGGGGGTAAACTTGGAATTTAACTTGTAGCACTGGCGGGTAGACTTCCCTCAAAAAGCAGATGATTAAACAAACCAAAATGAGTCATTTTCACCTTTTTGAAAATGTGAAAAAGTCAAGAGAATATCTAGTTTGAACCTAAAGCCCCAGCTCAACATTGGTAAACTGACTGTAAATGCTTTCATTCTTTGCACAAATCAAGATACTTTTAATGAAACCAACCTGTGGAAACTTTAGCTCATATCGTTGTTTCATTTGCGAGAAAACGGTGAAAAAAAAAAAACGATAACACTCCAGGCAGAAACATTTCAAGGGAAGTTTTCTACCATCATTATCTTTATACCATGTAGGGTATATGTAAATCTGTGAACGTTTATGTTTTTTCTTCTTACCAATGTTGAGCTGGGGTTTTAATATGACTGTTTGATTATTGATTTTGTTGATTATATATTGAATAAAAGAGGGGGAAATGTATAGTTTAAATAAATGTCTTATAGGTGCTCTTTTACAGCACAATAAGATGACATTGTCCCTTATCACAAAAACAGAAGATGAATTTAAGAACATTTATATTTTCGAATTAGTTCTCGTTGTTGCATGTAGATGAACAACTCATAAAAACCACAGCATTTTCCAACTTGTTTATCTAGTTTGAATAAATGTGTTTGTGTTTGTAGTTTAGGGTTTTGGTGTAAAGGTTTTTTTCAACCCCAAGTATTGCACGATCTTCTAGTGGAGCAGATGGATGGACATTATTGTGCATCAATCTGTACAGATAACTTAATATGTGTAACACAGCCATATATCTGTTTTATTTAACCATTACAAGAAGAAAAACAAAATCTGTCATACGTCGAGCCCCAACCATTAATAACCAATCAAGGCCCTGTGTGGATTTGTTTCTGGTTTGCCCAGTGAAACAATCCTGATCAAGCAGTTCTTTGTATTTCACTTGATTAATGAAAAGTTATTCCCCTATAGTGTTTCTCCATTGTCCAGTGCAATCAAGCATGATGATTAATATGTTGCTGTGACAAATTACTCTCAACAAATTGCCAAAGTTAATGACTGGTGATTAGCTGCAACATACATTTTACTAAATCAGCGTAGCTTGATTATTTACACAATTTTGCTCTGGAGTGAATTCTCACTGAAGCAAAATACAATAGCACCTGAGAGAAAAAAAATACTTCAGTGGTTCAGCTTGAGATTTTTGAATGAGCGAAGTCACAAAAATTACATTTTTTGTAAAAAAAAAAAAAAAAAAAAAAAAAAAACACCTAATATAGACCAATTCAATTGCACGACAATGTTGACATGCGGTCACGTGACTTCCTATTGGGTATAACGCCATGCAGCTGATGGCAAAATACGTTTTTAATTTTTTTTTTGTTACAGCAGCCCTGACCAACAACAGCATAGCGCTGCACAAGTGCCAGCCGCGCCGGCACATTCTTTTTAACACCAAGTTGTGGGGACTCCCTATTGTTGTTCTATTATTCCCTTTTCTATTGAATTACCTTGTGGGGACAGGGTTTGACAAAGAAAAACGTTGTGGGGACCTTTGTTCCACTGTACATGTCCCCACCATAAACGGTGTGTGTGCCTACCCATGCACTACTGGTGTACACGGTACACGTGCGCGCAGCCTGCACAACATGACTGTATTTATCTCCTATTGTTTCGTTCCGAATTTCCATGTGACCCCATACCCTTAATTACTCATAATATTTGGCTTGCTGAACACTTTTAGTGACTTCTTACTGGTTGCCCTCCCCAAGATTTACAGAAAATTATAATACTCGGTTCCGCGCTCCTCATTTTGAGACTTCTGATTGGTTATTACAATATTGTAAGCAATTCTGGTCTAGACGAATAGAGAAGCGCGCTTCACGGTAAATTATAATATTATGTTGCGCGCTCCTCATTTGAGACTTCTTATTGGTTAACACCATCTTCAACAGCATGAATATCATTAGGGTTTTAGGGTTAGAGTTAGGGTTAGAGTTAGGGTTAAGGTTAGGGTTGCATTTTTGCAACCAAACTTTTTTTAGACAAGTGTGTTGCCTCGATATTTTTGAGAAAATAGACCGATTGCGTGACAATGTTGACATGCGGTCACGTGACCTCCTATTGTGTATAACGCCATACAGCTGCTGGCAAAATACGTGTAAAGAGATAGGCCGTGACACACAGTGAGTACGAAAACAGTCGATTTTATTTTTGTTAAGTGATAAATTAGTTATTCAGCCCCTTTATTTAAAGAAGTATGTTGTGGCATTAATTTAAATGACATCTCTGTTTCATAATTTAACAGAATTCTACTAAAAAGAGGTTTTTTTAGCCATGCACTACTGGCGTAGGACGACGTAGCCACCCGTCTGTTATTTTGTTTGTAATGTAGGCCTAAATCACTGTAAAAAGGGATAAACAACGTTGGAAAAGTGAGAATTAATACCTAGCTTTGCAAAATTTCAAATAGGCAAAGGAATCACACAGTTTTGGAAAGCAATCTCTTTGGAGGATTTCAGCTTGAAAACTTTGAAATTGTGTTAAAAAGTGTGTGGTGATCGCAGTCGTCTGACCTAATGTTCCGTCGTGCGCTGTACACATCGTGCACACCTATAGTTATACGGTACTTGTCCAATTTTCAGGACTTGCTGGAACTGTCCTTACTGGCTTTATTCAGCCACTTGAAGGTCTCTGGTACAAACTCTGGAACATGTTTCACAGATTTCGAGCAAGAAAAGCCTCGATCGAATAAACTAAATGCATTAATCATCGCGTACCGTACCACCCTTTCCTTTGGAGGATGTCGTGTGTGTTTACATTTTATACCCAGAAGTGGTCACGTGACGCGGGTCGCGCAATCGGTCTATTACAGGGTGTGTAAGCATTGTAGCTTTTCTGAAGCATAATAAGATGATATTATCCCTTATTCAGGGGAGAGAGAGAGTCATTAATGGTAAAAAAAAAAAGTCTAGGATCTAGGATCCAAACATTAGGAGTTATGTTGAAATGATGGCATTTCAACATTTAAACTTTGGTATTGCAAGGAGCTAATGGGAACAGAATATTCAGCACTATACAGAAGTAGATCAGAGAGCACTTTATATCTGAGGAAAATGGCAGCAACACTTTTCACCAGGCAGACAAAAAAAAATCTGAACTCGGATAAAGGTCTGAAATTTCTCATCCCTGCTTTTTACACAAACATGAAAAAGAAGAAATGGTTGCAAAATAATATTTTCCAACTGATTGTCCTTGTTACACATTGAAGACCAACTTTACAAAAACGCAACAGTTTCCAATTTGTTCTCCATAAAGTTGAAATAACCATAAAATTAGACATACAAAGATTTGTAAAGAGCTTCGATACAAGTTTGTTAAAAATGGTTGTTACTCAAACAACGGTGAACAGAAACTTAAGGTGGCAAGTTACAAATAACCTAACCCTAGCGTTTAGATCACGGGGGGGGGGGGGGTGTTATTGAACATAGAGCAATCACCTTTGTTTTACCTTAGTGATTTTTTTTAAATATAAAACTGGAACACGATATCAAGATTGTATATCAAACCAGGTAAAGTTGTTTTACAGGTTTCACAAAGTTCCCGCTGCTAGGCAACTCGAGGAAGTTACCGGGAAAACAAAATAGTCAAACTAATCCGCGTGGAAGAAGTGATCCAGAAATAACAAGAAAACATTGAATGTCCTTCCTGCCCGACTTTTACGACAAAGCCAAGCAAATCTCCAGAATCATTTTACTCTTCCCCTGTACTCAGGGTTTTATTTACCTTAAAAAAACCACAAAGGGAAACCAGTGGGCGACACACCTTTTGTCAGGCATTCAAATGAAAACCTTTTTTTTTTTTTTGAGCGGTTTATAAAAGGTTGCAGCATTCCCTTCTTGTAGAATTATTACCCAACATTGTTCCTGTTGATCAATGGTTCGAACAAAGAGTGATGAATAACTTCAGTGTGCATGATTTCAGAAGTTGAAGGTCGTGGGGGAGGGGGTGAACACCTCGCCAATGGCAAGGACACAGAGTTAAAGAGTTGTGATCACATGCTGATCTTCTGCCTACGTACATGTACTTTCAGCCAATACCCTGTTCGTGGAAGGTGATGCGTATCATGACCTGAGTGGGCAGCTGTTGGAGAGAACCCCCCGAAATGACATCCATTATAACCCACTCGCTATGAAATGCACACCCACACTTTTTCGGGAAACCAGTCAGAAACTTCTCTGTTAGTGTTAGTCCGATCTTGGAACTGGACTATAAGAGTATCGATTAAATAACTTGGGGTCGTTCAAGTTGTGTTGTCTGAAGCAACCAGCCAATAATTCTAACCAATATCATATCCAAGATGGGGGTTTCTTCCTCATAGTTGCATTAATGTATTCAAAATGGATGTAGGGCCACATACAATAATTACATTATGTGGAGATGTGTGTTTAAATGTATTTTTTATTCAATGACAGTCTGTAGAAGAATCACATCAGGTGCTCCGGTTTGGGGGATTACAGAACACAGATTGCAGGAGCTTATATGATTCAACAAAACATTCTAATTAATTATTCGCTGCACATAAAAAAAATCGACTGGCGAGAAAGAGTCACTTACCTCCACTGACGTAGCTATGGTCAAATTTAAGGGGGAGTGGGGGCGCTGGGGTGCACCATTTTTTTCAAGGGGGGAACTTCTGGACAGTTAAAGCTATAGTTTCCATTTGCATTTTTGTTAAACAAGCCCGTTTTCAGCACTCTTTCAGCCCGTTTTCAGCACCCGTTTTTAGCACTCCTATTATGCCATTTACTTTTTTATAAGGTAATCAGACATGGAGGTATATAAAAACAAAATACATTGTCTGCGTGTAAATAGAAAAACATTGTTGCCATTTTATGAATTGCCTGACTGCACACACTCATGAGTTTGTTTAGTTGCTGATGAGCCTTAGAGCGAAACAGTCTGTATACAGTAAATAGACTGGAAAGCTTAAAAACAGAAAACAAAATTTAAGAAACACTGAAACTACTACGTACAAGCTTATAATAAAATGTAACAAGCTATTCTCAGTGGTAATTCTAATCTCAAAAGTCCTGGTTTAAATTGGGGGGGGGGGGCATGGACGTCAATTGGGGGGGGTGCCCCCTGTTTCCCCCTTGGTTTCACCACTGCTTACCCCCACCCCTTCACCCCTGTCAGAAATGTTGTTTGATATATCTAATGAAGTTAAAACTCATTTTAAAATCTGCGGCAAAGTTATTTGGTGGATGTTCATGAGGAACTGTTCCACTTGATCTGTTGTTGGTAACATGGGTTTTGTTGCAGATAAGTTTGAAGATTGATTTAAAAAAACTTAAAAAAAAAAAAAAAGAGAAAAAAACAATTTGAAAACAATTCAGGACTTAGAAAAGAAAGGCTTCCAACATTGTAGCATATACCCTTTAACTGTATTTAAAATTAGGCATTCATCTCCACTTCCTTTCACGCATACAACAAAATGCCAGCTTGATATGTTTTGATAACTATGTTTTCACTTTGTGTAACCAATGCTTAATTGCAACCTTGGTTGCATTTGTTTTGGTACATCTTATCGGAATGATTACCAATGATACAAAACTTGTTTCCAAAATGGCCGAGATAAACAAAACAATAAATTATGGAAATTTACAGAAAGCCACTGTCGGTGCGAGTTTGGTCTAGAAATATTGATATCAAATACTGCATTTATTTTGAACAAACCCACCAGTCACTTGTGCACAATCCTCATCTGGAGAGATTGAAACTGCATGGAAACTCTTATAAAGGATAAGGGAAGCACTTTAGGAGATGGTATACTTATACGGAGCTAACCTTGCACAATAAAATGATGCCAAAAAAAACCGTTAATATTATCCATGACAGTTCAAAGAAATTAAGTAGTCCATGAAGAGGCTGCTAATGAATGCAAAACATACATCCAAGCACCACTTCAACTGAAGCCCACTTTAGTAGGCAATAAAAATCCATGAGCATTACAACAAAAGAGACCAGTGGCTTTTTTTTAAGGTCATCCTTAATACAAATTTTCTAACTGACCAGTCAGTCAGGCCACGATCCTCTGAACTGGCGGTAGAGATCGCCTGGTTGGTAGAGGATCCATGGGGTCATCAGGCCATGGATTCAGACCCGTTCCGTTATTGGCTAAAAGGGGTCCATGGCATGATCAGGAGGGAAAGAAATTCTTCACGGTTGAATGGACATTCCTCTCTACAGTGGACAGTGGACAGATTACACAGTAGCTGGTCATTATACAACTCAACAAAAAGAACAGCAGGCCATGAATGAGGGGGGGGGGGGGGGGACTGATGTCTGGCACTCTGCCAAATACATGTACATAGGTGTTTTGATGGCCAAACCCACTTGTATTTTCTAACCTAACAAGCGAACAAAAGAAAGTTGTGCTTTTCACAAACAAATTTAAACTAAGGGACCTTCATAGAATGTTAGAATCGTCTGGATGGTTTACAATGTTCATTGTACTCCAATAAGCGTTTTGTTGTCAGTAAGGGGTTAATTTCATGCAGGTAAATTGTGTATACATGCATTCATTTTTATTACATTAAAACAATTGTTATAATTATTGGACTCTAAAACAATTCTTGATACCTGAAAAAAAATTGCTTGCAAGGAAACAAAATTAAACTGTGTAAAGAAACACAGCAAAACAAAAACACTGAAAGAACGGGAAAACTTGCCAGTAATGCATCACAGCTTACCATAAAAGCAAAAGAAAAAAAAACAATTAATTTTATTACCCCAACACAACAGAGTGCTAGCTAGAGTGTCATGTAATTATAAAATTTATTGGCTTTTATTGGTTATTAGTTTTAAAGCAAAAAAACTGTTTGTATGGTATTCTTTGTTGAATAAATTATGAAAGTAGAAATAAAAAATAGTAAAAACAGAATTTGCGAAAAAGCCCTCATTTATTTCTGGTTCCTCTTTTATCTACAAGGAGTGTACTAGTGTCCATTCTCCACTACCCCCAAGCATGTTAGCCTCAAGTAACCTCTGCTTTACTATGTTTTCAGATAAAGGGTCTATGTTGAAGGTCAGGCATTGACCGGAATCGGTTACACCATGGTCCTGTACCCTGCTCCATGGTTTTACACATTTACACAGCAAAACCACACGTGCTGACAATGTTTTACCACCAAGTGATTATTAGCTGAAGTAATTTATACTATTCCCTGTGCAAATAAGATGAAAACTTGGTCCCCTGCCAGAGATTATAGAACCCCAGAGGATGCAAGAGGATTTCTTTGTCCACAGATTTGACTAATTATGGTTACACCTTGGGGATTGTTTCTTTTTGCAATATAGATAAACCCGTAACATATACAATATTCATGAAAATTCTCACCACCTCGGCAATATTTTTTTATTTCTTTTAGATTTCTGGTTGTAGAAGGTCCAATCACCCATATGGGAGATCAAGAATCAACGAGAGGTGGGTTCGAGGATGATTGACCCAACACCTCACAAAAATGGGAGGCCCATTATCCCTTTTTTAATTTGCATACATTTGTTGTGGTGGGTCCCAAGTGATGGTAGAGTTTTCCAAGTCCGTTCAATTTTGAGATGCATGGAGATTCATTTTTAGACCGTGGGGCCAAAGTGTATTATTCCTTTATTATAAAGATATAGCTATAGCGCTTGGTGCTTCAGATGTAGGGCCTTTAAATGGACAATTTCAGAGCAACATCCTGAAATATGTATCAAGAGGTACAACTCATTTAAAAAAAAAATTGTGCACCCACCTTTACATATAGAATTTCTCACATCCCTCTGATGACAAAAATTAACTACTTCAAGACAAGAGACTATGACAAGTCTATTTGCCATTGACCAATGCACTGTTCTCCTTTTGTGGATGCCTTTAGAATGCTCTTACATAACCGACATTCTTTATTACCACTGCACAGGTTTCAAGGATATGTGTATTATTATTGACTTAAGGGAATATTTACTTGATTAGTGTTATCCCACATTCCCCACTAAATCTGTTATTGTTCATGAAGTGTTTTCAATCAGAGCTTTATTTAATCTGAGATTTGGCTGAAATTTTGTCACGGATTCATTTCAACATATAGGCATATTTACCTCGTTGTAGAAACTCCTAATCAATGTCCATGTTGTTTGTGCAGAGACTGTAGATTTGAATGTATGTTATAAACACGTGTTTTGTTTTATTCACAATTTTATGAATGTTGATTGTCCTGGAGCAATTAGGTACACGTATATGGTTATAAAAAATATTGGCGCAGTTTAATTTTTACGTAAAGCAATGATCACTGCATGAAATATCCAAAACGTAAGCAAACAAAGCTGACATAATCAAGATTATGCTTACTGCTTTCCCAAGTGTTTTCC
The DNA here is from genome assembly GCA_911728455.2 of Marthasterias glacialis. Lineage (NCBI taxonomy): Eukaryota > Metazoa > Echinodermata > Asteroidea > Forcipulatida > Asteriidae > Marthasterias > Marthasterias glacialis. Next base: position 5,338,253 of record OU452230.1, read on the forward strand.
CAAAATATTTCTACATTAACTTAACAACCAACGTGAACAGTTTATCCATAAATACATTTTTGACCAGGTCTGTCAGTCTTCATATTCCATTAATAATAAGAATACATACGGTAGTCCCTGGCACGCACGGGCTAAACAAAGAAATTCATCAAGAATACAATCCTTCAACTCTTGTTGTATAAACGCAAACAACACAAACGTACACAGTTTTGGAGGAAGCATTAAATTAATTTTGCGCTGAATCAATTTTGGAACAGTGAAGGTTGGAGGCGAGCTGATTCCAGTGTGATGCTCCGCATCTCTTTGTTCCATTCGGGCACAAAAGCTGCGCTTTCCATTTTCGAGTCATTTGCCAATAGCCTCGCCCGCGTATTGATTCATTTTCTATGGCTCTGTTAGACGTCTGCCACAAAGTGTTGTTTACCAATTGGTAAGGCCACAACAAATGAAAAACTTGTTACCAAAAACGAATCCTATTTAAAATCTTCAATTTATGACTGTAGTGAATATGAAGTCATACTGTCCTACTGATTTTGTAGTTATTCCCGAGTCCCCCTCTCTTCCGAATTCAAACCAAGACCCACTTTCGATTTATTTTAGGCTTCTCTAAATTGACACTTATCGCGTCCATGAATGGTTCATGGCATCTTGGTAGATTCCCTGTGTACTCCATAACATTTACATTCCTCAATCCTGTTCCAAATTGAAGGGACCAGGCTGTTTTTCATACCAGCCTTGGTTTACTAATGCAGTGACAGTACACCATCGGCATCACCATAACAAAGGTATATTGCCAACCTCAATTGAGATATACTATAACTAAATGATTCATAGGGGTAGTTAAAAAGTAGCCCCCAAAATAAATTGGGCTGCAACCACCTTGTGGAGCGCGCAGTAGTGCATTGGATCCAAGCATGCATAACGTAAACACTGTAGATTTACACAAAGCGATGAGATTTGTTCGTGAATCAGACCATGATCAGACCATCAGACAAAGGGTTTGAACACAGGCTGCTGGTTTTCCCTTCCCTGGTAACCACTTGATTACTGAGTGATAAACGACATGTGCTTCCCTGGCAGACTACTAGCGTGTGCTTTGTTCGTATCTTTCTGTGATTATGCTGTCATACACGATCTCAATCGTCAAGAAAAAGTAACATGGGCTGTAAAATGGTCATTTAATTAAAACATTTTTTCCTGGCTAAAAAAAATTTGCCATCTCTGAGGTTTATAACTTGTTTTTGTTTCTACACATTAATTCTACAAATTAAAAAAAAATCAGTTTGCAACAACAATATTTCTTATTTTTATTTATTAATAAAACAAATAAAATAATGTGTTGCTTTTCCATGAATTGGAAGCCTAGTTGCTGTCCTTGCTCTTTTTGGTTGATTTTGTCATCGAGGTAGACCTCCTTGATTTTACTGTCTTATAAAAAATTACTGTATGGTTATAAAACGTTTTTTTTAAGACTGAAGAAATCCAATGAACAGAAACGTTTCTATTGCCGTGCCTCTCTTAATGACTATAGGAAGGACCATTGGGATGACAAATCTAGAAATCCTGGAATTTCTACTTTGAGAGGGCAAGCCTATAATTCATTTTACAAAGGACACTACCAATTGAAAATATTGTAGCCTACATTATGGACAACTTTTGGAGGGGCACCAGGGCAAAGAGCAGGGACAAAACAGCTGGGAGGTCACGGCTTTTGTGGCCCCATGTAATTCCAGGTTTGTCTTAAATTTGTGTGTACATTGTTTGAAGTCAATGGACCCTATTAGCCTTTTTGAGATATGGTGGACACGTTACAAGTGCACTATTTACAGTTTGGGTAAATTTTGTGTTCGTATACACCCAAACGAAACAGTGCACTCACATAGTGTCCGTCGTATCTCAAAAAGGCTAATTGCCACTTACTGCATTGACAGTCATCCTATAAAACAATCAAATGACCTCATCTCAATGTTATGAGTTGTGTTTCTCTACATTCATTTCAATGATATTCATAATAAATTGATCTGCGAACAGCTTCAATGTAAATGGCTAGATATAATGCAAGCAGATGAGTCAGACTTTGACCTTGAATTGTTTCAAATAATACCCAGCTGCTTTAATAACATGATCTAAATCTGCATAAAAGCCTGGAATGGGTGGATGTGATAAAAGGCTGCCTTCCCATGCTCCTAATAATGTTCAATGACATGTGTTTCTAGCCAGGCCACCAATCAGCAAATATGCAGCTGGCCAAACAGTTGTAGCTTTGTTCTTCTTTTGTTTTGTTTTTCTCCTTTTCCCTTTGTTAGTAAAGATATTGGTAATAAATTCACAGAAACATTATCGGTCTTTTGTAAATTTGACTCAGTTCATCCCTGGTGTATTTCACCACTTTGTTATTATTCATTTATTTATTTCTGGTTAGGAAACAAAGGGATCCTTTAAAAAAAAAGTGCCTTACACTTTAAAATGTAGAAAGAAATGTTGTATGTGTAGGGAAAAACAGACATAAAGAAATCAAACATGCAGTCAGGTATAGGAGACTGAAAGTTCAATCCACATGCAAGGCTCTGGTCATGTGGAGTTTAACCACGGTTCAACCAGCCCAGTGTCCACAGAGGCGAAGGCAGGAAAAGCTATCACTACAATAACTATTATTTTTTGCTTTTCTGGTACATAAAACTCATCCTTTTTTTTTAGTTTCATTGTTCAAGAATCAACAAACAATGACACATCGTACTGGCTTGTTTCTGATCAAAACTCGCAATGCAAACATAGTACAGATTCCTTGGCTAATATCAGTTGTTTACTTAATAACTCAACACAGCCTATTTTATGTTTATCTATTTACTCTTTTTGCAAAGTTGATTTGAAAATGTTGTTTTCTCGTGGTTAGTTCAATCGTGACAAATCATTCACCTCTGTGAAAAAGGTGGGTGTTTAGGTAAGAACTGGTTCTGCGAAACACCCCTGGGTAACAATGGGGTGGCTGACTTGTACTCTATTCATGCCATGGTATAGGATTGGTGCGTGGGGGCTAACCATTGTTGGTGAGGGAACCTTTCATTGTTGGGATGTAATAGAGCGGCCAATTAAGTTTAAAATGACCTATGTGTAGAAATTATATTGATGATTAGTCATTGTTGAGTGGATTTGTTATGGTAATGTATCACCATTGCCTTGCATTATCAAGATAATTTGCCATTACATAACGAATTTGACAAGTCAGGAAAACATGCATAGTGTAACAGCCCATACAACAATAGTTTTGTTGGTAGAATTATACAAGTACATGGTGCAAAATGGCATTGAAAACACGCTAATTTAAAGTACAAAACTGTTGGGTTGTTCTTTGGAAATAACTGATCAGACCACAATGGCGAATAGTAGATTTATTGAAATTACTGTATCCCTTTTGAGGATGTTTTGGACAGAAGCGGTGAATTAATGTGGGTTTTGTTTAATCTTTATGTTGACAACAAATTGACACTGAAAAGTCCTTGAAAGACACGAACTGTACTGGTGGTTTTTGCAAATTTTACAAGAAATTACAGTATTTTAAAAGTAACGATTCGGTCGTGATTCAATTATATTCACATATCACATATCAAGTCCGATTCGTTTAAACAATTAACAATCAATGTGGTGTTTCGCTTGCATGTTAAAGACTGGTCAGCTTCCAAACAAAACATGACCTACATTTGTCTTTTTAAACTGCAACTCCATGCTCCCTGCCAGCTTTTTTTGAAAACTCATGACTGAGGCACATAAACCCTAAAGCAGTGGCTGGCCGATAAAATAACCCAACGGTTTCGGATTGGTTTCGAGAGGTCTACCAGCTGAAAGGTGCACCTGTACCGTATCTTATTGTAGAATGTAGTAAAGGGTAAATGGCCACGGAGAGACAACAGCATGTCACCTTCAGAAAGAAAATAGATGTTGGTCCCATATTATAAGCAGTTTCCATGCAGAGTTATTCTTGTCCTTTACTCTTCAAGCCTCTTAACACAGATCTCGTTTTATTATTATTATTATTATTATTTTAATCTGTCACAAAGCCAAAATGTCAGCCAAGAGCAGGAAAAGAGAAAGTACAGGAAAGTAGAATGTCATATTTCAGTCGGTTGCCTAGAATACCAGTACACTGTAGATGTGAAAGTGGTTGTGAATGCGAAAGCAATGAGAGTTTTACTGTGTCAATACAATGTAAATAAGGTGAAAAAAAACACAACTTAAGAATTCTTTTTCATATTTTGCGGACCAGTCTTACGGTTTCTGCACAGAATAGAGGGCCAAACTGTTCAAGCCTCAGTCATGCCTGGTAGTCTGTTCTTGTAGAGGCAAGTCATTTTTTTTTATATAATACTATAGGGCATTGCCATGATGGAAATAATTTGTTTGTACTCTGGAACTCTTCAAAGGGCACCAAGGCAATGGACCAGCGAGGCATGGAGGTAATACCTTCATTGAAATACCGTGGGCCTCAGTTTAGCCAGCATGCATTTGGTTTATAGAAGAAAAATATGACTGCTGCGTGTTCATGTTTATTAAAAGAAACTGCATTGAATTGTCCGCTTCAAAAAATCTATGCAGCTGTCAAGATCAGTATACAATTAGCGCACTATTGGACATTTGGCCAACTGCTCCAAAAGGGAAAACCCAAGGTCAAAGTGACAATCAATTTCTACAGTCCAGTCCACCTTGTGAACAATATTGTCTGTTAAATTAATCTAGATACTGATGTCATTCAGTCTTTTATTGTTATTATTTTTTTTAATCACAAGAGCACGAAGCATTGTGCTTATGGAAAAGGAAATGAATGCATAAAATCTATCAAAACATCATCATCGTTAAGTTTCATTTAAAACAGAATTACACTTTCATTTGAGATCCTTTTTTTAACGGAGAGAGAGGATACTATAACATGTACGGCATGAAAATATAATATATCGAACTTTCAGATCGAGTTAAGTGGGGGGGGGGACAACAACAGGGCTCTTGAGTCTTTTTCAAAAATCGTTGAGCAGGAAATGTTCGCACCGCAAACAGACATCAGTAAATGTGGTGAACTACTGCAATAAATGTACAATATTTAGGCGGTAACCTTCTCCATAGACTTGAACAGGTTACCTGCTTGAATTTACAGAGGTAAAGAATTAGCCTACATGTTTCATATCCGGGCAGACATTGTGGTTACCAAACGATCTTTTGATATCCATCAATGAGTTCAAGATATGAAGAAGAAGAAAAAATGCCATGATTGTATTGTGTCAGATTTGACATCAGACCTTTCTATGAACGAGGGTATACATACAATGTGACCGTGCACGGCTTAACAATCTAGCTTATCATGATCATTACTGTGCACCATATGCAGATCATGAATGGGGTATAATCACAGCAGTTGATCCCACTGCACTGACGTCACACACACATATACTGTCTAGTGTCTACCCATGGTCTGCCATTGTTGGGGAGCCGAAGTAAAAAAAAAAAAAAAAGATATGGTGCAGGTGTAACTGCAAGTGATTTCTCGTGTGCTGACGTCAGGTGAATAGACTGCCATGTCTGGGTTCCTGTACGACACAGCAAACATGATTACTGATTCTTTTAATCTCAAGAAGGTGACAGACTATTCTTTCCAGCCTCATGGTTCCATTGATGAGAATGGGAGAAACAAAAGCAGGTTGGCAAAGCTGTTGTCACCCATAGTGATTTCAAAGGTTACTATTGTACATTTAGTTGAAAAGGTAGCACCTAAAAAATACATACAAGCAGACTGACTGTTCTTCATTCTGCATGCGTGGTCCCACTAGAGCAATGGCGTAACCAGACATTTTCATTGGGGGAAGTGGGGGCAAAACATTGACATAATTTGGAGGGGGCTATTTAATGTATGGAACCATTCATTTGTGCATTTTTCGGTCTCATTTGGGAGGGGGGGCAAGAGGGGGTTGAGGGTTCTGAGCAGGAGGGCTCCAACCTCCCACCCACCCCCCACACTGCATTCGAGGAAAGCAAGATGAAGTCTTTGTGATTTAGGTCTAATTCCCAGTTTCCTCAAAAAATATCCACGGTCACTGTTGTGAAAGGGAAGGCGGTTGAGTTGGGGGCTTCATACATGTATTTTGCTCAATCCATGCAGTCCAAGCTGCAACTCACAGTTACAGTAACCTCTCGATCAATCTACTTCGTCTAAATGGATTCATCTATAGATGCCAAATGCATAAAACTTTTATTGCCGCCATACAGGCACTCTATAGTTTGGGAAGTTATTCATACTACGATGTGGAGTCAATGTGTAAAGGACATGTCGTCCACATTACATGTCAGAAGTCTTCCCTAATAAAATTATGCAAGAAACAGCTTCTTATCCCCATCCTTCTATCATCTCACATCGTTGCTTTACGATGCCCAAGCTTTATAACCAATGGATATAACACCATATAATACTCGACTACATGGCTTGCCTCAAGACAATTTCGTTGGTGCAAAAATGCCTCAAGCTAAACAAACCACTTCTTTTTAAAAATCATACCAAACTGCTTTGAATTTTGATTTGCATATTATGTGGGTTGAAATTTAAGTTCACTTCAAAGTACAATACTGTGTCAGTGCAAACTGATTATTAACCATGAATAAACAAAGACCTTCCTTTCCTGATTTGATTTTTCTTCCGTTTGGAAGCCATTTTACTGGTACGTGTATCTTGTGGGTTACCGTCAGGTTACCAGGTCAGACACTTCATCTGGGACTCTCAAAATTTGGTCAAAAGTCCACTTTCTTATCACTGATCAATACAGTATCGACTTGATCATGACCTGACCTGACCTGACCTGACGAAAACCCACCTCAGTAATGAAGACATTACATGTAAATGTACATGTATTTAAGTTATTGGAAACTGTATTGAACTTGAACCAACCTTCCTAACTCTGCAAACTAGATGCATATATTTTTTTTTTATTGGACCCTCATACACAGGTCTTTTTTAAAATAAAAAAATTAACAAAAGCGAGAGGTTTAAATTTTGCAAAAGAGCATTGTTCTAAGCGATGGTGATGATAAAACAGAACAACTCAAAGGAATTACCCTGATGATGTGTGAATTAAAGCGAGTTCGGCAGAGACTGCAAGATGATGACATGTCAGGGCAGGGCAGGGGGTGAGAAAGAGATGTGCAACAACATCCATACAAACCTAAAGCAATGCTGATTGGTTTTTAATAATAAAGAAGACGTATTTACTTCATTCTTTTTTTAAACTGAAGTATGCTAATTATACATTGTGTCAAGTTTTTGTGACCTCCCTTTGCTTTAGTACGCCATGCAGTAGTACATGTATGTTTTAACCCATCATAGCAGCCACACTACACTACTACAGGTCCAATACGCCGCCACCATTTTGGTCTAGTTCTCGGTCTGAACTACAGTTGTTAGTGATTTCTGATTCTCAAACAAAACAAGCCAGTCCATTTTGTCCTTCCAACTTCAATTTAGCTGTACGTACACTGACAACAGTAACACAAATAACCGCACCACGAGTACGAGCTCCATTTGTACGAGAATAGATGTACATAAAACAGCACCATATAAGGAGAGGCCATGACCTTTATCATACTCGATGCAGTTGTACTTTTGGGCCATTATTTTGATGCACAGCTTCATACATTTTCTACCCATAAAGGTCAGTCTCTTCCCAGTCCCCATCAAAACAAAGAGACTGTACAAGGAACAGATTCATTTTCCTGGTGGTGTGCTGTGGCATTAGAATACGCAAATAATTTTTAATATTATCGAACAGGATTTATGTTATCTTTTTATGGGAGGCATTTCCTCCTTTGCGACAAAAACATTTCCTAAATTTAAAAAACAAAAAAATGCTTCACTAAATAATGTTGTATGCCATATAATCACAGGGTATGCTCTAGTATGCCTGCAAACAATCTAAAAGATTACCTTTGGCTATGATTTATTTTTCAATCCATGGAATTTTTCCAAGATTCTTTGAAAGGGTAGAATGCTTTGCAACCCTTACAAAATGCAACACCAAAAACAAAATGGGACATTAACAGACTATACAGAATGACAAAGAAAACAAAACATCCTAACACACACACAAATCAGATTTAAACAACCATTACAATTTCAATCTTGCTTAGCTGGGGACTTGTGTATGCAGAAAACAATATTGCAACCTTTGTGGCATGACCTACTTGTGTAAAACAGCAACCCAATGACATCAACTGTATGTTGAAAAATACAAAAATGCTTGCAGCTATTCTTGTGTAACACATTTCAACAAAGTATTCCTGATGAAGTGAACCAAGCAGCAATTGGGGCCACTATTGCCACAGGCTTTATACATGAAAACTGCACTGCATATTATCTCTGCCAATATGGAGTTTCAGCTGCATTATTTTGAGAATGTCAAGCAAAGTTATAAATATTAAATTCCGGTCGACAATGTTGGCACTTCTACAAATAGTACATTTTCTGTTGGTGAAGGAAGCCAAGAAAGATTCGTGGATTTGGGTACTTCTCCAGTTGTTCAAAAGTAATTTCAGGGGGTTACGGGAAAAAAAACTTTCATACAAATCCCCCCCCCCTCCCCGATAGAAACAGAATTGCACCAGAGGCACTGAAGAAGCAAAGCGGAGAAGCATGCTTTCATATAACAGTTAAATAAGAAATAAGTAACATTTAATCATTTAAATTGTACAGAAACAAAAATACATGTACATGAATATAAATGGTTTCTGAATAAAATTGCATACATTATAGAATACTGATTTCAATTTATTAATAGTTAAAAAACACTACATTTGCTATTTCGCATGTACGCCGGTAAACCAGGTCCCGCCAAATGGTCTTCGTCTCAAATTGCTTCCTGGGGTTTCACCGGGCAGTAAATGCTCAATAGCAAACAGCTAAATTTAATCAAAATGATAATTGAGCAAGGGCGATCTGCCCCAGTCAGGCTTGGCAAAAATGACTGATTTGACTTATTCCACATTAACACATAAAAGTTGATTAGTTTAAAACAATGGAAAATACCCTATCCAGAAGGTACACCTCACAAGCGACATATCAACTCTGTAGCACAAAGGAAGCTTTTTGTTTAAGGAAACTACTAGACCGACAAGTTGTTCACCATTGCAATTCTGAATCTGACCTTATATCACACAGTTTTAAAGAGGTACTTTCTGAGCAGGTTACAACCATGGACTGATTTAAATAGAAAATAGAAAAACTGCACTACTTGCAACTCAATACCTTGCTTTATTGCTCCATTAACATAACTTTATTTTGGAATATAATAATTTAGGCAATTCAAAAACACTTTCTTTTAAAAACTTCAAAAATTTAATTAATACCAAAAATACAAAAAATTATAATGAAATGTGCAAGACATACTGGAAGTGTGCACATTTCTTTTTTAAGTTAATAAAATATTTCATAATTTGTTTATTGAGCTAACGTTACATTTACTAGTCGAGGCCCTGATGCATGTCACAGCAGATGTAGACAAATTGGGATACAGTACTGGTTTTTAAAAAACACCTGAACATGAATACTGAGAAAGCTAGATTTTTTTAACTCCTTATCAAATACAGGGAAGTTTAGTTTGGTTATGTTCTCGTCTCTTCAATTATTGTGTGATTTCTTTTTTTCTTCGAGCCAACACTTCAAACTTTTGTTTGCGTCCAGTGAGTGAGTCAATATCTTGTTGGTTTTTCTTACAAAAAAATCATAACTAATCTACTTTGTCAACGTACTGTCAGTCATCTTAAATATATACTTTTATTTCTTTAGTTCCGTTTAGCCAGAAGGCGTGGGTTGGTGTTCTTGCATAGTGCAAAAGTAACTTTTTTAATTTATTTCATGAATGGCTGGACAGCTGCCAGAAAAACTAGATTTTTTTTTTTAGTTTTTTTTAAAGTTTTTTATTATCATAACTCTCAATTTATATATGTCTGCATGCGACAAAAATACACTTTGAAACGCTGAAGGTACAATTAGTATATGCACCATTATAGTTTTCCTTTAAAAATACATATACCTCAAACAACAATAATTTGTGATTAATAATCTTGTAGTTAGTAAGAAAGCCTTGAAACACTGAATGATTAACTGTGGAATCTCAACATCACTGAAGCATAACAACATCGCCTGGCATTCTTTTTCTTTCTTTTTTCCCCCTCTTTTTTCCTTTTTCCTGACAGGAACGTAACACCAGAGTACTGGGATTGTAACTAGTAATCTAAATGGTAAGGTAACTAACGCAATACACTGTAGTTCTGAAGGGCGCATGTATAATTTCTACTACAATTTAGGTGCAGTTACACCAACAAAATAATTATATTAAGCTTTTCTAACCGTCATTTTTTTTTCTTTCTACTTTTAATAAAGAAGCAATTCATGAGTTTTACTCTCTCTGTTTCAACTCCAACACACTTGCAGCACATAAATCATTGACAAAAAAGGTTAATTTCCCTCAATATCTGACGAGCATATCTGGCTTAAAGACAGGGTTCCTGAACATTCATGCCTATTTGTGCAATCCAAAAGAAGTCATGGAAATTAGCGTCAACAAAGTTGAAGAAAGAAGGGTTTTTGGATCAAAGTGGCAAGCCATTTAGGCAAAGCCAATTTAATTCCTCAACTTTTTTTTTTTTTTTCAGATTAAAAAAGTTGTCATTTTTTATGTTCTTCCATGTTGGGAAAAAGATATTTGACAAAAACATAAATTTGGGAGTGTCTATTCTGTAATTTCCATGACGACGAGATCATTCGCTCTTAATTTTAGTTTACACATTTTGACCAGGCCGTCCCTGAATATTGAAATACTCTCACTCCTTGAGTTTTACTTCTTGTTTAACCTCTATGGTTCAACTTTGGCAGCCAGTTAAAAAAATAAAAATTGCAGAAAAATTCAGACCATAAAAGGCAGCTGATTATCAACTGACTTCAACAGTAGGAACAAATGCTTTGCATTCACTCCGACTCAAAACACCAAGAACTGTTTGTTTGCACACAGACAAAGAGGTATCCTAAAATATAAAGAGTTTTTATCAACATAAATGCAGTGAAAATAATCACTATGAATATAAATGGGCTACAAAAATAATGTGCTTCTCTCTTTTTTTAATATTTTTTTTTAGGAATCAAAACCTGCAATAGTTGTATACGAACATTGCTTTTCGATTCTGGTGACTTACCAAAGTACAAAAAACCAGCACACAATCTGAAAATTTCAACATCTTAATTAAACTTCAAATTTTGTTTTCCACGACCAAAAAAATAAACTCTTACAATATTATAATTTTTCAAAGTCTCAGCAAATATAACATCAGTAACGTTCTTGGCCGAATGAGGATAATGGGCCAACAGGAAAAATAAAAAATATCTTTTTGCATTTCATAACAATAGTTAACTTTCTGTTACAACATGGAATATTTGGTCAAATAACACTCCTACATATACAGGTACAAAGAACTGTTGGAATATATTAAAAAATAAGACTCTTACTAAACATGCAACAAAATCACAAGACACTTTCCAACTATTTATACAAATATCTTTTTGAAGTGCATATAAACGACACAAATCACTGAGAGCAGTCAGCCGGGCACCAATATCATACAGGGTTTAAAGGATTCTTTGTTTACAATAAAATAAGTCTATGCAATGGGGGTTAAAGTTCATCTGGCTGGGTAAAATATATGTATAGACAAAATCTGATATATTTCAATTTTTTTTAAATCGTCCCAACTGAAAGTGTTACGGGTTACATTCATCTGAGATAATAATCAGTATATAACAAATAAATGAAAACTATACAGTTAATAGTAAATACTCTGTCTTTTCATTAATTTTCTTTTTTTTGCATTAAATACATGCTACATAAAGCTCTGTAAAAACCCAGCTGATTTCCCCGTAAATTAAATAAGAACTTTATTCAGTAGATATTTGTTTTCTTTGTACGAAATAGATCCTCTTTTAAAGTTGAAGAATAAAATTTTCATTAAGCCATAATCTGTATGCTATACAATATGCAACGATGAACTTCTTTTTTTTTTTTTATATTCTGATAGTCCAATAACATTTAATTTCATTTAACATTAATATTAAGAATGTAACAATTTATGGCGAGTACTACCATACTGCGGATGCTTAGTACAATGCTAGTTGAAGATACGGATCGCTTGGGTGACCTCTGTGTGGCAAACCGGACACTCACCATCGGCCGTCTCCACAAGGCGATTTGCGCAGTCCATGCAAAACATATTGTGACCACAGGGCACCAATGCGGCAACGACTTCATTGGTGAAGCACATCACACACTCCTTGCTCTTTTTAGCGGCAGAGGACGACCCAAGCGAATCGGTCGGGCTACTGCAGGAGCTGCCGTGGCTCCCTGCAGAATTGCTTGAAGGGAACGCATTGGCACTGGACAATGGCACGAACGAGGGCAAGGCGGCGAGCCCCCCTTCAAGAGGATCGCTGCGAATGCGCCTAGCGGGTGGATGCTCATTAGCATTGGTATCCGAGTTGGACACGGGGTCTGATGTGCTCACGCTGCTGCTTCGTCGCGGTGCTTGATGCTGTGTGGTCACGTTGTTCAATCCTAGCATTAGGGATGAACTGCATCGTGTCAGGTCATGCCATAGGGATTGAGGATTACCTTGACTCACTGATGTCTGAAGCACTGGTGGATCAAACCCTGGTGAATCTATTCCAAGATCCGGGGAGGATGGGCAATCGTTGAACAAAAAACCATTGGTAGGGAACGATGGCAAGGGGTTAAATTCATTCAGCTTTGTAGTACCATTACTGTTTCCATTGGTGTTGGGGAAGAAGTAGTTGCTGTCACTGCTACCGCCATTTGTAGCCCGCTGGATCTCCTGCTTGTTACCTCCAACCATGGGATTGAAAATGTTGGAGAGAGCACTGATAGAAGCAGTGGTGGAGACTGGAGGCTTGAACATGGCCATGTCATTGCGGTTGCTAAACAGGCCAGTGTCGCGGCCGTTGGTTGCAAAGTCATTCTCGTCAGTACTAGAATCAATCAGCCCTCCCGTGCGTAGTGCTATGTGCGCTTCTATCTCCTCCCGAGCTCTCTCCACATTTTCGGGCATTCCTGTGACGATGAAAACGGGTTGGTTGTCACGACTCGGGGTGATGATATACGTGTTCGTCTGCTGCTGAATTCTCTTCACTGTAGACCCCTTAGGTCCGACAACAAGGCCAACAACGCGGTACGGCACTTTGACGTGGATGGTCGTTTGTCCGGGTCCGTTGGGGGCGGTCAGAGATCCATTCACTGCAGTTGTACCATTCACTGCGCTGTGCACTTGGTTGTTTCGTCGGGCCCTGATCTGGCTGAAGTGGTCGGCAGCGGAGAGAATCTCTCGCTTGGCGGCAGCGACGTCTTCTTTCCTTCCTGTGACCACGAAGATGGGGTCTTCGCCACGAACAGGTGTCTTGATGTAGGTGTTCGTCTTGGCCCTCAATGCTTTGATTTTGCAACCTTTAAGGGGAACAACAAAGTATTTGTACGACTCAGATTCTATAAATTGTAACAGTCCATTGACAATAAAAAAAAAAAAAAATTAATTACAAACAAACCATTTTACATGACACAGGAAATTTTAATTTTGAGGAAATGTTTCAACATAGATTTAGAAATGCTATGCATTAAATCTCCACCCATAACTAGATCACTCCCTTGAACTGTCATGCACAGTCTTGACTCTTGAGGTCATTAACTACAGTACCAAAATAACCCTAACACAGAATGACTTTGTTTCCTAAAGGTTGTCTTGACATACACTTTACTGTGGCCAGCGTTTGTTCAACTCGATGCACAAGACACAAAAGACAAAGGAGCTGCTCTTTTGGTTTGCAACTCCTACCAAGATAAGTGGCGGAGCATACTTATATTACACTTGGCAGGGTGCCTGTGAAATCCAGTTTGGGTTTTAGACCAGGGAATAAAACACATCAAGAGCATAACAATGCCTTGTTATAAGCACAGTTACATCAATGAGATCAACATGAGGCGAGTCATTACAATTTTATTTTAGTTCTACAGTAGGGCGAGCGAGCAAGCGAGTGAAGTAAACATTCTGCCGGAAAGTCATGGATGAAGGCTTGCAGTAAATAATCCAAAAGGTTCAGGGTATATCTCAAAATGAAATTTAAATAAGAAAAATTGTATCTATCATGATTGAACAAACTGGCACAAAAACTGTTTCCAAAAAGGTTGGTTTATGCTCATCTTTGTTTAATTGGAGGTTCAAAATTGTATTTATCATGTTGAATAATTGAGGGGGAAAAAAGGAACTTCAACATGTAAAATAATGGATATTTTAGAATTTTTTGAGACGCTTTTTTTTTTAGCAAGGCCACACGTTAATCTGAAAGTGGCCTTACTTAACGGTATCAATTTATGCCGATGTGACTGAATACTTTCACAGTAAATAGGCAGCACCTCATTTGAAGGGCAGATTATTATTATTTTTTTAACAGTCAATGCAGTCTGCGACTACTCACACGTCTAGAAGACCGTGTGTGAAAGTTTGAGCGCTGAGTCACAGAGGGCAGCGAGTGTTCGATATAAACAAATCTGCCTCTTGAACAAGATGTCGTATGTTACTCTGAAAGTGTCTATTTGTTGGTCTCCCCCCCCCCCCCCCGGATATTTATTGGGTATATTATAATAGGCTAGCTGTCAAGGATAACAAAAAGGTTGATGGGCAGGCACGTAACTGTAAAAAATTTGTCCAGTCTCGGCAAGAAGTCAAACGAATATGAAAACAAGTTATGATTTAATAAAGCTATGCTCAGGTTCCAGACTTCACACATTTCTAATTAATTCCAATTCCCTTTGTGATGGAGGAATGTGGTTCTTGACAGAAATTATCAACAGGCCTGTTACGAAATGTTAAGTAACAAAAATTGTATGTGTTGCTCATTCTTCATTATTTTTAAAATGCTTTGTAAATTCAACCTAGGATAAATTCAGTAAAAGGTAAAACGGTAATTAAACCAAATCCGTACACACTTTTTATGTAAGGTCATGCATTTATTTTGAAAAGGTTCATTTTGCAATTTTACTAGAACAGACAATCCAAAAAAATATATATAGGCTATAAAAGCCTACTGCCCCACACTACATGAGAGATACATTTCTGTCTCTTGTCAGTCTTTTTCTCAGTTTACAATTTCAAAAGGAAATTTTGACCATACATTGACTGTTTTTGATTTAGGTGGGCAATTCTTGTCTTGTACTCAATCATTTGCTTTGGTTTTAAAGTCAAGTGGTCTGGTGTTTGCAAAATTATTTTCTGCATTACCTACATGTAGTTGATGTCCAAATGTTAGCTTTTTCTTTCACTCTGTAATTTTTAGAAATGTGTGGAGTGATGTTTCTGGTTTTCAGATTGCAAAACTATTCAACAAATGCAACATTTCATGGCTTGGTTGTAACATGTATTCAAAACTGTAGTTAATTGATAGTGATAAATAATGAGCTTCCAGGTCTCCAAATGAAATACATTGTATCATTTCACGTGATACAATTTGTGTAGATGTATTGCTTTTGATATTTGTTGGCAAAGCTCCGGTTTTCAACTGGTTTTGTTCCTGATTGGAACGCATCCAGACAAATTCTTCGAGTACAACAAATTGAAAAGAATTAAAGCAAAAATCAAACACAGGGTCGAGTCCTTAAGTACCTGATGCACACCTAAATAATATAACCAAAAAAAAAGCAAGTCTAGGCTATATTTGTATTGTACTTTGTGAAAACAGCGTGGTTTATGCAATGTGTCACACGTCCCTGTATCACTCAACAGGAATGCGTGCACAGAGAGGCTGTGGTCAGACAATGGCCTATTCGTTTGTACATAGACCATGCCGCGCAGCATGCTGCTTGCATATTCCCTTATTTTACTGCGTGAACGAATGTGTCGCAGTTAATATGGCCATCAAATTAACATTAATTCTTGCACCAAAACAGTCCTCTTCAACCTTACCTTGTCTTCCTACTATTTCAGCTACATGTTCCGAGCTGGGCACGGGTACACATTCCGTCATATTACTGCTCCTTCGGCCGTTGTCATCGTACGTTGTCGAAGACCCTTCGTCTTCGCTTTGGACGTGTTGTTGCAGGCCAAGCATCGACAAATTTAAAGCCATTTGCTGTAAGGTCTGTTCCTGATTTTCCAAGCCCATTTCGTCGGTATGTACCCGCTCCATGGTTGGAAAAAGTGTGCTGGGCATGACAGGAAATATCTACGAAAAGTGCATATAAAAAATAAAACTTTGTCCGGGGTTTTTCCTCCTTTATTCCTGGCAGGAATGTTACTTCGTGTCAGTCTCGGACGCGGGAAGCGAACACAGTGCGTGTGTGTTCTAAATGACTACTTCGTAAAATACAGTATCTTACGTCAGTCAAAGGCACCCAGCTCGTCACGCCTATGCTAATGAGGATATTCAAACCATACGATTGGTCTATTTCGTTAGAGAGGCGGAGCTTCCGATTGCGGGATACAATTTTGGCGCGCTTTGCATGATTTTCACAACAAAAAGACAACGAAAAATACGACATGCACAATGTACATGTACATTACTAGACTTGTATGTAAAAACGAGCGGGACGAATTATTATCGGCGTGGAGTGAAAAAAAGAGAAAATGATGAAAAAAAACCTGGAGCAAACAAAAGAGGGCAATAGAAACACGAGGCGCCGCAGCTGCTGGTGTTGACGACTCTCTTTAAAATCACCCGCGTGGAACCCAATTAAGTCCTGTATTATATTCAAATTTTGAAATGGTTTTGAAAATACACTTAACAGCACGGAGGAAGCTTATTATTGGCCTGTAGGAAATTACAGCAAGTGATTTATAAAAATGTTTGCCACATTGATTTTTTTAATGCAATACTAAACAAATATTTAGCTATATAGTATTGCCAGAATACCAACGGTGAAAAAAAAACTAATTATAAAACTGTCGACATTAAACTGTTATTGTGTTTGACTGTTTAATATAAAAACCTCTCTTATAATTTACAGTGATTGTAAAAATCAGCAAAGGAAAACGAAGCTTGACTTGTTCATGGCTACAAAATGGTTATCTGCAAGTCTTTTGTGCAAATAATCACGGTTTCGCTAATGCATGTTGCAGGGCCACTTCTAAATGTCTGCCTGACGGTCGGCCCCTGCCTGTTCTGACTGAATGAACAACACACACCATTCATGTGCTGAATGAAAAACGCCACGCAAGAATCTGTACACTATTAATCCTATGGGGGGGGCACGACATCCGCGACCGCGACCTGACCTTGCCGACTACATGTACTCGTAAAAATAGCCAAAGAATAAAAAAGCAAAGAGGAAGTTTTGGCGGGAATTCCGATGATGATAGACGGCCCTGTTTTGATGGTGACATAGGGGGCAGCAGCTGCAAGCGTATGTGTATGAATTACCTTTATGTACAGTATGTAATGTATGGGGTTGAATTTTTTTTATTGTCTGAGTAGACGGGTCGTTTCCTTTACACGTGGTTCGTGTGCATTCACGTGTGGAAGTGTTTTTTTATTTTTTACGGTAGCCTATGTGACGGATCGCTATTGAGAACTTTGAACCATTTTGCACAATGAGTGAAAATCATTATCAGCCTGAGGATAATCTTCATTGGCAAGCTTTGTTACACTTGTTTTACACTGACCCAGAGTGCATAGGTTACCATGGTGTTCGCTGCGTTGCAAGGAGTGCAGATTTTCCTGTATATGATTTTTTTTCTAGAATATCATGGTCATTTTTAAGTATAATTTTCACAAGTGATCAGTATTTCGAGTTGCAGGGGTGACGGACGAATATTTTCAGAGCCAGCATGACCCATATGTCAGTTTGTGTTTTAAGGTCATTTTTGACCCGGATTGGTCCAGGTTTGGCAAACCGAGTGGTCAAACCGTATCAAAACTGATCCTTCTGGCCGGATTGGGCCATTCCTCTATGATGGAACCAATAGGGACTTTCGATCTCCTCCGTTTTTGGACCGGTACAAAAACAGTACCAATTTGATTAATTGGATTTTGTCTTGAATTCAGAATGCAACTGAATATCTGAGGCCTATAGAATAGTTGACGCCCATAGTTGCTTATTTTGGATGCGTCTATTGAAATAAGCCCATGAAACGTGCACTTAACCCCTGACATGACTTCAGCCGTTCATTTTTATTTATTTATTTATTTTTTATTTAAAATTATTATTTATTTAATTAATTAAATGATTAATTAATTTATTTATTTATTTATTTGTTTATTTGTTTATTTATGCATTTATGTATGTATTTATTTATTTATTTATTTGTTTATCTATTTGTTTATTTATGCATTCATTCATTTAATTTTTTGTTTGTTTGTTTGTTTGTTTGTGGTCATCCCCATAAAGGTTTCCACCGTATTACAACAATGTACTTTAGTTCCCTATAAGAAAATCGTTTGTGCTTTCAGCAAGTTGGGGCGCCCCCTTTTATCGTTGAATAAATGCTACCAATTTATTTTATTATCAGAGTGTGGTTCCATCAATCATTATGGTAATGCTCAAAACACGAGTCTGTCGAGGCACGTGGTCAGTGCATACGGGCCAACACAATTGTATGATTTATCTTGAGAATCAGATCAGCACCAAGGACCTGAGGGCCTATAAATACAGACATTTTAATAAATGTTGCCGCCATGAAGAAATTTGTTGTGGAAACGAAGTTTACACAACAGGCCCTAATATTCAACAAGGCAAGTATTATGGCACTATTCGGAGTAATTAGTTTTTGCAAAGAATTTATAGCTTACATTACAAGAGTAATCTTAGTCAGTGACGTAACCAGACATTTTCATTTGTGGGAGTGGGAAAGCCCCGGGGTGAAGGTTTAAAAAAAAAAATTTTTTAAATAATAAAAATCTTCTATTCATTTATGTTTATTTATTTATTTCAGTTTGTTTTTAGGTGGTGTCGTATGCTTATTAAAATTCCTGATAATGCTGAATAAACTAATCAATTTCGATCGAAAACTCTGTGTTTTCCGTAATGAGACCATCCCGCCATTCACCTGACAGGGGCGAGTCTCTCCACGTGAATGTATAGTCCCACAACGCGGGTTGTTTTCCAGGGCACGGCTTCATGAAGATGAACCGTTCTTGGACACATTGAAGACGGCTCCTGAAGGTCACGTGGCCATTTTATAAGAGCATTGCCCTCTTGCAGCTATACCCTAATCTTAAAAAAAAAAAAAAAGGGTTCATCAGAGCTGTACCTCGTCCGTGTGGGTATAGTTGTGAGAGTGCCTTTGCATTGCCACTCTATAATTATTTTCTGTCTGATATTGAACTTGACAACCAAGACATTTGGAGTCGCCATCCTCACTGTGTGTCGATCATTCCAACGGCAGATGGTCAGCTCTCATGGTCTCATCGTAAACCTCTTTCATGCCTCATATTGGCTCCTTCTCCATCGCGGTTGACTAGATTGTCGGTCGGGAACTCGGCCGTCAACCCGACCGCTTTACGGGCCGTCTGCCTATCAGACAGTCATTTACCTCTTCTTGCGCAGTTCTTTGTTCAACACATTTGGGAGACGGATTTTAAATTGAATCTTTAAAAAAATTCCTGCCCTGAGTACAGTAACCTGTTAATTATTTAAGTTAAGGGGAAAACAAATCGCAGCCTTTCTTTAAATTAGGCCTTAACGATAAACGGATACTAGTTAAAATGTTCACAAATGCACTATAGAATCACACTTAATGTGTCAGTCAGTTCAAGAATTTAGTCAACGCGATGTCAAGTAAGGAGATTTTTTTTTACTCGAAGATGACTAAAGAATTGATGATCTCACTGTCTGACTAATTGAAGCAGCAGATGATTTCGAACGAAACGATGCTCCAGTAACTAGACTGGCCTTGCAACTTGAAAAGCAGTCTTGAGTCATAAATCGGTGGATTAAATGAAATGTGTACAAAATAATCAAGCCTTTTAAGTACATAGGCCTAACTTGAGTCATACTCCACAGTCCCGCAATAACAACTTTGTTTCGGCATATTTTATTGTGAGTCACTTAACTCTCCCGTGGATGGTCTTCAGTCACTGCACGGTCCACCAGCTGATGAAGTTCGCGTATGTACATGTATACTCTTTCCCTTCACATTGAGTTTCAGTCCCTCTTCAAAATTCCACAACTTTTTTTTCTCCCCCCCCCCCTTTTTTTTTTTTTTTTTGGGGGGGGGAGTATTTTAGAGCCTTCTTGATTTTATTCCATTCATTCAAAGCCATTGCAACCAAACTAATGCAGAATGACATTGACAAACACAAGCCACCAGTGGAACTCACTCTCATCTGTTGTGCGACTTTCTCGATCTTGCCAAGTTTCAAGAACTTCAAAACATTCTTGGTCAAGGATGCTTTTGAACTGTATTTATGAACTTATTTTGTCAACTTGCTTTGTTTTTCATGTTACCAGTATGGTTGTTATATTTGCTAAGCGCCCTAAGCGTTATCAAACGACTGGTTTCACACCATGGTTTTATCAGCATTTTTATTTAAATAATCCAATTAAAAAAAGTTGTTTGTATATATTGAATGTAAAAATAACCCAACCTTATGGGATACCATCATGCCTTTATTGCTTCGACGGACACCTGCGACCAATTCGAAACCAATTGTTTGTCCCCGTCGTCCGCCATTTTGAATCCCTAAATCCCGAAACCGGGCAATTTGTTGTTCAAAAGACGCGCGTGCCTAGCACATGAGCCAGAACTCTGCGACAGAACTTTAAACTCCATTACACTCTTTGTTAGACGTAAAAGAAAATAATTTCCAACTCTGAAAATCAATTTTTTACACCATTAATTATCTCCACGTAACAATTTTACTCATAAGAGTGGCCTAAGAGTATAGATGCTCGCAAAACAAGATTGTGTTACGCCATAGTGCAAAGCATCAAATCCAACTTGGCAGACACGTTGATCAAACGACCAACAATGATTTCTTTTGAACTAGCTCTTCGCCACAGGAATTAGTCACAGGTGATAAAGCTTTAAAAGCACCGATCGGATTAGTAGGAGTTGGGTTGCATTAAGGATTACCCAGTTGTGAACTTGGCGAAAGCTTTCTGGGAACTGACAACGTGGTAAGATTGAATGGTTTCTGTAGGAATGTGTAATGACCACAACCGAGAAAAGACTCTCTCTATAACTAAGAGGCATTAATTACTGAAGTTTGTTGCTCTCTGATGTGTGACAACCACACGTTGAGTGTAAAATGACCACTAAAGAAGACACGCTAAGAACGGCCGTGGCACCTGACATGCAGCCAATTACACGTTGGCAAATAATCATTATTGCTTGCAGTGGGATGTAACATTAGCCCCAATAAGCCAATTCATACAAAAGAAGGGATTCTGTATAGTCGTACTAACTTGAATGTTCACAAAAAACATGGGCTTAAGTAGAAAAGGTACTTAATTACATGCAATGATGACAAAAACCATTTGTATTCCCCTCTCCCATTTCCCATCCTCACCTTTTTCTAAATCTGCACATTTTCGCATCACCATTAGACCTAAATCGATTTTGCCCTCATTGACATCATTTAGAACTAAGCCCATTGTAATGCCTCAATTCTGGACCTGACAATGTACGTGGCCGCCACCGAAGCGTTGAGTGGGATAACACATGTTTGCTTTCCCCGTCATATTATTGACGACATGGTAGTAAAGAAATTTACTAGTGCTGTATTTTAGTCACAACTAATTCAATTAATATATTGGAGTAGTGCCACGAAGCATGGTAATTACAATATCTGAATAATTTTTATTTCAATGTATACAAACAAGTTGCCTGCTTATTTTGCACGAATCACATAGTATATTTAAACCCAACTAAAGAAACGTTGTTTGTTGATAATGCAATAAATACAGATACTATGAATTCCATCAGAAGTAATCTAATATTGTGACGTACATACATCTATGAGGCCCCATGCCTCAAGGAACTCTCACAATTGGATTTCTTAATAATATAATACGCCAAGGGATAACTTTAACTCTAGACCAATTTGCAAAATCAGCTCAACACAAAGTTCATTGTAGGCATTTTAGTTGGAGCATATTGCATGCAGTTGTCGATCAGAAGAACATAAAATGGATGCCATGAAAAGCCTTTTATATTATTAGTTATCAAACAAATAGTGGAATACAGGAAAATGTAGCACTTTAGCTGCGTCCCATATCCCACGAGGCTGCTGAAGGCCGAGTGGGATATGGGACGCAGACGCGCTATATTTTCTTGTCTTCCACGAGTGCGCGCTTGATAACGAATTATATCTTCCATTTTTTTATGCAACTGTGGAAGATTGAGCGTTATTTCATGACGAGCAGCATGCACGTGCAACGCGCAAAGTTGAGAACGACATTGTCCTTAATACTGATGAGCGTGACAGAGATGCTCAGATCTGACCCCACATGAAAGTAGGCCTATCAACTCCTCCCTCCGCCTACTTTTACAAGTCAACATCAAATTAAAAGTACTTATACTAGTTACAAACTTTGCGGTCATTAATGCGTTAAAAACACCTTTCAATTCTTAACTCGTAGCCCTCTTACCACTTCAGTTTGGCAACACAAGAGGCTAGATGCATCATTCTTCTTCAAACAAACAGATACCTTGACTCAAAAGCAAGTACTTCAAAGGAGCTCATCTGGTGAGGAACAGTGGAGACTTTAGTATGAGGATTAGATTTAGTGCAATTCTTTTTTCTTTTTTCCTCACGGGCCGAAAAAGAAAAAAACAACCATCAACACGTAATTGATGTATTCCAAGACGCCAACTCGTTTTGGAAGAGGTCCTCATCTTGCAATGGAGGAAAGCTTGTGGTGGGTTCCAGGATGCAAATCCTCCTACAGGGCAAAGTGTGGAGGATTTAAAGTTCAGTTGAAGAAGTTGTTGTGTGATAGTTTAGTTTTCCTGAAAAGGTCCTCAAAGGTCACACAAAATAAAGTCCCGATGTAGCAACCAATGCAAAACTAAAAATGTTAAAAACCATACGATCTCTAACAAATTATCAAAGTCTCTCAGCTTTTTGAAATCAAATCAGAAATAATTAGCCTACATGACACTGAAAGTTGTTTCAACCCTTTTTTTTTTTTTTTTTTGCCCTTTTTCTTTTTAATTTTGGGCGGTTAACTAGGATGACTTTTTGAGCCATGTCCATTGAAAGTGAAAACACCTCTGAGTAAGAAGTGTAAACAGACCAGACTCCATCTTGGAAAAATGTGTAAAACCTTTGAAGCAAACAAAGGACATTTTTGCGGGGCCTACTAATTTGCATCAAAGTATGCATGCAGTTGGTGTCTCATCACCAATAAAAAATCTATATAAGTAATTCAAGAAAAGCAAAGAAATTCTAAGCAATGTGCAATCACACTCTTTTCACTTATTAGCACAGCTAGAACAAGGCAATTAAAACGGGAAGAAAAACCAAAAAGCTTCTCGCTAATCCCCCACAGCCACAAGACAATTTAAGATGCTGAGTCAAATTTTGGGCCGGTTTGACCCAAAACATTTTGAAATAAATTTTAAAGGATTTTTGTATTACTTTTTTATTGTAGATTCCGAAAGTCATAGGCTTTCATTTAAGGTCATTTTCGTCTTGATGTTAAAATTGTTGTGGACTCCCCCCTTCAAACATGTTTTCAGTTTTTGTTTCATGTTTTTATGTTTTATTTTTATTTTGATACTTATTCGCTATATAATGTTTATGTATTTTGTTTCAATTTTTTTTTAACCTAAAGCCCCAGCTCAATATTGGTAAGAAGAAAAACATGAATATTCACAGAATGGATTTACATATACCTTACATGGTATAAAAATAATGATGGTAGAACACTTACCCTGACACATTTTTGCCTAACGTGTTATCGTTTTTAAATGATAAATGAAATAAGATCCAAATTTAGTTTCGTCTCGGTGAGACGAAAACTCTGCCTATAGGAATGCGTACAAAAATGCTGGAACAACGAAATGAGCTGACATTTTCACAGGTTGGTTTTATTGTAAATATCTTGAAATGTGCAAAGAATGGAAACATTTACAGTCAGTTTTACCAATGTTTAGCTGGGGCTTTAACGGTTGTCCACTTCATTTATTGTTTGTCAGAGTCCTACAGAGTTGTCTGGATTATATTTGCAAACTGTTAAGTTTTTTCAATGTATTCACTGCATTGAATAAATAATGATATAACAACCCTGTTATGAAAATAACTATTATACTGTAATTCCGATTGGTCTTTTCATTGAAACCTGTGGCTTCATTATTCACGGTGAGTCAAGAAGTCTTTAGCATGGTGTTATTGTTAGCAAACAGGTGTAAAAAGCCTCCCTAATTGCGTAAGTCTCCAATTGGCTGGCAAAGCCAACAGGGAACAATTAACGCATTAACACCACTAACAAGCTAATAAGATATCTAGACAACATTGTGTGCGAAAAAGGGATACAAATATTTATAGAGGTTAACATTCCTTTGATATAGCTGGGATGAGGAGTAATGGGAGACTGGGAATATTGTGTGGGCCTTTTCGAAATCACAGCTTCGGTTTGGGCTCCGGCTTAGGGCTTATGCTTCGGCTTGGGCTCCGGCTTAGAGCTTAGGCTCCGTCCACCTGTTTGAAGGCCCGTACCGATAGCACACTTACTTAGACTTCTTTTTGTGGGGGTGCAAGCGGGGCAAAGATTTTTATTTATTTATTTATTTTTTATTTATTTATTTTTTTTTTTTTTGGGGGGGGGGGGTATTTAATGTATATTGAACCATTCATTTGTGCATTTTGTTTTCGATTTCGTTGTTTGTTTTGTTGTTTTTTGGGGAGGGGTATTTAATGTATCGAACAATTCATCTTTATTTATTTAATTTTATTTTACATTTTTTTATGTTTTTATTTATTTTTACTATTTATTTATTTTTTTATTTTTTTTATTTTTTTTTATTTTTTTTTTTGGGGGGGCAAGGGTTCTGAGAGGGGGGTCTGGCCCCTTGCCCCTTCTAGTTACGCCACTGTAACTGAGTCAAAGCCAAGTTGTGATTTTAAAAAGGGCCTATACATGTGGCAGCAGATCGGCTCCGGTAAATCTAGGAACTGTTGTATTATTAGAAATTTACCTGGTGATTCTTCTGCCACCTACATCTTTAAAGTCTAAAAGTCTCCCATTCTTTCGAAAAGACTAGACACTGCGAATGATGAGTGACTTCTCTTCTGGAATGAACTTTGCCTGAATAAAAATGTCAAATTAGAATCACGGTTTAGGCCTATATGAAGTTACATCGTAGATTAAGAAAAAACACCTGATGGCAACTTCCTTTATGTGGTACAGCATTACGTTAAATATGTACTTTGTTTTCTTTAAAACAAAGTTTGCTTGGTGCTGTAGACTGAAAATATTTCCGTTCCAAACACTTCCATGATTCACACTCCGTAAGAAAAATAAGTTTCATTGTGCAAACTTGTTCTGAACAGCAACAGTAAACTGTTCAAAAACAAACGTTACTTTAAAGAGTTTGAACATCTATATGTTTTGATACCTGGTTGAACTCGAGCAACCCCAAGTAATAACAAACTCAACTTATATTACTCCTTAGGGTTCTTCTCGAGTATTATGATGTAGGAGAACTCTGTCAATCACTCCGAGAACTTGAATTTCAGTGTGAAATCCTTAAACTCAACGGCCCTGCACGATCCCCAGGTCGACAATGACACATCGGAGGGCCAAGGGGGGTTAGGTCAGTACAGCTGAAACTCACAGCGTGTGCCTTGGCTAGGGTTGCCCCTAACCCGATGGGGGCCGTGAGTTTACTAATTGAAGTAGGCGTACGGGGTCCCAAAACAAGCGCTCTGGTTCACCGTGAGGTCAGTATAAAAACACACTCACACCCCACACTGGGGAGCAATACACAAGAACAATGTTGTGTTTGGCGAGGAACAAAGTGAATGAGCGAATCTTGTTGACTGGGATGGTTTAAGTGTTTCCACAGTTCTTGTCAACATTTTCATCACAGTGTACAAACTACAGTGCGGCCCCTTATTCCCCTCTTGACAACACTATCAACAATTTCAAAAGACGCATTCATGTCTTTCAACGCTTCCACGGTACACTGGCCACGGTACTACTGAGACTGATAAAATGTTAGTTTTTGGAAGAGTGTAATGCCCAGAAGAGGGCAGTCAAATGTTGTTTAGGTTCTTTGATTGAAATAGAAACCCATTACATTTTTGTGTTAAAAGCATACAGTTGAGACAACATGTTTTGTTTGAACCGACTGTCATTTTACCATCATGGTTTTACAAAATCACTTCTGGCCGCCCTTTTTAACCAGCGTTCTCAATGCATACTATAAAGAGAAGTCATCATTTACAATGACCCCATAGTCCAATTTGGAACAAGATTCTCATTCTCATCAAGTGTCCTTTGATTTGGGGGTGGTAGTCCGTCCATGTTGTGATCATGGTCGTTTTCAGGCGTCCAGTAATTAAACCAAGGTTTATAAACACTGACAAAATCTTCTAACAAAAAACGTGCAACAAAGGTGAACGCTCTTATCACTGGAGGTCAAAGCAAAGAAAAACTAGGGCAGTGGATAACCAAAACTTTATTACCTCGCAATCCACAGGGACCCCCTGAATGATTGTGCATCCTATAGGGTTGGTATCAAGATCACCTCTGGGACTGCAAACCTGGGTCACGACTGAAGCAGGGCCCATGAAATACATCTAAGGACTAGAATACATAGAGGTCTCAAAAATGATGTAGGCCAACAATCTGCCTTTTGGTCTTGCCTGCCCGGCCGTATAGGTACGCTGTGTGCATCATTGTTGTGAAAGCATCACCACAGGGAGTGTTCAAGAGAAGGGAACAAGACTATAGGCCTACCTGAAAGATGGAGCTTTGCTCTCTTTTTTCAGGGGTTGAATGTTACAGAATATGTTGATGAGTAGTGAAAGGCAGGCTTTGTGGACCTGGTTAATGCTTAAACTATTGTATAGTATATTAAGCTTATTATACTCAAAGGACGGTATAATCTCAGCAATACTTGCATCCGCTCTTGCCTATTATACTGAGCATAGCCTTTAGCAGTAGAGGGCAATGGCAGAATGTGTAACTGTTGCCCCAAAATTTGAGTATGTTGACCGTGTCAGTTTTTGTATATGCAATTATTAAGCCCTGTTCACACTATACAGAGCCAATTCCCTGTAAAAAAAAACAAAATCCAAGTAAATATTCCTATGAAATTTTAACCCCGTCTGAAACCCATGTTTACAAGTTTCTCCCGGAACATGAACGGCACACTCACTATACTCAGGGATAGTAACCCCGGGGTTATCTTGCCTTTTTTCCCCGGAAAATGACCATTTCCCCGGAGTTTGCCGGGGGGTTAGTAAATCAAGTGTGAAAAGGTCAACAGAATTTCCCCGGGAATTTCCCCGGGGATTTACGTGTGGTGTGAAAGGGGCTTTACATTTAATCACAGGCCCAGAGGATAGAGGCTATAGACAGCAGGTTGAAATATAAATTTCATCTTAATTCTTGCATCAAAAACAGGAACTGACGACATACCGGGCGGCACTATTTTTCCCATGCCGTTCCTGAATATCAGAGTAGAAAACAACTTCGTTGTAGAAATTGACACTGGGCCCTGCCTTGAACACCAAGACATTTTAGTTTACTGAAATAGACCCAAGTTTCCCACACATTCAGATACCCCCTTCATAAAATACAAGTTATTTTTTCAGAAATTGGAACAATAATTAAAAATCAGCACTTTGTGTTTACGGTAATGTTCGCCATTGACGCTGCACTGTCTCAGACATTGTCCCCTGCCTCAAACATGCTTCAATCGATACCACAGCATCCAGAGTAATGTAGTCTATATATTCCTCCGACATCATTATGCATTCGATGCCATTGTCCGGTTAGATTCTTGTCGTGGTGATTATAACAAGTGGAGTGGTTTGATATCACTCGGATTTTCAAACGAATACACCCGGTGGCAACCGTTGGGTTGATTTCTTATTAACGCTTCTATCATACTGCAAGTCCGAGCCCAAGCTAGCCCCCAGCGAAGAACCTTGAGCACACTTGCCTACCGTACATTATACTCCAGTTGCAGGGGAACTGTGAGAGGTTACTTGCCCATAGATAAATAGGCCTACCTGCAAGTGGTAACCGGAGACACTAGATCCACAAGTGAATAGACTGTAGTTCATAATATGACCGATATTACGTGAAACCCGCTCACTGCAGAGTTCATCGGGCCGCATGTCGCGGATGCTGAGCGCACAAACGAGCCCAGACAGTGTGACATTTTCTTCTGAATGCAACCCACGTAAGAGAAAGCTATTCTGAGAATTGATTCTATTCGAATTGTACACAGAAAAGCTGAGATTATCCATGCAACTGCTGCCCCCCCCCCCCTCCAAACATTCAAAGATAATACATGACACACTTGGGATTCTCTTGATCCATTGGGAACGGAGATCTTCCGATTTAGTATTCACCTTGATGAGAAAGATGACGGCTACTGTCCTCAACCAATGCAACTGGGGGCCTTTGTCACCCAAAAGGCCATCATCGACAGATTTATCTTTCGGCCTTCCCAACGCTTCCTCTTCTTAGTCTTGACAAAAAAAGAAGGTTTTCATTACAGATTTATTTGAGATTTTGGTTTGGGTATATAATATCACAGCCTGCTAACTGGAAGGGAAGTGCCATCCGATAGTCCTTTTTGTCACTATTATTTAGCAAGAACTGCAGTGTCGTATTTCAGTGTGCCATTTTTTTGAAACACGCCAGTGAATTAAGGCATAGACAAGCAACCTCGGTTCACATTAGAAACATAAAGGATGCCGCATGCAATTCCTTGATCGTGTTCAGCCTAACAAGGTAGCTGTCACTTGGATTTTTCCTCGCCATAAAGGAGTTTTGTTGGGCTTATCGGGAAAGTCAAGAACCGGTATGCTTGTAATCGTATCCATTGTATACAATTTTCAAGAAAATCGAATGGTGTATTCAATTTTATTTCTATTCGTGCACGGATTACCAGCGCCACAATGGATCACCGGACATCGCCTAACTTTCAGCCTTGCTATTTTTAAACCAATCGCATTTCTAGCAACCAAAAATAAAACATAAGATAAAATACAAAAATCATAGGGGTTGCCATTTTTTGCCCCTTTGTACAGTTTCCTTGAATCTACAAAACCTTTTCAAAAGTACCATATTATGCATAATCTGACCTTTGGAATAAGATGTATTCGAAAGGGATATTTTTTTTATCACAAAGGATAATAAAAGTCCTTTTCACCAAAATCTGATGAAATAAAACCGTTGGTCGCCATAAATAGTGCTTTTCCCAGAACATACATTATTATTTAACAAACAAATAGAGTTGCTGAAAGTCAAGATGATTATGAAACTGTTCTTGTCCATAATTTTGCAAAGGAACCTGTAACGTTGACCACGGTTATTAGTGGCATCACAATAGCAGCGATCGTGACACGATTTTGGGACAAACCAGCAAGCATCCGCTGGGATTTCTGAAATATCAATATTTTTTACGAAAGTGAAAGTTGTTTCGACCGTTCTTATCCTTTGAATAAAATGTAAAGGCAGAGGAAGTGACGTATTATTTAAGATTACTACAAAGAAACCTGAGAGAGAAGTACATGTCTAGCTCATCCGTATCAATTCGTCCAGTAATCCCTTCTCGGGGGCTGGAAACCGGGCATGGGTGGACGGACCTCTTCAATCATGTGACAAAGGGGAACATTTCGTTGATGTTTGAGAGGGACAAAATATTATTAGGGGTATAACTCTTTGATAATGGTGAAGTATATTGCTGAAGTTGTTAAAACAAAATAATAATGATAAATAATATCCATAATATAAAATGAAGTAAACTAAAGTAAAATAAAATGAAATAAAACAAAGTAAGATAAAAAAGAAAAACTTTTAAAAAAATAACCAAACAGACAAATAAATAAATAAATAAATAACCAAACAAACAAAATTAATAAATAAACATTTAAATAACCAACCAACCAAACAAAACAAACCAATAAATAAATAAATAAATAACCAACCAGCCAACCAACCAACCAAATAAAACAAACAAATAAATTAAAAATAAATAAATAAATAAATACACATGCCAACACTTGGCCTACATAATTATACACTTGTATAAAATGTCAAGGAATGCCAAAATCTTTGATCTCTACAGAGGCATGCGTAACACATTTTGATGAAACAGTAACAAAGATATCTTGAATAAAACAGGTCGATCTTGTTAAAACCACATATAACAAGGAATCATGGAACTATTGCATTTAGTTTTTGTTTCAGATGTTTTTCCCCGGGGAAATGTAATACCCATGTGAATTGAGGAAGGACTTTACTCACCCAAATATACTAGAAACACAAGATAGGACACTTGCGCCGTTTTGCACGGTAGCAGATGTAACGCCTTTATATCTACCAACCGCGTGATGGCGCACTTCCCAATGTGTCAATTCTGCAAGGATTATTGACACAATTTATTGCAGAACACCAAATTTTCGGTCTGTCTTCACCAGTTTCAGTTGGTGGGATCATTTGGCGTAAGTTTTTCCATTTAGTAGGCCCTACTTATTGCGCAAACGATCTTTGGTTTTACCTACCAAACGACAGCGGGCGCCCCCATTTCACGTTTCTTGTTTCTGAATAGAGTCCTATCTTGGTTTTGTAGTATCTTTGACTAACTATGCAGCAATTACTCCTCTTCATAAAAGTCTTCACTATGTTCTTGTCTAGACGGAAAATTGGGTGGTGAACATCTTTTTACAAGTGTCTTGGTTCCAACCCACCGTTTTTACAATATTTATCTAGACAACGGAACAGTATGTCAATCACAAAAAGTGCAGGTCACCCATGTATTATTCTCCCTGTAAAATTCCTTTGTTGTCCATCAGAACCTTGTACAATGCATAATGATGCAGCGATGAACGAAACATCTGTGAGAGTATTAAAATAAAAGGTGCATTTGTGATGGGAAATTAAAGTTCCAATCAATGAATTGGTGGCTTTTCTTTTGTATGTACGGCTACGGCATTATCTTACAGCTTGTCTATCCATCTGGATGCTAACTGTGGGATTGATTCCGTGCTTACGGTCTGCAGAAGCAGTCACTACAGGGCGCCGTAAGCGCATTCTTTGGTGAGCAGTGTCGTAACAAATGGGCCCAGGGCCATGTTTAATTGTACGGCTTGGCAATAAGATTGCGCCTACTCGTTATTGAGCAGAAAGCAACAGAACATTGGCACAATCAATAAACACTATACATTCCCTTGATTCATGTCTGGTAAAAATGCTAAGCTTTTTGATTTCACAAACAATTATTTTGTAATTTGTTAATGTAGTTATTTATTTATTTTTTAAATATACATATATATATACAAACTGGGTCATGGAGGCCCAAAATCGAACGTTGCTTGGCACAACTTTTAATGAGCACAATAATTATTTGCTTTGCCCCCCCCCCAAAAAAAAGGGGTAACCAGCTAAATTGCCATATCATTTAACGTGACTGGTTCCCCGTGAATGATTGCTTCACGATAAACTATTGAGCAGGTTTTGTTTTACTTTACTGGTGTGTGCATACATTATGGAACCAACTGATTGTCGACCTGTCTAGATTCTCATTTCACATAGTTCCATGCTTCTTCCAAAATTTGGCCGCGTACCCCAAATTGTTACCGGCCAACCGAAATATCGCTAGATTAAAAGAGCCATTTCGCGCTCAAGCTGTAAATTGTGCTGTAATTAGCTTTATGCAGTTGGTTCTGCTAAAACCGTTCTTGCAACTCCATGGTTGACATATTATGAAACATGTACTTAAATATTTTAACAGTGTATTGTCCACAAACTTTATGAAAATGATGAACCTTCCCCCGTACCTTGGCAGACAGAGAAAAAGGTACGTTGTTTTTTAAACCAACAGGAACAAAAGCCAGACACGACAACAACATTGAGACTATAGGAACTTGGACTGCGCAAAGGGTTCCCCAAATTTGACACACTTTCACACTTCTTTATAAAACAACAGCCAAACAAAAAACTTGCAACGAGCAGGGCGCACCTTGAAAAATAAACAGAGGTGCCATTGAAAACCGGCCTTGTTTGTCTTAGGGTAGTGTGAGCAGGAGGCTGCAGCCAGACAATAGGTGACCCCTGTTAGACTAATACAGGTCAATGTCTCATTGCTCTTAAAAGAACAACAATAACAAGAGTGGGGTCACACAAAGACAGGTGGTATGGGATTATGCAGGTGTAAGGGGTGTCTCACAAAAGGACGGTGGCGAACAAAAAGAGCGGGCTCATACAATGCTTGTAGTTTTGGAAGGCTTTTTTTCCCTCAGCTTTTTTCCTCCTCTCTCTCTCTCTCTCTACCTCTTGTGGTATTGTATCACATTCCTGGGAGGTGTACATAGTGTTTGTTGAACAGCAGCAATATTTGACTGGCTGTAGGGGGAAAATTCATGCTTGGAGGTAAAGCGTGGATCACCTGGGATGGGACAAAGAATTGCCTGCAGCGCTGCAACGGGGAAAGAGAAATAAAACATGAATTTAGCGGCGGCAGTTGATGTTGAGTGTTGACACAATGGATCAAATATTTCACTTGAATTGGTTGGATTTATTTTCGCATGATGCCATCGGCCTATCATGCTTTGTCGAAGCAAAGTTCATTATCAGCTTTGCCTTCCCCTCTGGTTTGAAATTTTAAGACTTAGTCTCTCTCTCTCTCTCTCTCGAAAAACCTATTTCTGCAACTTCTTTTTGAATCATTCTGAAATTCCAATTAAAAAAGTGTTTCCAAATAATATAAATGTCTTGCATATTGATTGTTTACTTCTTATCCACTCATCTCAAAATACCTCCAAATCTTTTCCCCTTGACATTATTCATGCTTCTTTTTTGTTGGTGACATCATTTTAAAAACACTTTATACCCCTATGTATACCAATGCTCCTTTTAACTAGCACCATATCCCCACTTTTTCTCACACATTTATAAATTGAAGCACTTGACAGTGGAAGCAATTAGATCGAACTGT
Organism: Marthasterias glacialis; assembly: GCA_911728455.2. Taxonomy (NCBI): domain Eukaryota; kingdom Metazoa; phylum Echinodermata; class Asteroidea; order Forcipulatida; family Asteriidae; genus Marthasterias; species Marthasterias glacialis. The sequence continues at coordinate 5,371,448 of OU452230.1, forward strand.
GTCTACAACTTCTCGCCAGTACTACGTATAAAAAGATATCTCTCACCAGATGGTGTTTCCACGGTGCATCCTATCCCACGCCCATCCTATCCTCAAGTAAGAAAAACATTATCTAAAATGATCACAGATGGCGTGTAAGGCAAGTGGACTTTGACGTTTCATTCACTTAAACCGTTCGGAGTCTTTTCTTGGGGAGGACAAAATAAAAAAAAGTACGATGAACCTCCTGTAGAAGTCACTTGAAAACAACAACACCAGGCTTGAATCTGGATGTAGGACAGTTTATTTCTCATGGTACGTGTAATCCAGACAGTAACGACTATCATTCCTAAGTGAACATGATGTACTCCCACACTGAAGGACTACTTCTAAAGCTTTACATGACATAGAGTATTACACTTAAACCCTATGAGTGTACAATGCTTTCCATTTTGGGGTCAAATAAAAATACTTCCCAGAGAGACTTGCAGTGCTGCATAATCTATAGTCTTCAAAGATGATATCATACAGACAATCCATACTGGATAAATAATGCTGTTGTTTCAGAATGAATACTAAATGTTGACTTGTATAAAGGCACCTTTGATTTGGACTTATTGCTGGTTGAATTATGGAGGACGAAAGACAGAGATTGTTACAAAAATGTCAGGCATCCAGGCAATCTAGTTAACAGACTAATGGCTACTATTACTTCGGGTGTATATTTTGTTACTCACTTTCACTATTGCACACATTGGGAATTTGACCAAAGTGGGGGCTCACACTCTGTGTCCTGGGGCCAATTTCACAGAGCAAAAGTAGCAAAGCACAGCACAATATGCTTACCCAGATAAAGGTTACCAGCTATAAATGGAAAATGATATTATAATAATATCATTTTCCATGTACCACCTGTGACTGGTATCCTGCTTTGTTTTACTGAGCAGAAGATTGTTAAGTAGAATTTTCTGCTCAATATAAGCAACTCCATGAAATTGGACCCAGTGTGTAATCGTGCTTCATCTGCTCAGACACTGCACCTTTAAGGTTGTTACTACAGCTCTGAAAGGCAGGCTATAAATAGCCCATTGATTGGTATGCAAATTAAGAGTGACTGACTGGCTGGCTGATGTGTGTGTCATATTATGCTAATGAGTTATGAATCACAGGCTGGCCAATGGGACGCTCTGCACAAAGTCTGACTCATGCCATGCCTGGGATATTACCTTCTCAGTTGTGTGTGCTTGAACAATCCATCGCACTTGTTATTAACGTACCTGTCAAACAGTCAAATATTGTGAGCAAAAACAGCTTGAAATTGACTGGGGTGGTGGCAGGGGTTGATCTTTGCTTATGTTGCCTTTAAGGTAGTTTGTTTTCCTCCACTGGTTCCAGTCTGAATCAATTTTATTTCTTCAAACAAAAATGTAGAAGACACTCCCTCTCTACCAAGGATAACGTGCAGTGTACACCCCTAATTATAGTCAACTCTGGTAGTACTAGAAGTACTGTAGGTTATTCGTAAATAATTATGTTAGTTTCATGGTTTGAGTTAAAAAAATACTTGGCATGAGTAAAAAGGCTATTATATTCCGGGAGCTGTAGGAACAATGCACCCAACTTGACTGCCTTTCCAACTTTAATTAAACGTATTAAACAATTTTTAAATGGGCAATCAGTATTGCCAGTAAATACTAGGAATGTGCAATCAAAATGTGCATAATTATAAACTAATCTCTGATTTTCAAAAACCACATAATCAACTAATATCTGAAAAGTTCATCTGAATTGATATTCCAGTTTTATTGAGCAAAGTATAATTAGATAACCTTGATATAACAATAACCCATTTTGTTGTTGACATATTATGTAATATGCTCATAAAACTACATGTATAAAGCATCTTTATACTACAATTATCCATTCATAGTTTTCTGAAAGGAAATGAATTGACAAAAGTTTGAGAATTTTGTATCTACCAATAGACCTTTATCATGGTGCGGCCATCTTGATTTTCTTCCATTCAAACCAATGTAACCAAACTGAGGCTGGAAGGGCAAATAGTCTGGTTCCTTTTTGTACGATGAATATTAGCATCTATTACTGTTATTGGATACAGAGAACATGACCAAGATGGTGGCAGCATGATAAAGGTCTATATGCACTGTCCCTTACTGCGTACACCCTCATCTCTTGTTTTGCTTTCGTTCCCAGCAAATACCTCCATTGACATGATGAAGTCAACATCTCCCATCTAGGTACTGCCGTAAGATGACCTCATTTCTAACCCCATTGTGACCCCTTTACTTGACTCACGCTTCCTCTTAACCGACCTGAAAAATACATCAACAAAAACAGAAAACGGGGTTATCACATCTTCGTCCTGACACCTATTGCTGATGTTCTTCTTTTGCAAATTGTGGCAATCCCTTTTTTTGTGGTCTCGGGGAGGGGGAGGGTATAGAATTATGTGTTGTACTTGGAAAAGGTGACCTACAAAATTGGTGCAAAAAAATATGCTGAACATTCTCCAATCTAAGTGGCTTTTCATGGTTGTTATTATTATTTTTTAAAGTATGAAGACACTGTGTTTGTTAAGACAATAGTGATATTTACTTTCAATTTGGGCAAATACAAAAGAAAATGCACAGTAACCATTAGTTACAATTTAAGGAAGGACGTACATGTACAGTGCTTCAAACCAATTTACCAAATTTTTTCAGTTTAACAGGTGATTTCACAAATTTTACAGCTTGTTGGCATTCTTTAATGGCCTTTGCTGGTATTATTTGACTTCAAATGTTTTTGCAACGTTTCCTTTAACTTCAATGGCTTTCCATGACTCAAGATGACTCACTGGTTTTACAATGTATATAAAAAAAACCCACAACCACACAATATCAGCCAGATTCTAAATCACTTAGATTAGTTTGCTTCTTTTTTTTTAGAGAGAGATTGATATTTGTAAAAAAATAAGCATGAACATGAAACTCGTTCCATTAATTATGCCAAAAGCAACAATTAATTTTTAATGTCTTATCCTGGCAAAACCCTTCATTTTCATAATTTTTGGAATGGCTAAACGGCTTTAAATTTTGATAAGAGACAGGAGAATCCACTCAGAATTTATTTGAATGCGTATTTCTACAGAGGATGTTGGACCATTTTCTTCCTCCATGGTTAGACGAGGTAGCTGTGCCTTGCAAGCATGGAGTTATTTAATTGGACGTGAGACTTGCTTGTGCACCACGTGCGGCAACGGGTCCAAAACCACGGCCAAGCCCAGCCAACTCAAACCTAACTGCCAAGGGTTCACACAGGCAGCCTAGCTTCTCTCTCCAAGACAAAGCACCTACATGTACATTGTACATGTACATGTACATTATGCCTGTACATTTCTGTAGGCACTCATGCATCTATAATGCAAACTCCATGGGGGTTCAGGGCTCTGCCTATATTTGGACAATTTCTGGCAGTGGATCAGGTTTCATGCAATCAGATGCTCTGTATGGGACTTATTCAGTTACATTTGCAGCACACCCTAGACTGGCTCAGATGTAATCAGCGTTTAAAGGGTGACTGCCATGAAAGAAACGGGAAGTCTTCTTAATACTAGACTATGCAAGTCCTGTGTAAATTCAAACGTTGGTACCCATTAAAATGCGAGACTTTGTTTCCTTCACAGGCTAAAGCATAGTACTGGGAACCCAAGGTCCCCCAAATATTCTGATATTGCAGGCAAGACCATGCATGGACTGCCCAAAGTGAAATTTAAACATTTAAAAATTTGAACGAGAATGCCATTTCTCTTTAAGTCCATACCCGGCTATCAAATAATTAACAGCTATAACGGCTTACCTACCTAACAATTAACCACAACACGCCTACAAATAAAACTTGCTTCTTTTTCAAAGGCAGAATGAAAGAAGTTACTAGTTCCAGACCACCATAAACTTCCCCTCCCCCCCCCAAAAAAAAAAAAAAATAATAATAATAAAAAATAGGCCTATAATAAGGGAATAACAACAAAATAGTTTACTTGAATCCTTTGTTTGAATTGTGAGAATGAAGTCTGGTTTTCTTTTAAATAATTTTGGTTTGGGTCTCTCATGTTGCTTCTTTGTTGCTTTTTTTCAGAAAATGGGAAAAGTGCAGACATTACATTGACTTAGGGTTAAGCAAACTTGAAAACAATTTTCACCACTTTGTTAAGGATGCCTAATAATAGAAATAGGCCTGGTAGAAACTTTAGCTTAAAGCCCCGGTAAAAATGCATTCAGCATTTTTGTACGCATTCCTATAGTCTCACTGAGATGAAAACTAATTTTGGATCTGATTTCAATTATTATTTAAAAACGATAATACTTTCAGGCAAAAAAAATTTCAAGGAAAGTTTTCTACCATCATTATCTTCATACCATGTAAGGTATATGTAAATCTTTAAACATTTATGTTTCTCTTCTTACCAATGTTGAGCTGGGGCTTTCAAGATGTTTATGTGAAATCACCTTTTGATTCTTAAATCATAGACTCAAAAAGATATGTAGCTGCGTTTAAGCATAGAGAAATGACCACGAGAAGTATTATCTACACATTATCATCATTTGTATCTCCAAATACGGTATTTTCTTTACTGTTCATCTAAAATGTCATTAAGCAACCAAACAGAGACGAGAGCTCATATGTAATAGCTCCCACCAGGTCTTCTTGTCAACCTTACATTACAATTTGCGGTAAAAATCCCAATAGTATACAAATGAAACCCACTCCCAGCCCAATGAACCCTGATGGAGTCTGGGGGCTGAGCTCGGATAGAAGAGGACTTGTTTCTTATAATGAGGAATTCATGAGTTCAAGGAAGTCAATGCAGGGTCCCTGCCATCAAGTTTAATTTTTAGTCATCATTACTATTGTCATCATTTGTCATTCTAGATCTTTCAGGAGTGGCTTGGGATTTGTGGAGAGTGGGCCCCAGGGTTGCTTTATCGGGTCATTTCATCTATCCAGTATTCCTGTATTACTATATTATATTCAGTCGGTGGTTAGTTTTTATTCAGAGATATGGAATGAGATTGCTGGACAGTGTATTTTGTTAAGAGCCAGGAATAATAACACAGGTCTCTCTGGGATGCATTTCATAAAGCTCTGAAACAAGCAGACAGTATTCGCAGGGAGCCGGTGATGAGAAATGTACAATTTCATGGGGTTTCAGTCGTTAAAATTGTATTGCTTTGCAAGTTTGTTGTGTGCTTGGCAAATGTGCTTGGCAGTTCCAAGAAATTGACCCATGTGTATGGGAGACCTTTCTTTTGGTTACATTGTCCACCATCTTGTATGGATGGCCTTGAATAGGACAGAGTGTATAAACTGGTTTGGCAAAACTTGCCCTTTTTAGTAAAACAAATATACCTTTTCTTTTTGAAGTATAAGTTTACTTTTTGTTTGAATAGTAAATTTTATTTACCATTAAAATCGATACTAATTTGATAACATTATTGGTCAAATAGTAACCTATTGTATTGTTTGCAGTGAAAGCCACCTATGGTTAGTTTTGCCATGAAGGTAGAAATAGATTGCCAACCATGGTTGGCAAAACTCGTGGCTGTGACATTGCAAAAGAAAGTTCTAGGCCTATACTCACATTTTTTTTCAAATCAGAGATAGTACTTGGACAGTCACTACTGTGGCCACTCTGACACATGATTATTCACTTCGCCTACACATATACAACCATAGAGCAACAACACATACAGAATGCGAGACATTTGAGGATGCTAGGTGGCAGCAGACTTAACCCGGTAAATCCATTGTTTACTGAAGTCTGCACATGCTCAAAATTACGAAGAAAATTTGAATTTTACCTGGGGTGTCTGCTGCCACCTAGTGTCCCAAAGTCCCCCATTACTAGAGAAGGTATATCACTTATCAGGAATACAAACTTTACCGAGATGATTCCCAGAATTGCAGTCAGTCAGAAATTTTAAACAAAGCTTTACGTAAGCTAGTTGCTCACTATTCACTACCTACATGGTCTGCAGATAATTGGATGGTGTTTACTTATGTTCAATGCAACTTAATCTGCTTTGTCATTATCCTGTAAAATTATTGCAAGATTGGACATACAACCTTTGTTTACAAAAAAGAGTGTCCTTTTACAGTCCAGGGCCTTTCTGGTAGGCGAGATACTACACTGGTCCTATGGGAAATTTTACATGTTGTGTCATAATTTCCACATAAATTCAAGAGTTATAAAAATAACAGCTGAGCAAGTTTTGAAAGGTGCCCCCTTTCTTCATATCAAAAGTTGATAAACATCAGACAGAGTAATCTCCATAAAATGTAAGATTTTATGTTTTTTTTCCATTGGGCTGTGTACGAATTGTGCCTGCAGGAAGTCCAGTCTCTGTGGCTCTTCTGAAAACATGTGATGTCACTGGTCACATGGTCTATATTTGAGTCACAAAAATCACAATAAAAAAAAATCTCCAGGCAGGTGGAGTGACTTTCCCAACCACCAGACTATTACACCAGACCTTGAGATTTACAGAGGTGCGCACAGTAATTGTCACTTTACTACTACTGCTACAATCAGCATCACATCTAATGTCATTTAGAGTCTCTTAACAAACCAAATTAGAGAGTACTTTTACTTCTTTAATTGGCCGTCAAGGGTGGAGGTCAGGCATGGACAATGACCACATAGAATGCTGAAGCGACTTGCCAAAGGAAAGGTTCCCGAGTAATTGATGACACTATTCATACGCAATAATGTGCGGAAAACAAGCTACAAATATTCACTTACTTTTTCTTTTTATCGCTTCTTAAGCAATCAGTCTTCTGAAAGTTTTCTATCTAAAGCAGTATGTGTTCAATACATTAAGTGATTAGTTTGTGCAGCAACACAACTTTGGTATAAATGTCTTATCGCATTTCCCTTGCACAGCACCCTTCCCCCCTCCCCCCCCCCCCCCCGACACTTTACCAAGATGACAATTGCCAATAGGGCAACCCTTCAAAGAAAATGTAAACAATAAGTACATATATAATAAAAATAATTGATTGTTTTTTATATGAAAAACACTTTCACATGATAGGCCTACATGTAGGCCCTAACCATTTTGAAATATCATATCCCTTACACTGGGTTGACAACCATTTCAGTACAGTTAAATGCTTAACACTTAGGGCAATAAGGCTACTTTATTAATGGGTCGAAGGTTTTCCTGCTATGCCAACAATAGAGGGCTCACTGTATTTCTAAAACCAGTGGCATGGAATTCGAACAATCAGCATACATAGAAAAGTTTCCAACAAAAGTACTTGGGCTTGACAACAATCATGTTACTTGTCACTAGGTACTGAATTCACGTCATCGTGGTTTGAACAAAAAGAGTCCTTCTTTTCTACAAAATAATAAAGGACTGAAAAGCAAAATTGAGTGTAACTTTTTTTTTCCCCCCAAATGTATGAATGGGAAACACACAGAGAAACTCTTTATCTGGGTAGAAAAACACATGATTGAGTGCCGTAGTTTCAGAGTCAAAAGGTTAACATAAAACCCTACCGACCACAATTGACTCTTTGTGACAATTTCAGTTCAAAAGATTGCTATATATAAATATACATGTATATATCTTGAATACAAAGCATATTGCATTTAAAGGGAAGCTTCAACGCCCAGGTTCAATGGTGAAAGATGCTTTTTGGTTTGACAATTTTTAAAGTACTATTAAGCATTCAATTTATGTAACTAAACTATTAATTCATTCAGGAATACTGAACTCTTTTAGGTTTTTTTTCTCTAAAGAAGTAAGAATGAACAATGTTGGCAATTTACATTTGTACTTGTCCTCATGCCAAACTAACACACAATGTACATGAGAAGGAGTTTGCCAGTAATGTAATGTTTATGTTGCATGCAGATATGTGTAAATAAAGAATTACACCTAAACAATAATTGGCAATCCTAAAAAAATAAATGAAAAAAAAAAATTTAAAAGAATAACACAGTTTCATCCTAGCAAAGTTTTTTTTGGGGGTAGGGCAAAAGCATAACTTCAAAGCAGTCTTTGAAAACTATTAAGGCACGATGTTATCTTTTATTACTATTGCTAAGTCTTCATCTCCTTACTTGAGTCACATTTTTGACGACCTTGTCCCCACGGGTAATCGATCTCGCCGCGATATTCTTCCCATCATTGCCTTGTTCTCTCATAATCCCTGGAATTGGATAACTAAAATGTGCCAGTATATGGCACATTTTAATTGGTCCTGTGGCTGATCCACTCTCCATGCGTGCTCAAGTATGGTAGCCCGCAAAAAGAATAATAAGAATAATAATAATAATAAAAATAATAAGCAGTTTTTATATAGCGCTTTATCACACCCTATTTGCGTCTCAGAGCGCTCAGTATTTTTTCCTGCAAGGTATGATGAGTTACGTTTTTGAAGTATGAGACCTGTTCCTTTACATAGCACCATGTAATGGTTCACAAGGTGCTGTGGCGCAATCTGCAGCCGATCAAACCAGGAACACCGGGGCGCACGATAAGTGCCACTGGGTTCTTTTACGTGCATTACACAACACACGGGACCAACGGCTTAACGTCCCATCCGAAGGACGAAGCAATAATGGTTAAGTGTCTTGCTTAAGGACACAAGTGTCACGACCGGGACTCGAACCCACACTCTGCTGATCAGAAACACCAGAGCTCGAGTCCGGTGATCTTATCCGCTCGGCCACGACACGCCACTAAAAAAAGGCATCAAGTCATAGAGCGACTGGTCCCCTCTCATTCTTCATTGTATGACTTTACGTAGTTTAGGGTGACCATGTAAAAACATGATTCATTTGAAATGCAATCGCGTCAAAATAGTTGCATTTTGACAACCGCGTGCTCATTTTGACACGTGTGAACTAAGTGCCCTACAAGCGCTCAAAAGTTTTTAACATGCGTTTGCGCAAAGCAGTCACTTGGGAGCCAATCACCGTTGTTTTCCAGGACATCCCTAACAGAGGTTAGTGGCGAAAGGTATCGATATGGTACGCTGCCCAAGGAAGCTCGGCTTCATTTTAGTTGATTCTGATGCCCTCATATCATGATGGTCAATGAATCAAGACTCGACCATCTCGTAGACTTGGGACTCCATGTTTGCGACTCAGGACTTCACAGCACTGATAATTATTTCAACATACTATCTTCAATTGCAAAATAGTCAATAATGAAGTTTCCCATTTGATCGGCTATACTGCTAATACTATCTAAAGAGTTGCAAGCTTCAGGGTTCCATTAACATTTCAACTGGCCTCCTGCTAGTCTTCACTCATAGGAGACTCCAAAAACAAAAGACAAAACACAACAAAAAACAATTCATGCAAAAACATGGTTTTTTGTTGTTTCAAATGTTTCAAATTTAAAAATACTATACTGTTCATTTTTGAAAGGCTTCCTATGTTTAGTAATAATTTATTTGAAAGCCAACATTTTCAAATATTCTCCTGATTAGTTATTATTCAGTAGGATTTGAAACTTTGCATGGTAGAGATACAATCTAGTAAGGTTTGCAGTAACACCATGTACATGGGTAGGATTTGAAACTTTGCATGGTGGAGATACAATCTAGTAAGGTTTGCGGTAACATCATGTAATAGTCTCTTTTGAGTTGGGGTGGTTCTGAAAAGAACCGATTGCAACTCGACGTTTCAATCAGTATGCTCTGATCGTCTCCATTCTCCTGAAGACGATCAGAGCATACTGATCGAAACGTCAAGTTGCAATCGGTTCTTTTCAGAACCACCCCAACTCCATAGAGATTATTACATGATGTCACCGCAAACCTTACTAGATAGTTATTATTCGTTTTTCAGAATGGGCTCAACCTCTGTGACTCATGGTTCAGACTTGGAAAGGACCTAAATAACTCCGGACTTTGGCTCAGATTTTACTCTGAGTACTCAGACTCGAGAATTGAGGACTCAGGACAAGACTGCATATTTGTAGACCAAATTTACCTTTTTCAAGCCCTGTGCCAAACCAACACACAATGTACACGTGAGTACACTGAGAAGGAGTTTGCCAATAATGTAATGTTTATGTTGCATGCAAATATGTGTAAATATTTCACCTAGAATGCAAAAAAAAGAGAAAAAAAAACGTAGGTGACCTCTTCCACCCCAAACAACAATTGTGACAGAAAGAACCACGGGTTAAAGAAAAAAAAAACTGCTACAAGATTTACTACAACCAGTTCTCTTCGAAGGACTCAGTAACATTCAAAACTCTTATGCAACACACAGCTGCAGGTTTAAATCAAACATAAACTGGCAATCAAAGTTTTTGTGCATGTTGGCGGTGGTCATGACAACAGGTCACCTGTGGTGAGATGCTATAGACCTTCATCATGCTGCCACCATCTTGGTCATGTTCTCTGTATCCAATAACAGTAATAGATGCTAATATTCATTGTACAAAAAGGAACCAGACTATTTGCCCTTCTAGCCTCAGTTTGGCTACATTGGCTTGAATGAGAGAAAATCAAGATGGCCGCACCATGATCAAGGTCTATAGCAGACTGCATGTACTCTCAGGCACTGTTCTATGGAGTCCCTATGCTCATGGTTCGTTGGCCCCCAGCAAAAGGCAACTGCCAACAATGAATGGAGTGAGTCTTTGCATGGATTTGTGCCTGTAATGCCTTTATGGAAGACTCGTTCCTTTCACATACTAGCCAAGGTTTTGTAAAGACCATTTATACTGCGTTGTCATGATTGAGGCCGTTTCTTCTCTCTCTAAGAATCTCGGATGCTGTCTGGACCCAGCCCATGGGTTGTTTATCAGCCATTGTGTAACGGCTTTCCAATGGTCAGAGCAGCTTCAGAAACACGAACATAAAAAAACATACGAACCGTTTAAATTGTAAATGTCAACGAGCAAACGTCTATATGGGTGTCCTAACTGAGTTTCATTGACAAAACAAATTATTAAAGTAGAAGAATAAATAGTTGTTGTTTTTTCTGAAAATAATCCTGCATGGGTTTACGGGAAGAATTGTTTTAATCCGGAAGCGAACAGATTAACCCCTAGGGAGTTTCAGAGCGTTGTTTACACTCAAAGAAACCATATCCTAAAACAACTAAGAACTGAAGCCCTCAGTAACAACGACGTTTTGTCAAACTGTCTAGCTGTTTGTTGAAATGGTCAAGATAAATATGTAATTTAATACCAAACATGAACAATAAAAGATACAAGAACTATAAACTGGTCATGAAACTAGGTCAAAAACAATTCAGAAAACAAAATCAAAAACTTTCACAGCACAAATACTGAAGTGCCAAAAACTTGTTACTTTCTTGGACTCTCAAAAAAACAAAATTATTTACCAAAATGACACAAAATGGTCTTCAAGCAATTTTGTGTAAAAAGTACTCTTCAGAACTGTTTTGAATAACTCAAGTTCCGTCTGACAGTCTGATCAAGCAGGGAAAACGATAGAATAATCAACAAGATATGTTGAATTCATATCAGTGTCAAAATATTGAATGTTATAATTAATTTGACTCAGAGCGTGTAGCTTGAAATGGGCATAATGAAACTTATTGACTGTTCAGTTCTTGTCCATTTGTTGTTTCTGTTTTCTCAAAATGTCAATCTCAAGTCGCAATTTCTCCGTTTCCAGCCACAATTTATCTTTCTCCAGTTGTAGAATGTCCATCCTCAACTCCTCCTCGCGTTTTTTCGACTGGACAGTCTCGGACTCTCGGAACTTCTTCCTCGCTGGCTCTTCAGGGGGAGGGGAAGGAGATTCTTGACTGTGCAAGGTGGATGAAGCATGGACTACCTCCATGGATGAAGTAAGGAGAGATGATGGGTCGATGGTGGCAGATATGCTGGGATGAACGGTTGCCGTGGTGACAGGAGGCTGATGGAGTGATTCCAGGGAGATTTGATTTAAACTGGCCGAGGCTGCAATGTTTCCCAGGTCATGCTGGACCTTGACATCAGGTACAGAGTTTGTACTATTGTTGTATGTTGATCCAATGGCATTTGTACTCCACACATGTTGAACCTGAGGAGTCTGTTGAATAGCAGGGTCTTGAAAACTGGTTGAGGGGATTCTTCCCGTAGCTTTCGAGGCTGATGAGGAAAGGTTTGAGAGGTGCCCAACTAAGGCTGATGCAGGCAATAGATTAGTTTCAGCAACTGACGAGGGGCCTGGATGTTCCTCTTTCACTTTGAGACTTGTTGGTGAGCCCTCTGATTCTGATGGAGCAGAGGGAAGCTGCTCAGGTGGTTGCTCATGTTTGCTCGTCTCAGCACCATTCGCGTCTGAGTTTGTTGTTTCACAATCTTCCTGTCTGGAGCCGTCATCCCACTGAAGATCATCAGTCTTGCTTTTCCAATCCTCAAATTTACAGTTAAAGTACAGTTCCAGGGCTTTGCAGCTTTTAGGGGGCTTAGTCCAGGAAGAACTCTTGGCATCTTGCTGCGCTCTCTTCCAATCATAAAAATCCCTCCTTCCCTGCCCGACAAGATTATGCCATTTGCGTTTGACCTCGTCAACTGACCTCGTCACGGAAGTGTTGGATTCGTTCAGCTTAGCTGTGATGCTCACCCAGCACTCTGCCTTATGCTGCGGTGTGTTATGTCTAGATGCCAACGATTCCTTGTGGTTAGCATAGAGGTCGAGCATGCAGTTTTGCTCCGTTTCTGTCCAGTTTGGTTTCCGTTTCGGAGCTTTTGGTGACATATAACAAGAATCATTCATAACTTGCTTCCGTTTTAAACCCATTTCTTCGACATCCACACAGAGAGCTACATGCACATGTACATCATGAACATAACCCTAATGTTGAGTGGTTGGGTGATTAATCTAACATGCAATCTGGATATTAGCTCAGCACGGACTGCTACCACTCAGCAGTGCATGCATGCACTGCATGATCTGTGCATGCATCCACTGTACGATCTGTGCTCCATTGACCAATCAGATAACAGAATGGTGACCTCATGGCCTTTTGCTAATCATTATGCTCTGCCTGGCTCTAATAAAATGGATTTGCTGAGTGTAACAAAGTGTGTGCACTGGGTTGGTGGCACAGGAAATCCATCCAGCCATTGGGTAAACAAAGACTAGGCTGTTACACTGTTCTGTACATGAATCGTATATATATGACTGCACACTAAACAATGTACATGTACATTCACATGTGCCACAGCTGCCTGAAAAAAGCAGTGAGTCAATAGTGCTTACAAATAGTGAGACGATGCACAGTGAAAATGTCTTACTCATGAAAAAAACATAAGTACCAGAAATTATTTCAAAAAATTGTATATTAAAAAATGAAAATACAAAAATTGATTAGTTTTGAACTGAAAGCTTAATGACTATAGAATGCATACCAGCACCAATTCTCAGCAGAAAAATGCCTGCTTCTGACATACATGTACATGGGGTTGACTTCACAAAGAGCTAGGATTGATCGAGTTGTGCGAATCAATCTTAATTGCTAAGCAAAGTGTGATGTCACAACACAAATCACTATGGTAATACTGACAACTCATCTTAAGATGAATCTTAAAGCTTTGTGAAATGGAACCCTGTACTGTCAAAGTTGAGGAAATGTGTACAGCATCGCTGCATTCGAAGACCTCACAATTCATGGCTGCTTATTTCGGATTGTGTCATTCGAAATAAAGTTTTAGGGTGAACGAACAAAAACTGAATAGGACGGGATTTGAATTTGCGACTTTGATTTACAACTAGGCCCTACCTATAGTCACTGAGTCATGTTTTCCTTGATGGTCATGGTGGAACATTTCCTTTGAAATATTTTTGCAAAAAATGCTGCAGTTTGTGAAAAATAAGCAAACAATTGCTTTTGATCGAGAGTATCCAAAAATTGATGTATGAAAACATGGCTGGTTTCTTTTGCTATTTTCTAGTGACTCCAGTAACCTGTTGAGCTAAAACCTTCACAGGCTTGTTACAATGTATTACATGTACATGATGAATCACAGAAGTCTTTGACAATTACCAATGTTAACCATGTGCTTTTAAGAGACCCATTGAAGCATGCAACAAGCCTATTCCTTCACTTCTAGGCACCCAATTATTGCATTGGTGCCCTTTGAATTGTGTCAGTACATATTTAAACTTTCCTTCAAAAAGGGGCCCTTTTTGTAAAGACAAAAACCGACTTGCCCTTACAGCAAAGTATTAGACCCGAGTCAAGCTCAATTCCCTCACTTCTAAGTTGCAGCCCTCATCAAAATCAACACACAGCAGATGGAACTTACACAGGCTATGATGATTCATATCTCCAGCCCTCTCAAATTTCAGGACGACCCTCATCCCCAGTCCACTTCTCCATACAAAAAGCTCTATTTACCCTCCGCAATGAGAACTGATATACAGCAAAGTACCCAAAAAGAAAAGCAAATATCCTTCCCTGAGACCGGTTGTCAAATTCTGTTTGTTTTTCAAATGAGGCCAAGTCTGTTTAGCGAAGGGCCCTGTCTGGACTGGCAATGATGTCGAGATTGACAAACAGCAATTGTTGAACTCTTTTCACACACAGACAAAAAAAAAGAGTAAATATTCCAAGAGAAACGTTCTCAATCTCACTGTATGAGGAAAAAGCATCAAGGAAGGGCAAGTTAGTCTAGTTCACTAGTGTTGTGTCTGGACAGACAGCGTATCTAAACTGACTAGCTGATTGGGCAACACTTTTCACACACAGGTAAAGGCTTGAGGGGGAGGGGGAGAGCATTTTTAAACGAAAAGTTCCGCAAATTAGAAAACTCAGGTACGGTTTTAACCAAGGTCTGCATTTGCACCATACTAGAGTGTCAGTTGAAAATTGGCAAACAGTGTACAACTCTTTTTACAAAAAACAAACAAAAACAAAACTAATATTCTGTTCATAGTTAGAACATAAATTTCGGTACACTGCGGTCAAGTGCACAACTGCACGACATTAATAAGTTACCATGCCCTGTCAAATCAGACAGCCAGAATTAATTTCCAAATGTTCCCAATAACACATTCTCACAGGGGGAATCGTGTCAATCACAAAGGCAATCGGAAAACAGTGATCTATCTTGTGAAGTTCTGGAGAACAAAAGATGCTTCAGTTTCAGTCTAACAGTAGCTCCAACCAAGTACAAGAGTGCCATTATGCACATATCAGCTACAACTATACATTAAGTTCAGTCCTTCACCCAAAGGGGCCATTTCCTGTCATCCCACCCCCCCTTCTATTTGATTCATTGATTATTTGATTTACACTGGTACAACTGAAACTTTCAGTACTGAAGCCTACCACTTATCTTCTCAAATTGCACCCCCATCAAACTATGGGGTTATCCGTTACCGAGCGTACGCGCATTAATTTGAATGGGGTGGAAACGTTATCGGACAAAGCAGAACCTAGTTCTACCACCATGGCACAGCGCAGTGGTTTGGGTTCATTAGTACATGTAAATACGCACTTCACTGTTGCATTATAGTTGTTTGTGGTCGTCCCTATGTACAAGTGCACTTTCAGAGAAATCACTTTAATTTCTTTGTGCAAAATCTAATATAAATAGGGTTTGTCGGTCAACATTCTAGCCTGTTAATTTATTCTAGTTGCATGTAAATGTCAATGTGAAACACCAGGGTTTGGATATACTGCTGGATATATGCACAAAAAAGAAGCTGCTTCCACTACGAAGATATTGATTATAAATGCACTCCAAATTCATCATGTCGTTTAAGATCTTCAGCTCTAACTTGTCAACTGTCTCTTCCAATAGCAGAACCTGATAGTCATCCAATCAAATGCACCTGTGATTCAGTCAAGCCTTGGATTAACACGAATATTTATGAGATGCAAATGACTGGGGGAGCAATTTTTTTTTAATGTTAATCAAAAATACATTAAAGTATCGGAGGGTGTTGTAAAAAAAAAACCACCAGAATGTATTAGATGAATGATGGGGAGAAAGAATGACTCAGATTTGACTGGAGTGAGTCGTGCACATGTACTCCTGGATAGAAGCATGTAAACCCAGTTAAAACATTAGCAATGTTTACCTGTTTGTTTGAATCATTGCAATATTGAGATACTTCAGTTTGAATTTCTCCTGTTCTGTCAGGAGAGGTCACTTTTGTGTTCTGTGAAGGGCACTTTGCAAAGCACCCTCTACTGTAAAGTATGGTATTCCACATCTACAGATAAACCTGAGCTCATGTACATGTATGTATTTAGCTGAAGTCTCTCTCCCTTATTGAGTGCATGTCTACAAGCATAACATGGTGGCAGCGGTGGGATTAAAATCCGTATCATTGAAATGGCAAGTGACTCAAGTATTCAGAGGGAAGTTACTTGGTTGGTTTGAGCATCTGTCCTTGCTCTATGGTTTGAGGAATGGTAAAGTTAAAGATTACGTTTAGAAAAGAAAACCCCTTAAATTTGACCCACAGGGCTTGAAGCTCAGAATTCCAGCGGCTGCACCAGATTTGCTAATCTGGCGGGCAAGAAGGGGGAGAGGCAAACAAAAATATTTCAATGTAATTTTGTACTGCTGAAAAGCAGTTAAGATCAAATTCGGGCATAGGCGAACAATTTAGGTTGGAACTGGGGGTGGGGGGTGGGGGCAAAAAAAATAACTGGGGGGGGGGGGCAACCTCCTGCCTCGCCCCCCCCCCCCCCCCCCCCCCCTAGCGCCGCCGCTGTTCACAAGACCGGAGGCACTTTTACACAACTTGAATCAAACAAATGAAAGTAGACCTTCCTCCAAGTTGTCTCTCCCACCTTTTGGAGCATGTCGTTCGTAGAATTATTTGTAAACCATTGAGTGCTAGGTAATGGTTGGAAGTACCCTTTCTAAAATGTATTTTGTGTGTAGACCACAAGTACTTATACATGCATATTAACACACATCATTACACAAAGTTGAACTAACCAAAGGCAAACAGGGGCTATACGGGCATTGTGATCAAACAGTGTACAAAATACATGTATAAAATGAACAAACAGTCATGCACTGTTTCTGCTTTAAGGTTGCTGATCAGATGTATCCAAGGCAACCACATTCCATACAGCTGAGGTACATGGGTTTTGATTGTTTCAACTGGGACTTTTCTGGTGGTCATTGGTTGAGGTTTTGTTCAGGGAGGGTCTTGAAACTTCCAGTGCTTTCCTTTTCTAAGTTTTTAAGGACTGGGCCATAAAACATGGATCTAAAAGCACTTGGTGCTTACATGTATCTCATCTCCACAGTATAATATGAGTCTAGTTTTTGGCACTTTAGTTTGATTCCAATCTCTGAGACTTCAACCTGTTGAGCCTGTTTACACATAGAGGAAGGGACCATTCTATATGGTTTACGTTACAGAACAGTGGGTGCCAGACTAGGGGGAAAACAATTACACATTATGTACAAAATATTTAATAATATCATAACTGGCTCTGTCAATACGTATCCTGTTTGTAAGTCATTGCATCACATGCGTGCACATGTATCTGCTCCACACCCAAAGTTTTCCCTATGTCCGACTCAAAAACTGACGTTTGTGAGTACAGTAATTTTACCAACAACCACACATTTCATCGTTCAAAGGCGTTTCTTATGACAGAAACTTTGAATTCTGAGAGGACCTCGAGTCTCTGAAGAAGGTATGTACAAGCCAAGTCCAATTTTTTTGACGTTTCTTACATAAATTGTCATTACAAAAACTAGTTCAATGCATCTCCTACGGGCTTCTGGTTAACACTGGAGCCAGTTTGTGGGGAAGTGGGCGTGGCTTTGAGTCGAATAACTTCACACTTACGAACAGGATAGGTCAGGTCAGATGAACGGCTAACTGCATTCCTCCATGTTGTCTGTTAAAACTAGAGGGGCCTCTAGGATCTTTTGAACCCACTTGTTTTGAAGGTGGGCACACTACATGTACTTTATTTTTAATTTGTTACATGAAATAGGGACTGTAAGTTTTTTTTTAGCACCCCGTTTCAAAATTCCACGTTCTGGCTTCAACCAGTGGTTGGTTGTTTTCATGGTTTAAGGTTGAGCTGCAACTTTACTGTGTAGCATCCGTTCCCTGATTCTAGTCCTCTTCTTCGATGTGTGACAGTGATTTCATTTCCATTTCTTTTATTAGATCTGGTTGTGAAGCCAAGGATTCTCAGAAAAGCAAAACCTAATCACTGTACTAGCCAAGAACCCCATGGAGAGAAGACTGGGACAGAAGTTTCAATTTTAGGTGTGGGAGGAAAACCCCAGATAAAACAATCCAGGGAGAACACACACAATCACGTTGGGACTGAAAACCCAATCCACATAGTGCCCCCGCCAGGATTCGAACCGGGGTCCTAGGAAGGCGGGGGGGGGGGGGGGGGGGGGGGGGGAGGTTGGGGGGAAGATGCCACTACACCAACCCGACCACCCGATCTCTACCATTGTGAATTTTATGATTTGCTAATTAATACAACATTGTGAAGGACCCCTCGATGGTAACTGGAGGAGACGACCTTCAAAATGTTGAACCACAAGGTACTCACAGTTTGGCAGGGGCACAAGGAATTCCACTCCCTGCTTGTAATTAGAATAGAATTAAGCCTGATAACAAGACTGACACCTACATGTCTAGGCCTACTGTACAATGTCTAGCTGAGAACCAGTGTTTTATAGTGCACTTGGGGCAAGGATCAGACACATTAAAGATACATGTATACTGTCTGGTTACCATCAAAGTTTCCAGAGCAGTGGCATTTGTAGTCAAAAAGCTTCATTCTTGGTTTTTGTAAGAATAAGGCAGTTTTTTACTTTAAAGATAAGGCCAAGGGAAGTTATATGAAGAATTCTATGAACAATTTAAAGGTCAGCTAGTCATTATGAGTAAATTATGGCCTTGGGCATGGCAGTGGCTAGCCAAGGGGAGCCCTGGGAAGGGAGCATGTGCCCCCTCCCACAAATTTCCAGCGCCCCCAAGGTGCCCATCCCATAAAACAACGTGGATACATGTAATTCATAAAAAAAACATTGTTCCCCCCCCCCCCAAAGTGAAAAATCCTGGCTATGCAGATGGGGCATGGAGATAATTGCCTCTGCTACTAGTGTCACCATCAGGCCTGTACAATGCTACCAAAGAGCAAGGTCAAAATCAAAGGTCATCTACATGTACGTAGAAGCCAAGATAATGAGAAGAAAACTAATTTAATGCACTTGCAGCCATTTCGAATAAACCAAAGACGGCTGCCATAAAAAACATCAAGGCAATGGAAAACATTGGTTTTAAGATTGGTTATACAGGTTTCTCAAAATGTAGGCCGATCGGTTGGCAAATGCACATGTAGACCATGGAGACAATTTTTCGTATAGACCATGTTACCTGTGACATCACATGTTTACAAAAGAGCCACAGAACCTGGACTTCCTGCAGGCAGGATTTGTACACGGTTCAATGGGAAAATACTTTAAATCTTTCATTTTATGGAGATTGCACTGTCCGATTGTCATCAACTTTGGATATGAAGGAAAGGGGCACATCTCACAACTAGTTCAGCTCTCATTTTAATAGCCATTGAATTTATGTGGAAATTATGATACAAAATGTAAAATTTCTCATATGTCCCATGCAGTATCTTGCCTGCCAGTAATTGCCCTGGAATGTACAAGGTCACTCTTTTGTAAACAAGGGTCACATGGTCTATAGACTTATAAATTGCGTAGCAAGTCAGACTTTGAACATGGTTGCCATTATAGCTCTTTGGTTGAAAAATGGAGCTAACCTCCGCACACAGACCCCACTCCTGAGTTCAGACCACACAACTGTAAGGGACACCAGCTATTACATAAGAAGTGTCCTTGGTGGTAAGGTCAGTGGGATTGCAGACAATAATTGCCCTCTGGGGGTGGGTAGAGACAGTCTGCCACCCAGCCCAGCATCCTATAATCAGATCACACTCCTTGGGTGCTTTCTACAGCTTCTAGATAATTAACACCAGACACAGTGGACAGAGGGGTGGGGGGGGGGGAACAAGCAGCTCATCACCCAGAGACTGATGAGTGATTGGTGGGAAAACATGGCAAGACCTCAGGTAGTCTTAATTCATAACAATGCTAGGCGTGGTTTTTTAAAACCCCTTAGCAATAATTATATTATTTGTGTTTTACCCATAATTTAGTTTTCATTTGTAGTATGAACATTGTATGTAAACAGTCATGCACAATATACATATCCTTGACAAACCACAGAAATTGCTATAAGAACAAGGTGGCGAAGTGAAAACAATGGGGAAAAAAATGAAAAAAAGTTTATGCTCTGTCGAAGATAACTTGCTTGCTCCCAACAATCGAAATAAGCATTGGCCATCAAATGCTATTTATTCAACTACTTGAAAGGAAAATAAATTATAGAGATGTTTTTAAACATTTGCGACAATCAACTGAACTTCGCTGCAGATTAGTATGTCATGATCCCACGAGAGTGCAAATCAACAAAGAAAAATTACCTTCAATAGTTTGGAGATTTAACCCCCTCAGAATCAATGACATTTTCCCTCAAATTCAGGCCATAAATTCGCTCCACAAATTACCAATTTATTTAATTGAATTCAGACGAGATCCATTTTTTGTAGTATTATTCTACTACAACAAAACCTTCACAGTCACAAAATCCATAAGATAAAAAAACAAAAAGAACAATTTCCCTATTTTAAATGGAGAGAGGCAATTTCATTTTGTCTGAATTTCACGACGTCAACAAGATCTGATAGGGAATTACAGAAGCTTTCCAAAGTATGAAAAATGAAACTGTGAATGGATTTAGAGAAAGCTGAACTTAGAAAAGTGCAAAGACGTCATCATGGAGAATGGGAAACGTATGAGAATCAATGGCAAAAGGATAAGCATTGCCCTCTTTTTGCACGTGATGTTACCAATTGACTGAGTATGCATGCACTATTTCAAAATAACACAAATATGAAGAAAAAACAACGACCCAAAACCCCCCAAAACAGCTGCACCTGCAATATATCTCAAAAGTTTCCATTGAAATGTGTGGCACTCGGGTTGGCTTAGGGGGTTCTTCCCTGCATTTCACCTCAGTGGACCTTGGTTCGAGTCCCCCTTGAGACAGGAACCTTGCATTGGGTTTTCAGTCCCTACTTGACTGCGTGGGTTTTTACCTCCTACATCCCAAACTGAGTTTTCTGCAACATCTTCTCTTCAAAGGTATCTTCAGGCTTATACTGGTTGCAGTGCAAGACACTTCAGATGCTTCCATTACCAGAAAGATACAATAATAATACACGGAGAAGACAAAATCACTGTATGTGAAATCTGTGGTGGAGTTTAAACACACCTGTGAAAGTATACGTTTACGGAGCTGGAATTTCACTGGGACAGCATTTTCTCAAAGATATTCTGATTTTGGCTCAATCCGTCGTCCGAGTCCTGACACAATAGTGAAACACCTTGCACACTTTTCAGCATGGAAACATACATTGTCCTTAATTTCCATTGTTACAACCGAAATTCAAATTTGGGGTCTTGAAATTATATTTTCTCGACTTTGACAGTATTTCAGACAAAAATATTTCTGTAAGTAAGATTGGTACTGGTATGAACTTCATAATCAGTAAGCTTTCAGCATACTAATGAATTTTGAATGAATACCAATCCTGCATTGTACCTTTTAAATATGCATATTGCAGACATGAAACTACAGTGACGCTGAGGGAGCCCTCCCATTTAAATTGGGGCTAAGTAGAATTAGGTTTTGATACAACGTGCCGTTCTCTGATGGAAAGTGAACTTCAAGTATGAATTTCTGGGCCCGGGCTTATAACTTTCCAATGTTTGCGCAAGAAATGCACTAAATAAAAATCTTAAATGTTACACTTGTTGTATTTTCTTCTGATAATGCACTACCACCTGATGACCCCATTTATTATGAGAAGAAACGCAATCAAGTTGCATTCATACAGGGTAAATTTTGCAAGGCAATATACCTTTATCATGGTGCGGCCATCTTGATTTTCTCCCATTCAAACCAATGTAACCAAACCGAGGCTGGAAGGGCAAATAGTCTGGTTCCTTTTTGTACAATGAATATTAGCAGCTGTTACTTTTATTGGATACAGGGAACATGACCAAGATGGTGGCAGCATGATTAAGGTCTATACTTAAGGTTTACAAATCGGAGAGAGCCTTTAAGTGGGCTTTTTCATAAACATTCCCCCATGTGTTAAATGTAGTAGAAGCCAAATCTTTCAAAGTGTGGGGGGGGGGAGGCAAAGGCATGAGCAGCTCAGCAGAGCTCATTGTTTAGGCAGCAAGTCTAGAGTGGGTCAAAGATAAGGATTCAATGCCTCAAAGTGTTAGTAGAAGTGCGATGAACACCTTTAACTTTTAATGAAAGAAGTGGGTCGGGTCACCGTGTACATTGCCTTAGAATTACCAAAAGTGAGAAGTACATGTATGAATGGGTTCAAAGGAGCATGGAGCAGTAAAGGGAAAATTGTACACACGAACAAATCTTTATCACTGAATGGATTTGTTTCAGGAAAACCAATTAACTAAGCTTGCTCACCAAAAAAAAGACCTGCTCGAGAAAATAACTTCCAATTGATCAGGGGGCCAACTTCCGACTGAATTCTGCGCTTATGGTGCCTTGTAAAGCATAGTATGATTACATGTGGGCCATACGCACAGAACTTAGCGGTAAATAAAATTGGGCTCAGATCTGTTCAATGTGGCAGTAGAACGGAAAGAAGATCTCAGAGTGGATACGCATTAAAAAGAGATTCAACAGGAAGGCCACAGAGAGGTGTAAGGCATTCCATACCATGGTGCATCTTGTTACAACATTGAAATGTCAGAACAGCAAGGGGCCACGGAGGAAACGACTGTCCTGTTATGTCTGTTGTGTCCCACATGACAGGCGATCTCACAAGTAATTACGCTCGACTTCAAGGGAATACAATTTGCGCTGTACTTTCTTTTTACCCACTCTCTGTTTGCCCTCTGGTTGAAGTGTAGTATGTATAATTGTACTTATCATTGCAGATTGATGTATTGCGGAGTGTTTAAGGTTTCAGTGTTCAATTTTTTTTCAAAAAAAATTGATGTGGATTGTAGATTGTAAAAAAAGAAAAGAAAAGGGAATTATGCTTACCAGGTTAACGTTACCAGCCAACATACCATGTCACGTGTACTATCTGTGATTGGTGTTCTGCACATATTTTGCTTAACAGCAAATTATTAAATATTTTCTGCTTAGGCAGCTTTATGAAATTGGGTCAGTGGTCATACCTGAAAGTAGGAGGGTTGTCTGGTTGTCGTTCGGACACCCGTTTTTTCAATCTTCATTATTAAAATATGTTCAATTTTTTTTCGACCTGTTTCAACATGTTCAGCAAATCTGGACACCCTTTTACCAGGTCTGTGTTTGTCCCCCAAATTTAGAGCAAGATATCCCCCTCTCTCCCCACTCCATCCCCACTTCCTCACTGCCCATTTCTTTTGAAATTTTCAGTGTTCATAATCCCTTGTCAGTAAGACATTTGCGAGTTAGATTTGAATACTTTCTGGTACACTGACTTGCTTTAGTCATAAGTGACTGCTTTAATTTGAATTTCCCAGACTACAGAAAGTGTTGCTAATGTCACATGGTTCGCGTAGTTACGAACACTTGGCGAAGAAAGTCTGACAAAATGGCATCACCTGTTTGACTGATAGGTCAACAACTGCCATGTGAAAATATTCAAGCAATTGTGGCCACAACCCAGCCAAAAATACCCCAAAACAAGTAACGAAAAAAAACCTTGAATTTGCTAAACATTCTTAAGCTGCAGTGTACAAACAATCGTGCAAAAGTAATATAAAGTGCACTTTATTTCCACCGGTGAGTTTTGGATTAATGTTTAGGACAATTACCCGGAAGTACCTCTGTGCAAACATTCAGGTGTAGATTCCTATGGGGAGACTGAGGAACTTAAAAAAACTATTACAGGTCTTTTGGGGTCCTCCCATCTTGTATTCACTGTCAGACAAATATAGCTGGTCCCTTGGGTACTGAGAAGTTCTAGCAGTTAAAACATCTGGGTGAGAATGAGGTAATAGGTTTGGAATTTATTTCCCAACCAACAGTGCTATCTTTTGTTTCCTTCATGGAATTTGTCAAAATCATGTACTTGGTATGCTTTCTGACGGAGCACACAAGAAGGGAAGAAGTGATAAAAAAAAATAGACACAGACTTAAATAGCTTGCTGGAGACAATGGCATTTGATCAATGTGTGCACGAAAAAAAGCAAAAAAAACCCATGAAAACATGATGCGTTGATTATGTATGATTGAAACACAAACTGTCAACTGTCAAAAAGTTTGTGAATGAAAGATTCCAAATAATGAATTTAATGATGCCACCATTTACTCATATATATTATTACTATTTTGTTTTACATCCCGAGCCAAATTTACAACAGAATGAATCCATACAAGGCCTTGCATGACTGTGTTGAAACATTTGGGTAACATTTTTAAGTGGTATTTTTACGCAGAATAACTATCATAGTTTAAAAGGGTAAGTGTTGCCTTTTGGAAGAGTAAATAAACACATAAACACATGGCAGTCATGGTTTAGTGTAAACAACAAAAATCGGTTTAGTGTAAACAACAAAAATCGATTTATTGCTTTCTCAGTGATTTTGTGCAAGTTCGCAGCAGGCTTATTTTGATTGCTCCAATCGATATACAGATGATGCGTTGGGTCCTCAATGCTATTTTCTGGACTTTTGACATTAATTCAGGCGAAAGTATTTCTCTGGAGGATTGGTACTGGTATGAACTGTGTAATGAGTGAGCTTTCAGATTGAAACTAATCAATTCTGGTGTCCAATCCAGGTACTTCTATCTTGTCTTGCTGGAGAAATCGACACCTTTGTAATTTAAGCAAATTACAGAAAACCATGACGAGGTGATATATTGAGAGACAACTATTAGGCCTACTTGGTAAAAGATCTGACAACTGAAAGATTTAATCAAATGATTTAAATATGTCACCACCATTTTAGGTTTTTTTCTTTTTTTCCTTTTTTCTTTTCTTATTGACAACAAAATTCACCCAAAATGGTCTGTCCAACACCATGCATTGAATTTTGCATTTGATCAATTTGAATCTTTTACACCCGGTTCAGACTGGTGTCCTAGAGTCGCGCCGAACCAAATTATTGAGTTAAGTACACGAAAAAGTTGACGTCTCAAACAGTTAGGAGTGACTAGATGCCCTAGAAGCCTAAGTGGCGTGTTGTGGCCGAGTGGATAAGAACACCGGACTCAAGCTCTGGTGTTTCTGATGAGCAGAGTGCGGGTTCGAGTTCCGGTCGTGACACTTGTGTCTTTAAGCAAGACACTTAACCATTATTGCTGCGTCCTTCAGATGGGACGCAAAGAAGTAGGTCCAGTGTGTTGTGAAATGCACGTAAAAAGAACCCAGTGCACTTATCGCAAAGAGAAGGAGTTCGCCCCGGTATTCCTGGTTTGATCGGCTGCAGATTGCGCCCCAGCACCTTGTGAACCATTACATGGTGCTATGTAAAGGAACAGGTCTCATACTTCAAAAACGTAACTCATCATACCTTGTAGGAAAAAATACCGAGCGCTTTGAGACGCCCATCGGGTGTGATAAAACCCTTCATAAGAACTGCGTATTATTATTATAATTAGAAGTCAAAAGGTCGACTGTTGCAGTCATTTGGAATGACTCTGGAGCGTCTTGGTTTCAGGAACCTAATGCAAATTCATGTTAATGTATGGTAATTAAGGAAAATTACCTTTAGCATCTCAAATGAAAAGTAGAAATTCAATTTGTATTCCTATCTCCAGATAATACATTAAGTTTGCCAGTCTGAAACCAAAGTCTATTTCGGTGGACCTAGAGTCCCTTCCTCTCAATTTGGTTCGGCGTGACTGTGGAACACCAGTCTGAACCGGGGGTGTAAGTGGTGCGACCCTTTGAATTTAAGCAATGCATTTTTTTAATGTTTTCATTACTTCAAATTGTTCAACACTTTCACAACTGATGACTAACCAGAATACATACACCTGTCTATACACCTGGGGAGAAAGTGAAACATCACCTATCACCTTAACAGTATTTACAAACATCAAGATGATTAATACTTGGAAGTCTTTCAACATCCCTCCCCCCCATACCTGTATCAGACAACCAACCAGGTCATATTTACAAAACATACACCCTCCGAGAACCACATGACCCAATTTCTTGCACCATCAGATAGTTATAACAAAACCAAACGATGTTGCCTTCACCCCTTGCCAATGCTCTATCCTGGAACCAAGTCAGAACGCTATACATGTAGCTCATCAGTCCTTACTCAAACAAAACTCAAAAGATTTTGCTATTGCCCATCGGTTCCTCCCCCTCCCCCACCCATCCCCCCCCAAAAAAAAAAAAAAGACAGAGAGAAAATGTCTAGTTATGCCACTCCTCTTGCCTCTCTCACTCCTTGTCCATAATGGGGTGTATGGAAAACCATTACACTCATCTACAGCCATAAGTCATACCACTACAGAGTCATATATTACCACTCAGTGTTTCTACAGCAGAGACAGACAACTAGAAATTGTTCATGGCTTACATTTCCAAACATAACAGGTGCTTTTCCAAAGGTAAAACAACTCAAAATGACATTGACCTAGCCATTCCTTCATGACAGGTAATTATAACAAGCTCACCCTTGGCTTTGTGACCAATTAAACGAAACAAAAATATCTCTTATTCCAGTTTGCCTTGAACCTTCATCATACCAGAACAGGGTATAGTAGTAATAAAGCTTTCACCACGCTGCCCTCGCCCGTACCTAGGCCTATAAGCTCCATACACTTCATTACAGCTCACTCCTTGCTCTTGGACTTGAGGTACTCTACATTACACTGACAACATATCCACAGACCTTGCCCTTAGTCTTTGAGCAGGCTGGAATATTTGACAGGACCTTTTGACCCGTTGGACAGAAAGTCCTCTCATTACTCATACTCTTTCCATTTCCAACCATCCCCAACAGGGATCATCTTCCCAGGGGACCCTCTACCACCAGGGTCCCCCCTAGCAACCGAATTTGTTTTTTCCCAAACAACATCGAAATACAGGTTCTCGGATTCTTTTTCCCAATAAAAAAAACCCCACAAAATATGGGAAATGTAAAGAAAAATAATGAAAAACATTTACAATCAAGTTTAAAGAGAAAACCTGACAAAACAGACTCAGAATAAAAAAATAAAGTGATTCAAAGATAACAAAATAAAGCCTAGGATTTGAACTGGATACCTTAACCTCATTAAGTCGCAGGATTATCGACGTCCGCCACTGAAGCAACAATTGACAATGGGTTCAATAACGCTATAGGCCTATACATTTTCTGTAAATCTAATGGGAATGGCAAATTTACAACGCATGCGCAAAATTCCTACTACACTATGTTGTTTGGGGGAAAAAATCGCCCCAGCATCCCCACTAACATAGAAGAGTTGGACTTATAGCTCTCAATTTCATTATTCTCCTCCTTTAATGTAACTGGTGCATACTGGATACCTTAACCTCATTAAGTCGCATGATTATCAACGTCCGCCACTGAAGCAACAATTGACAATGGGTTCAATAACGCTATAGGCCTATACATTTTCTGTAAATATAATGGGAATGGCAAATTTACAACGCATGCGCAAAATTCCTACTACACTATGTTGTTTGGGGGAAAAAATCGCCCCAGCATCCCCACTAACATAGAAGACTTGGACTTATAGCTCTCAATTTCATTATTCTCCTCCTTTAATGTAACTGGTGCACACCAGCCAGACTCCAGTACAGTCTACTACCACCTACAATCAGGGACAAAATTCCTTGGGACACCCTCATACCCCCTCCCCCTCCCCCCATCCCCCTCAATGTTGACCACTTTCGATTACAGTTGATTGGGCATATCCACAACATGAACATTAATAATAATAATAATAATACGCAGTTTTTATATAGCGCTTTTTCACACCCTATGGGCGTCTCAGAGCGCTCGGTATTTTTTTCCTGCGAGGTATGATGAGTTACGTTTTTGAAGTACGAGACCTGTTCCTTTACACATTGGCCAAATTTTACGACCATCTCTAGATAAAGCATGTATCACGGTTTAATTTGACACAATTTGCATGTTGACAAGATTGAAGCAGGGTTGCGGTTTACACCGTCCCAACAATTTTGTCCGTGATTCTACCATCCCTGACAATGTCCTACATTTAGAAACAGTTCCACTTGGGTTGTTATTGTTTTACTCAATGATTTCATGTCCGAAAAATAAATAAGTTGCTATCAGGTAACTTCCATGAGCTGACTCAAACACTACATCAAATCTGCCGTAAGTTGCTTTCTAGTTATTTACAGAAACAGCAGTTGTAAGTTTTTAGAATTTTGGACGAAATGTTCACAAATTGCG
This sequence comes from Marthasterias glacialis, assembly GCA_911728455.2. Classification (NCBI taxonomy): domain Eukaryota; kingdom Metazoa; phylum Echinodermata; class Asteroidea; order Forcipulatida; family Asteriidae; genus Marthasterias; species Marthasterias glacialis. The sequence goes on from OU452230.1 coordinate 5,399,923, forward strand.
TTTTAAGAAAACAAGAGCATGGGGGAGAATGTTCATCTCCCCTTTAAAGCATGAAATGTAAGTTGAGTATCATTAAACAGTATGAGTTCTGTCATCATAGCTGATGCTGTCATACCACAGAGTCAACTGTCATGTTGGCCTACACTAAGGAGTGTCTGCCTAGCCTGCAGTCCAGTCCGACAGTTGATCATCATACGCAGCAAGGTGCCATGTAATCTTTAATAATGTAATGGAATTAAGGCTAGATTACAGGCTACCTGCTACATAGGTTAAGAAGACATGGTATCCAAACAAGGTTGAGCTTAACACTTGAAGGCTGGAGACATGGAAAGTTAACTGATCCCACGAAAAAAAAAAAAAGTCCTGACAGAGTTGGTGGATACAGACAATGCCTAGGTTTTTGCATAAATGAAAAAAAGAACCTAAAGACGGTATTGCACAGCCGTTTTCCTACAGTAAACTTACGGCCGTTTTGACCTCATTGAGGGCGCTGTTGAGGGCTTTCTATGGGACTCATGACGTCAGACGCATTAAGATCTAGCATCAAAAGCATAATGAACATACCTCTCTCTCACAGTTGACAAGGCCAAAAACAAAACCAAAAAACATAAGTCTGTACGATGCATAATCTCTATCAATGGAAATACATTTTGTTTCATTTACGATAACTTACATTTATTTTCCTGTTCGGCACCAAAGCTTTGTGAACACTTTCAAGAAGAGATTCAAAACTCATTTGTTCTCTAAAGCGTTTTCTATATAATTCATATCTGGGTTTTTTCCTGTCAAAACGCCGTTGAACACAATTATTTTTTAGATACTGGCGCTACATAAATTTGTTTTGATTGATGATTGACTGACATCTTAATAAAGTTGTATCAGACTTAAAATTGAGGTATAGTAAATTTTCTGCACAGCATACATATAGGGCGACATTTGGTACACACTGCTTGACATAAGGTCGAAGGTCAGTGGGTCACACCATCTGTTAATTCTCACATGACACCCAACCAGCCCTACACTTACAATGGTGTTAGCTATACTAAGCTATGTCAAGGCTATCTAATCACCAGACAGACCCTGCCACTTACAAAGTGACAACAAAAGTTACATGGGCAGTGGCAGCAGTCACAAATGTTACATTTCAAAAGTGAGACAGAAGGCCCTGCTTTGCAGAGCCTTGAAAACCAGGGCTGGATATTTTTGGGTGTGTCGGCAACAGTCACCAAGGACCTGTAAACAATGTCTGGCTTGTGGTGGGGCTTAATGTGGATCAACTAGGAACAGGTGAGGGGGGTTTATTCTTGCACCTGCGGTTTGGATAAGGTGATGGTTAATAACCTGTAGAGGGATTACTGGCTGTTTATGTTGACAACAATCCTCTGGCAGTGATAGGACACTGGAGGTATTTATTGCTGTGCAGGGCCCACTTTCATAAAACCCGCAAAGCAGACAATTTCTACTTCTGGATCAACTCTCAGCACAGCTTCCTTTTTCATAACCACTGCTTACCGTTATCACAGCAAAAGGCACACTGGGTTGCCAGTGGTTTCTGTACGTAGATGAGTGATGCAACAATGCAAATCCATTGTGAACGAGCAAAGGTGGTGTAAATTCATCTCCGATCATATGAAACACACTTTTGCTTTGAGTACGCAAACTTTTCCGCAAAAATGTCCTTACCGACCAGTAAACTGCTTTATGAATGTATTGAATGTAAGTCTTAACCAATGTACATCCCATAGCCTTTGGCTGGTAACACGTTTACTTCTAAGCAATCAGTTTAAAACAAAAACAAAACTAACAATGTCACAAAAACAGAAACAGTTTGCAAAGCATTTGTCACGAGAAAAAAAAAACAATACAAAAATTATGAAATTGGGAAAGGAGGGTCTAACATTGATCAGAAACCATGCAATTACCTAAAATATGTAAAAAGGCATACAAATCTATGTTACAAGGTTTAAATGTCAGGCATATTTGACCCTAAAAAAAACCCAGGAAAATTTGTACTGAGTTCAAGGGCTGACCTACATATTATGTTATGGCCCTCTGACAGCTTTTTTCAGCCTATGGCTATCTAATAACTATTTATATGGATGGTTAGTCTCAGATAGCGCCCCCAATGTTGGCCAACCATCCATTGGTAATCTCCACAGGTATTTGACCGTAAATCTTGAACAGGGTAGTGATCATCAAAATCATATCACTTACCGCTTTTGTTGCCTAGTTAGCACCCCCAATGTTGGCTAACCATCCAGTTTTGAGAGAGCCGAATTTGGAGTAGAGGGAGTAGGGGGCGGTGTGTGACTTGTGCAGAAGGGGCGGAGTTGAAGGCTGGTCCTGGTGAACTACAGAGGGCGCTGCTGACTGCAATGTGACCAAGCACACGGAAAAAAAGAAGTGTTATATAACACTGTATTTTGGGGTTGACTGCATACAATTTAAGCTGATAATTTAACCACCTTCAAAATGAGTGGCTCCTAGGTGGAATTCAGTTTTGTGATGCACTCATTTTCCAATAGATAGAGTCCCTATATGAAAGTGGAAAAAACTTAAAAGTCTCTAACCTCATGTTGAAACGGTGTAAAATGCCCTTGTGTCTGATACCTCTCCCAGTGCATTTTTTGGGCAAAAACCAACAATTTCCAATGACGTCACATTTCAAAAATGGGTCTGTACATTTTTTGTGTACAGGATTTTTTTTCAGTTTTAGTTCATTCCTAAATTTTGTTGATATTCAAACAAAACGGAACTGAATTTGACCTTTTGAATGGTGCAAAAATTCCTCTTTGGAATGTACAGACCCATTTGTTGTTGATATCCAATGAAGTCATGTTTAAAATTTACATCTGAAAGAGTATAAAATAACATGACATTTAAAGTTAAAGACTTTTTTTCCACTTTCATAAGGACTCTATCTATTAAAAAAATGAGTCCATCATAAAACTGACTTTGACCTTGGAGCCCCCTCTTTAAGTTTCTCCCATCGAGGCGCTCTTTACCAAGAAAAACTTCCTTGCTCTTATCACCAAGTTCACATTCTCCTTACCTGTGGTAACGGCCTGGGCAATGACCTCGGTAGGGATTGCGATGAGCTTGTGCTGAGTGGGAGCAGAGTGAAACGTCCCTGGCTATTGGACAGGGGAAGAATGTTATGCTGCTCCTGGTACCCCGATGGTACAGCACGATGTGAAGAATACAGGTGCTTCTCTGGGTTCGCTAGCGCACCCAACAGCATCTACCAGGGAGGGAAAGGGCAGTAATATTCAAGGGATTAGCAGGGATGAGATTTGCCGAATGTGAACATTCCTGAAAATGGCTTGCAGCCCTGGGACCCACCCTTATTCTAGACCCAGATCCTCCCTGATGTTAGAATTCAGGAGGTTTACAGACTCTGTCAATCACCAGAAATACAAAACTACAGACTTGGACACAATGTGGACAATTTCTTTCGCCATTTGGTGACTGCTTTACATCCTTTCAAGAAATTTTGAAGGCTCAAGGAGATTTTGAGAAAATTCTGAAATCAGGAAAAATCTCGTGCCTGGATTAGGTCTTTTTTTTGGGGGGGAGAGTAAACTCTTTCCCATCCTCTAGTTTTTCAGTAAACACACCATTTCATCAATCTGTGAAATTAACTGGTCACGTTTTACTAAAAATTTGAAAAATGAAAATGCAGCTCATACATATGCTTATTCAGACTGCTACAATAGAAATAAGCAATGGTGATTTTTTTTTTTTTTGGGGGGGGGAATCTTCTAACGCTATTTGTATTTTCTATGTTTTGACAATATTTCAGACAGTATTTCAGACTATTCTTCTGGGGGATACGGTATCGGTATGAACTTCAAAATCTGTGGGCTTTTAGATTGTGACCAGGGCAGTGTCTGAATTGATGGCTTCGGCAGTGGCTACAGCCAGATCGCTGAAAAGGCTTTTCCTTCCAACAGTGTCAACAGCCATAGCCGTAGCCAAAGCCAAAGCAAAAGCCAAAGGTTGCTTGATTTGGGCACAGCCTAATCATGATTTTACCCCAACGATTACCAAACCTGTACTCTATTTATAAGACAACCAATTACACCCGTATTCTTCAGCCCCTCTTTGGCCTCCGCAACATTGAACTCAAGATTCTGAATGAGTCTAAAAAGAGTCGGGACAATTTAGCCCTTCCAGCCTTGGTTTGGATGCACTGATTGGAACAGGTGGGATGGGAGGCTTGAAAATATTGCTGACCATTTAATGCCAAAAGTGTCATTAGGTGTTCTTTGCGATTGAGGTGAAAATACGCTCATACATTTCAATATTGTAGCGTGCATCGTGCATGCACTCACGGATAGGGACAACAGGCGGTGGAAACAACGATCAAAATCAGTCATTACTGGGTGTAATCCCCCACTCCAGACACTTAGTCCTTTGGTCTGACAAACCAGGATTACAAGAGCTCGATAGACTGCCACGACTGTCTCCAATTATTCTCAGCTCGGAGGCAAGTGCAATATTCTAGCATGCCGGCTTGAGCAAAGAGGGATTTCTTTCAAATTTTCTCCACAGAGAAAAGTAAATTTCATTGCATTTTATGCGAGTGTTTGCTGTCTTTACTTTGTTTAATAGTCATGGTTTCATTTTGACAATGATAAAATAACTTGGTTCCGAACAAAAAAAAATACTTTCGGCAGTACCCGGTAGAATGGCTTCTGGCGCCAACTGAACTAAGATATTGACAAGATAGGGAGACCGCCAACATTAGGGCTGGATAGCTCAGTTGGTAGAGCCTTGGTACGTAAAGCCGGTGGTCGCAGGTTCAAATCCCGCTCCAGTTTGTTCACCCCAAAATTGATTACAAAATTTACCCAGTCAGATTCCCTTCAGGTTTATTGCTTGAAAATAAATACTGTTGGTGGTACGGGCAACATTTTGAAAACCCTGATTCCAATTGATTAATAAGGTCCTTACCGTGCATCTCTGGGAATGCCTACTGAGATTGGTCTGTAGGTGAGGCAGGAAGACATCCAGGTCAAAGGGATCAATTGCATTCTCAAGGCGGTCAACTAACTTCTGTACATCTTCAGTAGTCTTCTGCAAGATGGAAGTTAACATAGCTCTTATCACCCCCTGGACTTCTTAAAGGGTGGGCACAACATCGGTAAGATTGAAAATGTAAGTGTTTACAGATTTGCACATAACTTACAAGGCATAAAGATGGACATGGTAGAAAAGGTCTCTTGAAATAAGTTTGCTTAAAATGCCACTGTTTTTGAGACACGAGTGACAGAACTTGTTTTGATCTAGTGAGTCCAAAACCCCATATTGGAAAACAGAGAAAACATCCCAAGTTTTTTCCCGCACTATTTTGGTGTGACTCCGAAGATCGATTGAGCTTCAACTTTCACAGGTTTGTCATTTCATGTATTGACCCATTTCACCTGACGTCATCATCACAATAATCTTGGTGGTCAATGTCACTGAGTTATCAAGTAAAGAGCGCATTTTAGGGGATGCGGCGTTTACACATAAACCTATTGACCACGAAAATGGTGAGCGTGGCAGAGTCGGGGCGTGTGACGTGCGTGCAAGGGGTCAATATGCTGGGTCACATAAAGTGTGGAAACTGGTCTTTGTCAAGTACCAATGTTGTCTACATGTGCTCGAATTCGTTCCTTTGTGGAGTCCTATAACAAAAGGGAAGCGCAAGAACAATTGGTCTCCACAGGGTAATTCTAAAGAGAGGGATGCTCCACGAGGAAATTTGTGTACAAAGTCTCTTGAGAAAATATTAATTACAGGGAAAAAGGAAAGAACAATAGAGGTCTCCACAAGGATGCAAAAATGAGAATGGATGCTTTAAATGGAGAGTACAATGATGTTGTTCGGGCAAAATACACTAACTCTCATCATTTAGTTCTTTAAACACATCAAACAAACTAAATGTGAAAACAAACATCAAATTCAGTGTTAACGCTTTGGAGAAAACAATTACCTTTTGCCAGGGATTTAATAAAAATGTGTTTACACTCCTATTCTTGTTAAAATTTTCCATTGCGATTAACCATTTGAAACCATTGCTGCATGGGTTGGTTGTGTCTAATGGCAAAACTGTACATGTGTTGACTGTGATATCACATTGCGGGCTGGCATAGTTTTTCTAGTATTCAAAACCACAATGGATGATACTGAATAGGTTGGACTAGTCAAGTCTATGAAACAAGGCAATGGGATCAAAATCGCTGCAATTCACACTTCAATTTGAAATACTGATGTCGTTTCATTCAACAATCAGTGGCTGAAAAAATTAACTAGAACACAAAACTGATTTTATGGCAAATGAATTCCAGGATATCTGGGCACCACGTCATGGCTGTGCTTACTGCAGAAATTCACACTTAGTCACCATTCTCTGCTTACAAGCAGTGTAAGCAAAGAATGCTCAGTAGCGTGAAGTACGCGCGCACACGCAGAAATTACTTGCTAGCCTGTGAAATAGGCTTACTACGCTAAGCGCCAATTTTGTTGCTTAACTGTAAGCTTGGATTTTGTCGCTTACAGTAAGCAGTTCCCTGAAATTGGGGCCTGACCTGACCTTAATGACTCTTATTTTTCCCTCCCTTTTTTAACAAATCTTTTCTGCCGTGCTTTAAAAAAATATTGATATATATCCATAATTGCCTTGTATTGTTCATGTAATTTTGTAACTTTCTAATGGATTTTTAATTGAATCAATGTAAAAAAATTAGACGCAATTCAATCTTCTGATTGTGATGCCTTTAAATAACCCATTTGATATCGATCAGGGATAAGGTGGATGAAAATGAAAAAATCCACGAAACACTGGCCATACATAACCCACATCAATGGCAGCATTCTGTGTTTAAATGTAGATGGGGCAAGCACCTTGGTGTAGTCAAAATACAGTACAAGTACTGTGTTAAGGCTTTACAAGGGCTTGGATGTATGTAAATGACATTAAACAAAAAATAAATAAAAAAAAAACAAAAAAACAGTAAAACAATTCCATAGTAATTTTGTAAAATCCGGCAAAATCTCATCCCGGATCTATATACCTTAGTATTGTCTCCACATCCGGACATGACGTTGGCGATGAAACGGATATCAAATAAGAGTTGCAGAGACTCTGTCTGGATTAACGTCAGCCCAGAACCCTTGCTGCATCTGTCATCTAGGTACCGCTTGTACAGACCAAAGATACTTCTGCTGGTCTCTTGAATCAAGCCAGTCAGAATTTTTCTGCAACAACAAGGGATATAATCTAGTACGGTTTGCGGTGGCCACCATTGTACATATTTATGAATGGAATGTCCAAGCAAATTTCGTTCCGGTTTTTCCGATTTTACACGATTGCCAATTACATAAGACCTCTGCTGTGTGTTGCATTAGAGCTTGGCTTGTCAATGGGCCCTCAGCAGCGAACTGGCCTTTCTCATCTCTTAATTTCTTCCTAGAGGGCGCTCTCTCTGTGTCATGCTGACCGCTGATCCAACGTGGGCAAAAAATCCCAATGAGTCAATAGGCCTTATTTTTGACTGCAAGAGGGCGCCCTTTGGGGGTAGATTGGGGGTCAAACTATAGAAATAGTGTGGTAAACCTGATACAATTAGACTTCTAATATAGCGGATAATATACAACTTTTGAGGTTTTTTTTATTGACAGTTTTGTAATGTAATCAGCTTAAGAAATGTACTTGGTAAGTTTCAATTTTTTAATGTTTTGAAATATTTTCGTACTTTCAGAATGGAAATAGTATTGCGCCCTCTTGCTGTCAAAAATTCGGTTAATTGCATAAGAATGTCCACTTAGAAATTGTTTACTGTGTAAACTCATGAGTGACCAGTGTAATGTGATCGGTCAGCGCCATTTTTTTCAATGGTCAAACATGCTTCTTGTCAGGCCGTGTCTGGCAATTTTGTTCTTATATATCACTCTATATTTCTTCCAACAAACCTTTAGGCACTAACTACCTGCATAAGCATGGTTGGTTGGTTGTGAAGTATGAATCTGTCGGCCTCAGATCACTCCGCTGAAGGGATTCTGTAGAATTCGTGGAAGTTTGTTTTTATAGTTTGTTCTCTACGATCCAAATCAAGAAAATTTGTTTGTCAGTTGGAGCTTCCCAACCCCACTTTGCCACCAAAGTCCTTGAGGGTTCGTAACCAAAAGTTTTACTTTTGACTTCTTTGAACTCCAAACAGAGGAATAACCTTCAAAAAAACCTTACAAGTTGTCACATGCCCGATTGCTTCGTCCTTGAAAGGGCAAATGCACTAAGGCATTTCTTCCTGGAATAGGGCACCTCTATTAGGAAAGTTTAAAATTCTACTGGAACATTTTCTGGGGCACCAAGGCAATGACCAGAGGCAACAGAGGCAATAGACCTGTATCATGGTGCAGCCATCTTGATTTTCTCCCATTCAAACCAATGTAACCAAACCGAGGCTGGAAGGGCAGATAGTCTGGCTCCTTTTAGTACAATGAATATGAGCATCTATTATTGTTACTGGATACAGAGAACATGACCAAGATGGTGGCAGCATGATAAAGGTCTATTGCCTCTGTTGCCTCTGTGAAGTATCAGGCTTTTTTGTCATCATGCAACACATTATAGCAGTAAGATGGGTTATCTAATCTGGGCCACGACTTCCAGGGTGAATGTTTCAGGTCACTGCCGATCATAAAAACATGCACGCACTACAATGTGCGCTCCGAGTCAACAGCGTATTTGTGCACGGCAAACAAAAATCACTTAGGGTCTCAACAGTACCTTGAGAGGGCATGACCACCAACTCGATTGATTTCTTCACAGAGTGAGTACAACACTGTTTGCACATACCAGGATGCCTGCAAGTAAACACAGAATAATGTATTTGCATTTGTGGTTTAAAGGCGATCCGCAATCTGTACTCTTTTGAGTTTCTGAAACAACAAGTGAACCCGCTCAAGTGAAGCAAAGTCTCTGAAAAAGGTTCCCTTCCACTGGTTTAACTTAGGCCTGACAGTTTAAAGGTGCGATACGCATTCAGGCCTGATTGCTTCGTTCCTAAAAGGGCAAGGGCACCATGGCATTCAGCTCTTGATAAAGGACACCTCTATGAGGAAATTGTAAATTTGTACAGGAACATTTCAAGGGCACCAAGGCAATGACCAGGGGCCTCCGTGATGTATCAGGCCAGCGCATTGGTAAATTAGAAGAATCCAATCTAAAAGGACTCAAAATAGTCAATGGACCACTGGCCAGAGTCCAGTCTTTTTGTCATTTGGCCAGTAACAGGCCCACAACTGAACAAGTCCTACAGTCGGGTGTTTTTCCCCAACACATACTTTTGAAGATATGTTTATGTAATCTTGCCTCCTCCTAAAAGTTAAGTAAATGAAAAAAATATTTGATGTCTTGCAACAAATATTTCTGTATTTTTTTTCGTAATCCCCTTCTATGAACAAAAGGACAAAGGTCCATGATAAAAAAAAAAAAAAAACTCTCAATGGCCACAAAATGCGAACATAGTCACGACCTTTTTTTTGTCCTTGTGTGGGTGAAACAAAGCATTAGACGGCGTGTGTGTCGTCTGTGTATGCTCTGCAGTTGAAAGACCGGGTGACCTTCGGTCCGGTGGTCCGAAATTAAATAAATGTGTCTGAAGACGGCTTCCGTTTTCAGGCAGGGGAAACATTTGCATGTGTTCATGTTAACTGGTGTCAACTGGTTAAATAAGTAAAGATTAACATAAAACTTTTTATGTTTTTTTTTTACCTGCACAGGAAGACGGATCTGAGACGTGACCTTCTTACCGGCCTCGGATTCTTCTTGAATCTCAATGACGTCCCAGTGCTATCAAGAATAAGCAATATGCGTCAATATTATCATGGTAACTTCAAACACTGATTTAGTCATAAGCCAGTGTTAATGTTTTGAAGTTTGTAACAAAGCACTTGTTATCAAGCGTGGTACAAAAGTTGTTCCAAAAGACAGAAATATAAGAATAATAAAATTAATGGTTGTTAATTAAAAAATATTACATGGTTTTCACAAAAATTACCAACAACACATTAAGTATTGAAAACATGCAACTTACAAGATAAATCAAGCTGGACAAGAAAATAAATTAAGTACACTACAAAGCCTATAAAATAAAGTAAATCTAACACTACAAAGAACATTAAACAAAAAGAAGGTAAAATTAAACATATACAAAGCACTTTTAATTAAAACCAATATTAAAAAGAAAAGTCTTTACTTTGTGCTTAAAATGTCAATGGATTAAGAGTGTTAAAGCAACAATAAAGCAGATTTTATATTAAATGGATGAAAAAAAATACATGTCTTGTCTTTAATATATCAAAAATACATCATGAATATTGCACAAAATATGGTAGAACACCGATAAACATGTAAAAAAATAAGATGGTACTCATGCATATTTATTCAATCATACTATGCACCATGTCAACTTGTTTCGAGTGACCTTGTCATTATTTTTTTCTTTTCTTTTTACTTTATTCATTATTTATTATTTATTTATTTATGTTTTTTTGTTTGTTTTATATATATATTTTTTTGGGGGGGAGTAAGGTGACTTACTGTTGCTGCTTTTAATGAAGCCTCGACACTAGAATCCATCAAGAACTTGCTGAAATCTGCTACAACTCTGGATGATGTAAAATCGCTCCAGATTCTGAAGATGTATCAAGATAAAGTCACACATGTTGGAATGAATTGATAGCATGAGTTCCATACATTGTTTTATAACAGAGTTATAGTTGGGCTAACACAACTGTTACAAATGGAATGAGAATATTGTTTCAGTTTTTTTGGTTTTACCCGTACACCGGTGTGTTGTAATCACTGGCAATGTTTAAGAAAGCTCTTGAGACAGATCGTTTTCTGAAATATCAGTACGGTTCTATGCCATGTGATGTGAAACCAACAATGCTTAACCAGCTGCCGATGGGATTCTTTCATTTTTTTTCCTGTCCCCCTGGCGGGATTCTTTGCCGGAATCTGTTTTCTTTGAGGGTACTGCTGGCACAAAGAAACCCCGACTTGACACTGCCAAGAGAACAAATATTCTCTTTATTGGATCGTCCGTTTTGTTTTCTCGACCGAGAACATGTCAAATCATGCACCAACATGCATGGCAGTTTGCTAGAGACTTAAAGAGGATGGACCATGGTGATTGATGTTGACGTTACTGTTTAGTTTTCGGTTTTTTATAATTATTGCATCGGACAAACTTCTCTTTTGTGACATTATATTGACAAAAGAAGTGATATTTGCAGGGAGTTTTTACTCCTTTAACTAGCCCGCTGCCTAAATTTATCAAAATCCCGGAAATAAGGGTAGCAAACAAATCATGACGTCACTGCAAGTACTGAATCCCCGGATGGTCTGCACTGAGCAATGCTTCAATGAGTAACAACACACAGCCGTTTGACAGAGGAGTACTTCCTGCGACTTCACTATTCTTTAGAATTTCTGGAGACAACTTTCAGGCACCGACTGCTGTTGTTTTGATTTTGGCTCGAGGCGGGGGGGGGGGGGGGGGGGGGGTGAAAAGAAGCTCGGAACTGCCTTTGTAAACGCCTAACCACGCATTCTAAATCCTGTCACCATTTTATGGTGGTAGATATAGGTGTATTTAGGGATGTAAAACTTTTTTTAAAGAGAGACTTCTAGCGTGGCCCATCCTCTTTAACTGTACATGTCATGGGGCCCCACACCCTCTGCTAAGTGCAACACAGTGTAGCAGAGTATGGGATTTGGGTTGGCTGCTCGATGCAACAAAATACAACAACCTTTACCATCTGGTGCATTTCGTTACATTTGGCATGGGTTATGGGTCAAAATGCATCCCTTGGTTTCATTACCAGAAAGACAAAATACCTGTATGCATCTTGACTGCACTGAAGGAGTAGTCCCTTCAGTTTAGCCCACTCAGTTTCCTCATGACTCTGTGATCAAAAACAATCAATCAATCAATCAATCAATCAATCAATCAATCAGACTCAATCATTATCATAACCACTTCAGGTTTTGCATGGTGGGGGGGGGACTAATTTTCCTATCCGGTTTACAGCACACTACGGAGATAGTCTCAACATTGCCCCATGTGATCACAAAGAACACTATTTATCTTACATACATCATCTTCATTTCAAGAGTTCTTCTCATGAAGACAAGTGTTTGATACCTGAAACCATTTTAATTGAATTAAATTTGTTGCTTAATACGTTATTTAAACAAGTGTACAATAGAAATTATGGCTGCTCTCAGGCTTAGGAAGACATAAAAATACAATAGAACAGGTATTAGAGTTGAGAAATACAGCAATCTAATATTTAACATTACCCACTAGTAATAATTCTAAAAGACACTCGGAAAACTGATTAAAACAACTTCATAAATAAGTGAACATTCACAAAAGAGAGATCTCACTGAAGAGCTGACAGATTACCTCATGTCACATTGTCTACAAAATGACAACATTTCAGTCGGGCGGAGGAACATCTATGGACATTTTTATTTTATAATTATCATTCATTCATGTCAGGTTTTTGTGAGGAATCTTAAAACTGAAAGATTGCACAACAAATCACAGATCAACTACTTACATCTGTCGTTTTGCTTGTAGTTCGCTTCCCCATCAGTTTGCTTCTTAGCCAGCTGGTTGGCAATTAAAGTAATCAAGAATCAAGAGATGAGTTTGGAGACTGAACAAAGAATGAATAAACAACAATAACAACAATAACAACAGCAACAGCAGCAACAGCAGCAGCAGCAGCAGCAGCAACAACAACAACAGCAGCAGCAGCAGCAGCAGCAGCAGCAGCAGCAGCAGCAGCGACAACAACAACAACAACAACAACAACAACAACAACAACAACAACAACAACAAGACAGGTAAGTATGTTTTTAAAATGTCCATGGGACGCCGTTGGTTGACGTGTATACCCGCCTGGAATGTTTTTTTGTGGAGACAAAACGTACTGGAATTCACACTCGAAATCTCCCTTTTACTGAGGACAATTTGTAATCTTTGATTCCAGACCTCCGTCCTTTATTTTGACAAACAAGGATTAGGAGAGATCGATAGGCTGTATCCGTTGTTTTCGGCATGGGAGGCAAGTCCAAGATTCCAGCATGACATAAATCAGCCAAGGGTTGTGACTGAGGGTCTGACCAATTCCAGGTGAACACTTACACAATTTCCGCTAGTATTGTGATTTTCATAACAATACCATGGATGACAGTCCAACCACAAACACAAGGAAGCCTGCAAAAATACTGGTCAACATCTACATCTACCAGCCTCATCTACATCCACCAACATCTACATCCAGAAGCCAAGCATCACTGATTGACTGTCTTGGGAATCACTTATCACTTCACTGGAGGTCAGGGAGGAATTTGTGAAGGAAACACCTACTCTCTGAGTAGTTCTGTCAAAAACTGATTTCAAATTAGTGAAGTCTTCAGCAGAGCCCGTTAATAAATTCACATCTACTGAAAACCATACCACAAACCAGTGTTAGACAGAGCAATCGCCACAAACTACCCTCCATCATACCTAAAAAACACACCAAAGCATCCAAACACGTACCATGGTATTACCTACAAAAATTCTCCACAGAAGCCTAAACACAAAGGTTTCACTGCTTCTCACCCAACTCACCCTCAATGAATACAAGCATCAAGCTAAGGCAGTGGATACAAGACTAAAAACTTCAAGGAGACAGGCATGAAACAAAATTGTGACAGGCTTCCAAGGAGCAGAATCACAGACTGCAACTCTACTTCACAGAAGCCTAAACACAAAGGTTTCACTGCTGCTCACCCAACTCACCCTCAATGAATACAAGCATCAAGCTAAGGCAGTGGATACAAGACTAGAAACTTCAAGGAGAGAGGCATGAAAAAAAATTGTGACAGGCTTCCAAGGAGCAGAATTACAGACTGCAACTCTACTTCACAGAAGCCTAAACACAAAGGTTTCACTGCTGCTCACCCAACTCACCCTCAATGAATACAAGCATCAAGCTAAGGCAGTGGATACAAGACTAAAAACTTCAAGGAGACAGGCATGAAACAAAATTGTGACAGGCTTCCAAGGAGCAGAATTACAGACTGCAACTCTACTCACAGAAGCCTAAACACAAAGGTTTCACTGCTGCTCACCCAACTCACCCTCAATGAATACAAACATCAAGCTAAGGCAGTGAATACAAGACTAGAAACTTCAAGGAGACAGGCATGAAACAAAATTGTGACAATCTTGCAAGGAGCAGAATTACAGACTGCAACTCTACTCACAGAAGCCTAAACACAAAGGTTTCACTGCTTCTCACCCAACTCACCCTCAAAGAATACAAACATCAAGCTAAGGCAGTGAATACAAGACTAGAAACTTCAAGGAGACAGGCATGAAAAAAAATGGTGACAGGCTTCCAAGGAGCAGAATCACAGACTGCAACTCTACTTCACAGAAGCCTAAACACAAAGGTTTCACTGCTGCTCAACCAACTTGCCCTCAATGAATACAAGCATCAAGCTAAGGCAGTGGATACCAGACTAAAAACTTCAAGGAGACAGGCATGAAACAAAATTGTGACAGGCTTCCAAGGAGCAGAATTACAGACTGCAACTCTACTTCACAGAAGCCTAAACACAAAGGTTTCACTGCTGCTCACCCAACTTGCCCTCAATGAATACAAGCATCAAGCTAAGGCAGTGGACTCAAGACTAAAAACTTCAAGGAGACAGGCATGAAACAAAATTGTGACAGGCTTCCAAGGAGCAGAATTACAGACTGCAACTCTACTTCTCGGAAGCCTAAACACAAAGGTTTCACTGCTTCTCACCCAACTCACCCTCAATGAATACAAGCATCAAGCTAAGGCAGTGGATACAAGACTAAAAACTTCAAGGAGACAGGCATGAAACAAAATTGTGACAGGCTTCCAAGGAGCAGAATCACAGACTGCAACTCTACTTCACAGAAGCCTAAACACAAAGGTTTCACTGCTGCTCACCCAACTCACCCTCAATAAATACAAGCATCAAGCTAAGGCAGTGGATACAAGACTAGAAACTTCAAGGAGAGAGGCATGAAAAAAAATTGTGACAGGCTTCCAAGGAGCAGAATTACAGACTGCAACTCTACTTCACAGAAGCCTAAACACAAAGGTTTCACTGCTGCTCACCCAACTCACCCTCAATGAATACAACCATCAAGCTAAGGCAGTGGATACAAGACTAAAAACTTCAAGGAGACAGGCATGAAACAAAATTGTGACAGGCTTCCAAGGAGCAGAATTACAGACTGCAACTCTACTCACAGAAGCCTAAACACAAAGGTTTCACTGCTGCTCACCCAACTCACCCTCAATGAATACAAACATCAAGCTAAGGCAGTGAATACAAGACTAGAAACTTCAAGGAGACAGGCATGAAACAAAATTGTGACAATCTTGCAAGGAGCAGAATTACAGACTGCAACTCTACTCACAGAAGCCTAAACACAAAGGTTTCACTGCTTCTCACCCAACTCACCCTCAAAGAATACAAACATCAAGCTAAGGCAGTGAATACAAGACTAGAAACTTCAAGGAGACAGGCATGAAAAAAAATGGTGACAGGCTTCCAAGGAGCAGAATCACAGACTGCAACTCTACTTCACAGAAGCCTAAACACAAAGGTTTCACTGCTGCTCAACCAACTTGCCCTCAATGAATACAAGCATCAAGCTAAGGCAGTGGATACCAGACTAAAAACTTCAAGGAGACAGGCATGAAACAAAATTGTGACAGGCTTCCAAGGAGCAGAATTACAGACTGCAACTCTACTTCACAGAAGCCTAAACACAAAGGTTTCACTGCTGCTCACCCAACTTGCCCTCAATGAATACAAGCATCAAGCTAAGGCAGTGGACTCAAGACTAAAAACTTCAAGGAGACAGGCATGAAACAAAATTGTGACAGGCTTCCAAGGAGCAGAATTACAGACTGCAACTCTACTTCTCAGAAGCCTAAACACAAAGGTTTCACTGCTGCTCACCCAACTCACCCTCAATGAATACAAGCATCAAGCTAAGGCAGTGGACACAAGACTAAAAACTTCAAGGAGACAGGCATGAAACAAAATTGTGACAGGCTTCCAAGGAGCAGAATTACAGACTGCAACTCTACTTCACAGAAGCCTAAACACAAAGGTTTCACTGCTGCTCACCCAACTTGCCCTCAATGAATACAAGCATCAAGCTAAGGCAGTGGATACAAGACTAGAAACTTCAAGGAGAGAGGCATGAAACAAAATTGTGACAGGCTTCCAAGGAGCAGAATTACAGACTGCAACTCTACTTCACAGAAGCCTAAACACAAAGGTTTCACTGCTGCTCACCCAACTCACCCTCAATGAATACAAGCATCAAGCTAAGGCAGTGGATACAAGACTAGAAACTTCAAGGAGAGAGGCTCGAAACAAAATTGTGACAGGCTTCCAAGGAGCAGAATTACAGACTGCAACTCTACTTCACAGAAGCCTAAACACAAAGGTTTCACTGCTGCTCACCCAACTCACCCTCAATGAATACAAGCATCAAGCTATTAGGCAGTGGATACAAGACTAGAAACTTCAAGGAGACAGGCATGAAACAAAATTGTGACAGGCTTCCAAGTAGCAGAATTACAGACTGCAACTCTACTTCACAGAAGCCTAAACACAAAGGTTTCACTGCTGCTCACCCAACTCACCATCAATGAATACAAGCATCAAGCTAAGGCAGTGGATACAAGACTAAAAACTTCAAGAAGAGAGGCATGAAACAAAATTGTGTCAAGCTTCCAAGGAGCAGAATCATAGACTGCAACTCTACTTCACAGAAGCCTAAACACAAAGGTTTCACTGCTGCTCACCCAACTCACCCTCAATGAATACAAGCATCAAGCTAAGGCAGTGGATACCAGACTAAAAACTTCAAGGAGACAGGCATGAAACAAAATTGTGACAGGCTTCCAAGGAGCAGAATTACAGACTGCAACTCTACTTCACAGAAGCCTAAACACAAAGGTTTCACTGCTGCTCACCCAACTCGCCTTCAATGAATACAAGCATCAAGCTAAGGCAGTGGATACAAGACTAAAAACTTCAAGGAGACAGGCATGAAACAAAATTGTGACAGGCTTCCAAGGAGCGGAATTACAGACTGCAACTCTACTTCACAGAAGCCTAAACACAAAGGTTTCACTGCTGCTCACCCTACTTGCCCTCAATGAATACAAGCATCAAGCTAAGGCAGTGGATACAAGACTAGAAACTTCAAGGAGACAGGCATGAAACAAAATTGTGACAGGCTTCCAAGGAGCAGAATTACAGACTGCAACTCTACTTCACTAAAGCCTAAACACAAAGGTTTCACTGCTGCTCACCCAACTTGCCCTCAATGAATACAAGCATCGAGCTAAGGCAGTGGATACAAGACTAGAAACTTCAAGGAGACAGGCATGAAACAAAATTGTGACAGGCTTCCAAGGAGCAGAATTACAGACTGCAACTCTACTTCACAGAAGCCTAAACACAAAGGTTTCACTGCTGCTCACCCAACTCACCCTCAATGAATACAAGCATCAAGCTAAGGCAGTGGATACAAGACTAAAAACTTCAAGGAGAGAGGCATGAAACAAAATTGTGACAGGCTTCCAAGGAGCAGAATTACAGACTGCAACTCTACTTCACAGAAGCCTAAACACAAAGGTTTCACTGCTGCTCACCCAACTTGCCCTCAATGAATACAAGCATCAAGCTAAGGCAGTGGATACAAGACTAGAAACTTCAAGGAGAGAGGCATGAAACAAAATTGTGTCAAGCTTCCAAGGAGCAGAATTACAGACTGCAACTCTACTTCACAGAAGCCTAAACACAAAGGTTTCACTGCTGCTCACCCAACTTGCCCTCAATGAATACAAGCATCAAGCTAAGGCAGTGGATACAAGACTAGAAACTTCAAGGAGAGAGGCATGAAACAAAATTGTGACAGGCTTCCAAGGAGCAGAACTACAGACTGCAACTCTACTTCACAGAAGCCTAAACACAAAGGTTTCACTGCTGCTCACCCAACTCACCCTCAATGAATACAAGCATCAAGCTAAGGCAGTGGACTCAAGACTAGAAACTTCAAGGAGAGAGGCTCGAAACAAAATTGTGACAGGCTTCCAAGGAGCAGAATTACAGACTGCAACTCTACTTCACAGAAGCCTAAACACAAAGGTTTCACTGCTGCTCACCCAACTTGCCCTCAATGAATACAAGCATCATGCTAAGGGTGGTTCTGGGAAAATGTTGGGAACACTGGATCGAACTGGATTCAAATGAGCTCACTACACACACTCCCAACAAAAAGCTGCTCGCTTTTCACATACAGGCTCTAATCCTAGACGATTCATGATGTACATGTCCTTCAGGTCAATTTTTTTCTAACAGAGAAAGTCGCATTAGAAAAAGGTCTCAACTTTGTTTCCAACTCCAGTTAAATCTGCCCGAAAACATTTTTTGAGCGACTGCAAATACCTCCCAAGAAAAAACAATTGTGGCAGCCTGTTGATCTTTTGTAATCCTGGCTTGTCAGACTGAAAGGGTAAAAGCCTGGAAGTGGAGATGCAGCGCATCACCCTCAGTGCATTCGAGGTGCACGCTACACAATTAATGGGAGACTTTTGGACGGTCCTTTTTCACAGTTCTCACCAGTTTGAACTATGCGCACAATACTGAGCATGTGCGCGCACGCTCAGAACTGTAAAAAAGGACCGTTGTGTCTGCTACCACCAGCGTCTCAAAAGTGTCCCATTGTCCAGACGTGTTACTACATCAACTGCTGATGTACTAGTACCACAAGGAACTCTCCAGGCATGCAATTAGGTCAAACCCAGAACCTATAAAATACGGCTTTACCAGGCCTTCGTTTCTGTGTTCTTGAAAAATGGCACGTGCATACCAGTTATTTGTAGTGAAGTGGTTAACAATCTTCAAAGGCAAAAGGTTAAATGAAAGTGGTGTTTGTAATGTATTACTGTAGGACTCATGCAAGTCTATTGTTGTCATCACGAGATCACTGAGCGCCGCCATGATTGTTTAAGTCTGTTCATGCAATACACTCAGTACCGGAGAATAACCCAGGATCGACTTCAGTTCTCTTTCTATAGTGTGCTATTACGTCTATCAAAGTATACTTAGTAGTCTACTACAGTGTTTTTGACACAAGAGTCTACACCAAATCATGTCATTGCCACTAAGAAGATCTGAAAAAAATCATCAAAAAATTCCATCCACTGACTCAACAGTCAGACAGGTTCTTCTACTCTTGCCAATTACCCCAGTCAAAAAGATAAAACTGCGAATATAATACTCAGACACAGACCCCACCCATAAAACATATGTACAGCGACCTTTACAGTTTTAATTATTTCGAGTCAACAGTAGTGGAGTGTCACTGAATTGGACAGCGCCGTCACTTATTTATCATAGACTACTCACTCTATTAAGTGGCTGGCTTTATTTGTCTTACCTTTGAGGTTCGGGTTTACCTGGGCTGGATTCAGGCTTAGATATATTAGCAACCTTCTGCAGATTAGGACAGAGCTCAGCAATAGCCAAACACAGACGGCCCAACAGCAATGCCCTGCAGGAGGTCAAGAAAAACATGTGGATAAATAACACCCATTTCAGACTGGCACTACAGAGTCACGCCGAACCAAATTATTGAATTAAGTACATGAAAAGTTTGACGTCTGGAACAGTTAGGAGCGACTAGACGAGCTAGAAGTCGAAAGATCGCCTGTTGCAGTCAGTCGGAACGACTCTGGAGCGTCTTGGGTTCAGACGCGGATCTTGTAATGAGCCCAACCTTATGCAAATTTATGTTAATTAAGTCCTAATCTATTTGGTTTGGCGTGACTCTGGAAGGCTCTGGAAAAAGCAAACATATTCTGACAAAAGGGTGACTGATATAACATTATACCACAGGACTTGTCGTCACTAGTGGGTGTCTAAGCAAAGGCAGTGAGGGGAAATACCCCAACTCCTCCATTTCCTTCAAAATACACAAAGCTGCCTTGTTCAGCAATGTCCGTATATCGTCTTATAAGGTGTAAATCAACACAACTTTAATTGTAAAGTTAATTTAAAAACTTGTTTACACAACAATTCATATTAAGGCACGATATTTAGCCCTTAAAAAAAATTAGGAAAATCTTTTGAAGTACAAGAGCTGACCTACATGTTCATATGGTATAGGCTTATAGACATTTCAGGCTATTTAATAAGAATTTTACTGATTTTTCTACGGCCAAAAAATAAATAAATCTGAATCAGACTAAAGTAGGAAGAATATCATGCCTGCATATTTGAGTCCAACTCAACTGAGCACTAACAGACAAGTCTGGTTCCTGACCAACACAGCTAGGAAGTATCATGAAACGAGGCAAAGAAGTATGGAGACTACCAAAGAATGGAAGAGTCTTGTGTTACCTGTCGACGACATTGGAGCTTTGTTTCATCTGCCCAAGGTGAATGGAAGAATCCAACTGAGATTTAGTCTCCTCTAACTGCTTCTGGAAGAAACTCAACATTCTGGGGAGAAATACCACAAAACAGATTTAAAGTAAGTAATGGAACCTTCAGGAACTCCTACAATTAAATGATTGCAAAACTATATTCAATCTATATTGCATCGGCTCACTGCAAGGATTTTGGCCCTCACTCAATAAAGTTACACAAAAAACAAAATTCATGTGTGATGTTTTGTGAAACTTGTGACTGTTTTTTGACACTTTTGTGACTGTTTTATGAACGCTGTTGGAAGACATGATCTGTGCAACTTTGCGTAACAAATCTGGGCCCAATGGGAAACTTTTAAGGCCACAAAGTCAAAGTGCTGAATTTATTTGGGAAAAATATGAAAAAAATATGCAATAGCCGGAAAACTAGCATCCTCGATTATTCCCTGGTTTGAAAATAAGATTCTCTTATCCAATCATACTGTGCAAAATGCAGTCTCCCATCTTCGTCTCATACAGCGACAGATGTTGTTCATCGAAAAATAAAAAGTGTGGATAGAAAAATGTGTTCAGGCTCCCAAAAATTCTGGGGTGTTTTGTTTTGTTTCCAATGATTAGGGGTTCAGGATGGTGCACTTACCGCTGCAGGCACGCTGTACATGATATCTGCAGGAAGCTGTGAAGAGTAACAGAGTCAGCTAGTTTATCAAACGGCTTGGTCGCTTTCACTGCCTTCTCGCTGCTCAAAAGTTTCTCCTGGTCTTGGATTGCTGTGTAGTGGGTCATGTCATCTAGGAGCGACTTCAGTTGGCTGTCCAACGTAGAGCAGATACTGTATATAAAGTGTGATACAAAGAAATAATGGTGCAAGATTTATATTCAACACGACATGCTTATTTTGTGGTGAACAAAGAAAAATTGACTGGGGCAGGATTTGAACCCGATGGTGCTGTCAATTGCTGCAGTCCCTGGGTCAGAATACGCTGAGTACACTCGGATTACCACATAAGTGATCTTCTAACTGAGCTTTACAGCCCTAATATTGCAATCTCCATATTGTCAAAATCTTTGTTCGGGGTGTGCCAGTCAGAAGCCTTTCGACCTGAAACTGGCATCGAGCCAGGTATCACATCCTAAGTATACGATACATACATAGAGCTCTTATGTATATAACTCAATGGATATAACCTTGGAAGTGGCAGGACAGGGATCGCCTGAAGGGAATGGGACTTTTTAATTTCACATAACGTCGTGTGCCCGGCAAAAGGACGTAGGAGAAAGTTCCCGGTAAAAAGGATGTAAACAATTTATGTTAAAATTTGTGTCAGAAGAATCATGACAGGGAAAGTTTGGTCAATTTGTTGCCATGCAAAAGTCATTCTAGAAAGATTAAATTCTGCATGGGGAATGGGAAAACATGTCTTCAGGATAATTCTAGCAAAAAAAATTTTTTTTAAAAAGACATATTTTTCATGTCGGGAGCCATTTTGTTGCTTACGTCCTTTTGTTACTGGGACGAGCTACTTTATGTTCCCGGCAAAAAGGCGTAAGGCCTTACTCCCTTTTGCCGGGCACACAACGATATTAAGCAACAAACTACAAGGGAAACTGACTGGGTAAATTATAATTAAATTTTGCGGTGAACAACGAAAACTTGACTGGAGCAGGATTTAAACCTGCCGAATCTAGTATTACATTTAAGGCAGTATCTACAAGTGATTTCACTGTGGTTGGAGTTCATGATATTAACAAAAAATTACCCTTGCGTTCTTGGAGTGAATGCCCTTGCCTTCAGGTACAGCCCTCCAGGTTCAACAGACTCTTTAGTGAATGCCCCTCTCCCCTTCCAGGCAGATGGGCTAGGGGTATCACTGGGCGCTTCAGCCCATATGTAGGCAGCTACATCCCTATCGGCCGACACAGTGTCTAGATCATTCAGGGCTTGCTGGGTATGCTTCTGGGTAGTGGTCAATGTCTTGTCTAAGGCGTCTTGGATGATGGCCTGTTGGAATTAAAATGATCTTTTCATAATCTTGGTTTTTCAAAAACTCTAACACTTTTTAGGGGTCTAGTCAAAATTGTTCTAAGACAGATAATTGAAAGGAGCTCCGTCGGATTATTTTCTACACAGACATGGGACACAGTTCTCTAGAACATAGACAGGCTATTGTTGATGCACCCCCCACCCCCAAGTGCTCTGCGGTGGACTGACTGATTAAATGTAGTTTAAACAAAGTTATGGTTTAGAGCAAGCTGGAATGTTTGGAGGTCAATTGGTGTGTAGTGTAGCTACACCCGACCTTGAAACCTCAAACCAGGCCTATGGAGACCCCTCCCCTTGCTTGTTTTTCAGTAGAACCATCCAAGTCTCTGCGACTTGTAAACAAAATACAGTCTCTGGAGGAAGCCAGGCGCTCTGCACTTCTTCCATGGTTTCTCTAATAATGCGATTACAAACAAGGCGAATCAACAGTGGGTGATAAAACTTGTCCCGGACTGTTTTTCCCCCGCTGGATTTCCTAGACTAGTTTTGACACGGTCCCTTTCAGGAATTGTACATGATTGGTAGTGGTTCCAAAGCATTTGTCTGTGGCAGAGTCTATTTACCTCGGCTAGGGCTATACGCCAAGCACTCCATGCATGACATCACAATGGTACAAATTGTCATAAATGGTGCCCAGATAAGAATTCATGTACAAAACACATACAATTTGACATAATTACATCACATTTGAGACATGGGCTACAATTTGCACTTACAACAAATACCGGCGCTCTATATCCTTGCTGGCAACACTTACCTGCACTCTAGTTAGAAACAACGGTCTGATGAATTCACCCCACAATGACAGGTGCCTGTTGACCACACACTGACAGATGACCGACCAGCTAGCGTCTACATTATCCTGCATATGACAAGCAGTAGGGCTGAATAAGATTCTTTCTTTTTGTTTAGTCAGGGAGGTGCAGATCATTTGCCTTCCCTTGAGTTTGGGGTTTAATTTGAAAGAGCAAAAAAGAGTGCAAAATTTATACAAAGTATACTCTTGTGGTTTTACCCTTATACCAATGTGTGATAAGTACTGTGTACTCGGTACTTTGCGAGTCCTGCGAAGAAAAAAAACATAGGCTACTCGGACAGGATTCGAACCACCAATCCTGCATTCTAGAGTTAGATGTTATAACCACCAGCTAATTAGAATGATTACATTTTTAAATACTCTCAATTTTCATTCAAAAAATGAATGGAAAATGCAGGTGACTTTTTCCGTCCATTTTTGATTGAAATTTGACGGTGATTTAAAAAAGGAAAAAAAAACAATTAACAAAATGAATCAAATCAAATTATTTTCAGCATCAGCATGCATGTCCATTCACATGTTAAAACACTTTTGGGTGGTTTCAGGTACTTGAACAAAAGTTTGGAAAAACTGCTTAACATGTTTCCTGTCTTTATGCATTTATACCCTCCACTGATTTCTTAATCATGCCCACCTCGGTCAAAAGGTCCCACACAGCGTCTCGTATGGCGGCCAGAGCCTTCATAGATGTCACATGATTGAGCAGTTTGCTGACACCGTTGTGGACATCTTGTATGCATGTCTCGATCCACTGCTCCACGCTCTGCTGAAGGTAGGATGCGGCTATAGACGAACTGGGGGTGCTGGGCGACGGTCTGAAATCTATCGTTGGGAAAACAAAATGAAAAGGTTTAATTCATTGTAGCTTGGCTGCTTTAGAAGGCTTGTTATCAAGTTTTTTAAGGTAGTCACCCATTACATGTTCTTAAGGTTACTCAAGATGAGGGCTTAAAATTAGGGGTGCTGGTAAACAGAAAGAAGGAGTAGAGAATGCCCTTCGTAGATTGATGAGGAGTAAAATACTATCAGTGTCGAGACTTTGCATGGTGGGATTAGATATTTCTTGTAATTATTGCAAATTCAACCATGTAGAATATCTTTTTGAGAGTTGAGCTGGCTCTGTGAAGAGCTGTATTCGCAGCGTTTCAACCAGCGTGCTCTCGTCGTTTTCAGGAGTAAATAGTAATTCAACTCTTTGGTGAAAGGACAGACAACAGTAAAAAGATTGTGGGCATGCTGTAAAACGTAGGGTTTACAATGGACTCAGACTATTAACAAAGGTATGGGTGACTGTCAGATTGGGGGGGGGGGCATGCAAAGGTATGGAATACAATGTCAGGTAAGGAGGGCATCGAAATAAACTAAGGCAGTAGTGTACTTACTAATGACTGATACCGGGAGATGTTTTGTGAATGAGGCTGTTGCCATCTCACTTTGCAAGATACCCTTCTTATCTGTAAAAGACAGAGTAAAAGAATGGTAATTAGAACAATTTTTTTTTTTTAAATGGTCAATTTTATTCTAGAAGTTCAAGGACTATAAAGTTCATACCAGTACCAATCCTACAGAGAAATACTGTCACAGTAAAGAAAAAAAGCAGCTGAAGGACTGAAAATCACGGTTGTTTATTTTTGACTGCTGTATCAAAACATGCATATTAGCTATAAAGATATACGACTCATGCTCAAGCACATTTTACCTTCAAAATGAATTGATTCCATCAAATGAACTTTAAAAGAGCATGTTTTTTTTTTAAATTGAATAAAATTTATAACTTGCGTTTTGAACTTTTCGATGGCTATAAAAATATTGTTTTTGAAATAATTACCACGGCCAACCACCCTACCAGAAAATGCGTACCCAGAAGTCAGCTATATTACAACATTTTGCCTGCATTTTGTCTCTGTGTTGCAAGGCACCAAGCAAAAATTCAGCAGGCAGCGCTAAGAGTTTATTTATGATGCTCCACATACAAATTCTTTTTTTTAAATTAATTACTCTGTTATTATTTGTGGGTGGATTTTTTCATTCAATATCTCATTTGAAAGTTAATAACTTTGGTCATTACACAAAAATAGCAATTCAACATTCTGATTCAATTTTTTCGAGGTAAAAATGGTTTGAGCATGGATCGTATGTCTTTAAGTAAATCAATTTCCCCAACCCCGACAAAATGTTCCTTTTATGAAGACAGACGGAGCTAACTGAAAAAAAAATTCTTAGAGAACATCTTTTCTTGCAGCAAAAAAAAAATCCCTTTTATCACCCAATCGAATTGTATTTACATTTAAAAAAAGAGAATATTAAAGTTTTATTTTCAGACAAATCTAGCATCACCAGGATGTCTGGGATGTCAAGATTTCATTACTACTTACTAGAATGCTGGTCACTGGTCACATCTTGTAGAGTCCTCAGCAACAGGTTGCATTGGGCTGAGGATATAAACGTCAAACTCAATCTTAATCAAAGCATTAACAATTAGTTTCATCATCAAGTTAAATCAGCAAGAAGGTGCTCAATGTGCTGACACAGGAACAAGTACAAAAAGTGAAAAGGATTTACCAACAGTAGAAAAACAAACACAATTGTTTACATACATAATGACAGACCCCTACCCTCCCAACAAGTGCAGTGTGACTTCAGCACCCATCCTAAAGAACTACAAATAGTTTCACTAATAAAAGGCATTTATAGGGAACATTCCTACAGAGGCTTTCACAGCACTTAGAAACAATTAATAATAAAAAGCACAAGCAAAAAGACCAAGGGTTCTTGAAACGTAAAGTGACATACAACAACACATCTATACCCGACTGTTGGGCATAATGTTCAAGTTGGTTTAGGTTCAGTACCTCAAGATTACATCAGGCCAGGAATTACACGAAGGCCAAGACCTCTGTGGCCCTGGGTCTTGGCCTTGGTGCCCCATCAACAATTTCCCATAGACTTTAAGAATTCCCAATAGTAGTGCCCTTTGCAAAATGAAAATGGCCCTGCCCTCTTAAAGATGAAATTCCAGGCCCGTTGTATATGAGACTTGGATTCAGAGTAAACTGCTTTGATGAGGACTAAGATCCAGTGATATGAGACTTAAAGGACTTTTCTTCAGGTCTAGGGTGGGCTTGACTTGAAGTCTAGGCCTTGACTCACCTTCTTCTGGCTTGTCTTGCTGATGGTAGAACACTGCGTACATCTGCTTCACTGTCACACATATCAATTCAATAACACTGCATATCTGACCTTTCACACCCATACCTGCAAGAAACACAAGGCGAGTTCGCCGCTGTGATCAAGTGATACTCACAGGGATATATGTTTATTTCTTAACTTTGTCTTGTTTAACCAGGGTAGCCCCATCAGTTGTCTGAGAGATGTTCTCCCTGGGGGGGGGGCCTGGATAATAATAATAATAATAATAAAAATAATAATAATAATAATACGCAGTTCTTATATAGCGCATGATCACACCCGATGGGCTTCTCAAAGCGCTCAGTATTTTTTTTCCTGCAAGGTATGTGGAGTTACGTTTTGAAATATGAGACCTGTTCCTTTACATAGCACCATGTAACGGTTTACAAGGTGCTGTGGCGCAATCTGCAGCCGATCAAACCAGGCACACAAGGGTGAACCCCTTCTCCGGATACAACTCATCTAGTTGTTTTAATCTTTATTAAAACAAAGCTACAAATATCCCAGAAACCGTTACGACAACAAGTAAATATCTAAAATGAAACCATGAGCCTTTCACTCAGTATTCTGGTGATGAATTTGTCAGGTTTGATTAGTGTTAAAAATAACCGCAGTGTGATCTCTTACCGTGTTGACTTGAATGGAAACAGTGCTGGACAGCAGCCTAAATTGAAATCAATACACAAATTGGTGACAAGTAAAAAATTGATGTAGCAATCGCATCGGGATAAAGAATATAATTTGTGTTTTACTCTTACACCGATGCGTGATGATAAGCACTGTATAATCGGTGCTTTCGACAGGACTGGGAAATCATTGAGTACTGACCCAATCCACCTGATGTCATCATCACATCAAATCTTGGTTGCGCCATTTTGGAAGCCAATGTCCCTGTGTGTCATACGGTGTAATGCGCATTTTAGGTGACACAGTGTTTTCATGTTTACCCTTTGACTCCCACAATGCGTGGCACAGCATGGCAAAGTCACCGCGTGTGACATGAGTGCAAGGTGTCAATAAGGAGCTGATCGCACATTGGTAAAGGGTAAAACAAAAATAATATTCTTAAGGTGGAATAGGAGAAGTAAAATGATGCACCTAGCATGCTCCAGAATAGACCGATCCATTAAGACCAATCACGGCACTGGCTGAATCACCAATGTGCACGTGGGCAGCACAATGTGTGTATCTTCAATGTCACACTGCATGACATAAACGCGCGCTATAAGTACGCGCACGCATGTTTACATTTTCCAATAGGATTTTTATCGTGTCTGACTTTTGTCAGACTTTCGGTGGCGTAGCCAAGGCTGGGATTGGGCAATACGTATGGGGGAGGGGCTTAATGTATCGGTCTATTAAATGTGACAAGAAGGCAACCCAATTGAGCTTCACAAATAAAGGTTATTAAATTGAATTGAAAAAATGAAATGTTGGGACATTTATTTGTCCAACTCCCAACCACCCTTGAAAGTAACATGTATTCTTATTTATTTCGTATTACTTATTTATACTAATGCAGGCCTGATACTTCACGGAGGCAACACAGGCAATTGCCTCCGTTGCCCCTGGTCATTGCCATGGTGCCCTTGAAATGTTCCCAAAGAAATTTACAATTTCCTCATAGGGATGCCCTTTACCAAGGAGAAAATGCCTGGGTGCCCTTGCCCTTTCAAGAAGGAAACAATTAGGCCAGCTAATGAAAATAGCAGTGCCTAAAACGGGAACTGAATCACTGTAACTCAGGTTGCTTGCTATGAACTGAAAAAATGACCCAGACAACCCCTAATTTTCCCTGATAAATGTTCTGGGTTCGTTCACATGCACTACCCATCGTTGCTTAAAAACGTTGCTTAAAAATTGTCTGCAAGGCAGAAATAAGCAGGATACCAGTCACAAATTGTATGTGTGACATGGTAGCTTGGCCGGTAACCTTATTCTGGTAAGCATAATTTTGTTGTGCTTAGCTACTTTTTGTGCTTAAGCAGCTCTATGAAATTGGCCCCTGCTGCTTAACGTCAAATCTGACGGACATATGTTACTAGCAACTCCACTCTTTGATGAATTTAAAAAATAACGACACATGGCAAATTCTTTAGGAACGTGAATGAAAAAAAGACCAACCTTTCTTGCCAGCAGGAATTCGGTGAACACCTGACGGGGTGAGGTCTCTTCCAGCAGCATGATGGAACAAAGTGCCTCAGCTGTTGCCTAAGGGAGTTCAGAAAAGAAGCGTAAAGACTTCAGATTACCTGCCCATACTCAGTTAACTTATCCCAGTACATAGTACTACAGTACATACATTTTCAGACGCCAACCTGATGCGAGACTTTGGAATGATAGGTGGCAGCCTTACTTACCAGGTAAATTGTCATTGTTTACGTAGTTATGAGCATGTGCACATTTCCAAGATTTACCTGGTAAGTCTGCTGCCACTTGGTATCCTCAAAGTCAGCCATATCCAGTAGCCAAAGCTGATTTGACCAGAAAGTTTAGATTTAAATTTTGAATAGCTATATTTTTAGACTTGAGAAAGTTACAAGCTTTCATTCAAAGTATTGCACGAAAAAAATCCACAATTGTGGCAGTTAATTAAAAACTAAAAAGTTTTTGTATGTTTTTCATTTTGAAACAGCATCATCTTTCAGAGCGAAAAAAAAAAAAAAAAAAGTTAAGAAAACACATTTGCGAAAAACTGAGTTAGTTCCCCAAAACATTCAGTATTCCCAATAGAAACACCTGATGTTTTGCACGAGTATTTAAAACATGGAATACCACCTATTTCTTGTGAGAACAGTGCCTGTTCCAGTCGAGAAAGATCAGCGCTCCGGAAAAAAACATTCTACAATACACAAAGTTAAGAGACATTCCCTAATAATATCATTTCCTAACTCACCTGATCAGAAACACTGCCGTTTTTCAGCAATTTCCGGCAACTCTGCAAAGAAAGGAAAACCAGAGAACTGAGACTTTTATTATTTGTGTTTTTTGCCCATACACCGATGTGTGTTAAGCACTGTATTATCAGTACTTTCCCGAGTCCTGTGAAAAAAAAAATCACAGGCATATTCCTCAGGTGGGATTCGAACCAAAGACCCCGCCATTTTAGAGCAAATGTCTTACCAACTAAGACTAAGACTACCGAGATTGCCCGGCAGCTAGAGGCAGTTTGAATCCTATTAGTAGCGGACACCACAACCATTATAATAGATGTTAACTTTTGCATCGGGGATAAGAATATGCATATTCTTCGATTGTTCCTTAACATTCCCCTTGTTTATTACAGCATTTTTGTCTCCTTCTGCATTTGATAATATGCATTTAGTTAAACTGAATTGGACTGGAAGAAAAGACACAGATTTCGGACACTACTGACCTGCAGTATACCAGCCTTGAAGTGACTGATGGCAGCCCACTGACGTGATAACACGGGGAACCATGCAAGAAGTTTAGCAGACTGCTGGGTGTTACCATCTAGCTGTAGACTGCTCACAATATGACAGGACAGGAGGTACAATTCAGCTGCTTTCAGATGCTCGCTGCTTTCAACAGCACTCCAAATCTACAAATAAATATCAAATCTCATATTGGTTCTCCCGCTGTAAGTAGTGATGGTAAACTAGTTGTGACAAATCTTCTTAACACTTTGACTGCCATGCATAATTTCACATAGCATTCCCATTTGCCAAGCGTTATGCGCATGCGCGCATACTAAATAGGTACTAACTTAAATAATTTGAATATAAACCTTTTATAGAAGCATGTCCTCACCACTGCCAGCAGTGTATTTATTGCGCCCTCAGTGATGCCAGTGTATTTTATTTACAATGCAAAGACCTTTCATTCTCTACGAGTATACTCGTAGTGGCAGCAAGTGGAACACCTGTTAGTACGAGTATACTCGTAGTTGGCAGTCAACGTGTTAAACAAAAGCCACATGATTGGCCAGTTTGTGAATGAGGGAAGAGATGTTAGCCGGTGTCCGAATCAAGCGACTTCGGCTCTGGCTACAGCCCTTGGCTGCAACAACAGCGTTGGCAAATAGGAATGTTTGTCATTTAGGCCATAGCCACTGCCGAGGCCATTAATTCGGACACGGCCTTAACAGCGAGTAGACGCCGGATGATATGTATACATGCAAATATTTTCCGAGTCAGCAAACGGGTGACGTTCAAACACGCCATTGTGTAAAATCTGAATAGCGGAACAAAGGTCGCCCATACATTTCGTTTCTGAGCGAGCACAGAGTATGCACTCACCGTGCAACGCTTCGTTTCACCCACACAAAGAGGACAGATGGTCTTGAATATTTTGCCGAATTGTGCCTGTTATGCGGGGGGTATTGTGTAATTCCAGATCCCAGACCTTTGTCCTTTTCTTCCAAGAAGAGGATTCAGGACATCAAGAGGTTTCCACCATTGTTAATTCATTGTATTTCGGCTTGATGGAGGTAAGTCAGAGTGAACCGGGGATCCAGCCTTGGTTCCAGATTTAGTACCAATCCTCGGCCGAAGTCATGGTGTGTGATTTTGACAATTTCTCAAAAGAGCAAACAAAAATGCCGCTGCTATGAAAAGAATCTTTGTTCTCTTGGCTTTGTCAAGTCAAGGTTTCTTTGAGCCTGCGGTACTCTCAAAGAAAAACGATTCCTGCAATTCCAAGAAAATAACCCCATCAGGATGGACGGGAAAAAATGGCAGATTCCTGGTGGCAACTGGTTAACCAGATTTATTTTGAACTCAGAATAAATGGATACATCACATAGTGTCATACTATAGAAAAATGAACAATTTTGTAGTCACACGCTTACCTTTTCTGGCATGTCCATTAGAAGTTTTGTTTGTGAGGCAATTGCATAGAAGTCATTTTTGGGAGATCTGGCGAGAAAAAAAGTGACATGTAATTCTGATCACTTTGAATATCGATGAAAAAAAGAAATCCTCAACCGTGACAGACACTGCAACCAGTAGGTCTGAAGATGCTTGAGAAGAAAAGATGATGAGGGAATGTCCAATTCCTATTTGGGAGGAAAGTCCCTTATGGGGAAAAACCACTTTAACAGATAAGGACTGAAACCCAAATGTACAGTCAAAGCTCTTGTGCTGAAATCAGTCTAATTTCATTGTTTCAAAATGATGTTCAAATCCAGCAACCAGTAGAATTATTTCAAACTCGGATGGGACGTAAAGCCGTCAGTCCCATGTGTTGTGTAATGCACGTAAAAGAACCCAGTGCACTTATCGCAAAGAGAAGGGGTTCGCCCTGGTGTTCCTGGTTTGATCGGCTGCAGATTGTGCCACAGCACCTTGTAAACCGTTACATGGTGCTATGTAAAGGAACAGGTCTCATACTTCAAAACTAACTCCGCATACCTTGCAGGAAAAAAAACTATTGAGCACTTTGAGAAGCCCATCGGGTGTGATCATGTGCTATATAAGAACTGCACATTATTATTATTATTTGAAATCAGTCAAATTTCATGATTTCAAACTGTTGCTCAAATCCAGGAACCAGTGGAATCATTCCAAACTCCAGTGGTGGCAAGACTTAACCTCAAACTCGTTTATGCATTACAACTGGGGACCTTCCTCGCTCTAACACAGTCCAACGTCACACGGTAACAAACTCAATACCCAAACAATTGGAATCTAATTATGGTGGCAATCCTGGCTTCAGTCCCAAACTTGATGAGTTGGGCAGTGCAGTACTCAGTCCTACAAACTCATGCGAACCTTAGATTCTGATGGGTGGTCAGGATTTGTGTAGTCAAATGACACTAACAAATAAGAAGGCACAAGGTGTTTTAGTACCTTTCTGCTTTATTGATTCTTGGCGAGGCCAGCACTCCTTTGGTCATATGGGTTTTCTGAAGCTTGCTGCAGTATCCTTGCATACCCTGTACAGCATTTACAATCTGTAAAGAAATAGAAAACGAAAAAAGTAAGGGAAACTGTTCTTGGTCAATCATATAAGTATCTTGTAGTAATATCTTTCCACACCAACAAAAGTTTAGTGAATCAAGTTCTGAAAGTCATTCAGAAAACCAGATTTCAGATACCTGTGGTCAATGCAACCCAGAGTCACCATGAAATAGACTGTGCACATCTCATGCATATTTCAACTATACAAGCCGCGATCTTGAGAAAATTGGGGGCAGGCCTTTGCTGGCCAAATCAGAGAAATTGTACAAGGGCATGCTTGCCAAGTTGGTAGTGACAGTGCAATTTTTCTGAAGGGCCTGCTGGCCAACTCGACAGGGCATGAGGCCAATGGCCTCGGTTAAGATCAAGGCCTGACTATGGGACCATTTGAAGTATATCGTGTGGAAGTACATGATTCTGTTTCCTTCCCACGTTTAACCACTCAACACCGGGGTTTACAGAATTTTTCCGTACCCTGAGAAAGGATTAATTTTTTAGAATTGGCAAAAGAATTTGTTTTTGAGAATATCATCGTCACAAAGAAACCCTGACTAAACAAAGTAAAGACAACAAACGTTCTCATAAAAATGCAAAGGGATTTGGCGTTCTCTTTCGAGCGAATATGAGATGCGCTCACTGTGAATGGCAAAACCTTGGCCATAAGCCACGGCCGATGATCTGCCATGGTATGCTAGAATCTCAGACTTACCTCCCACTCAGCCGAATACAATGATAAATAATGGTGGCAACCTATCAATCTCTTGTAATCCTCTTTTTTTTTACAACAAAAGGACGAAGGTCTGGAATTGGGAGTACACAATAACCCCCGGAAAAAGAGAGATTTTGAGCATGAACTCCAGTATCCTTTGTCCCTCTTTGTATGGGGGAAAACAAAGTGTTGCACGGTGAGTGCATGCAATGTGCTTGCTACACAATAGAATATCCAGGCATGTTAACGGTCCGCTTATCCAGGTGTATACAAAAGCGACTGTACACGTCATCGAATTTCTGGCACAGAAAATTTAAGCATGTATCATGTGTATACACATCTTCTGGCATAAACTGGTTAAAGGAATGTGTTCAGGAACCCAAAGTTTCGACCCTAGCAAAGACTTTTTTCCAGCCTTTGAGAAAGACTCTCCTAGGGTCAAATCGTTTAACACTTTTTGCATTTATACCATAGGTCGTTCTGGTTGGTAAGCAGTTTACTACAGCTAAATGCCTTGTTTTCAAAAATGCTTGAACAGGTGCGAGACTTACATGGTCTATTGCCCTTAATTTTGCATAATTTGCATTCCATTTAAAATTAAGGAATATCAAGATTAAGAAGACGAACCTTTTCTGTGCAGGCTTTCATATCAGAGATTGTATCCGCTGCGTCGATAAGGTCACGGTACCTCTCCCTGGAAAAAGACAGGAAAATAATAGTAATAATATTACCAGAGTTCTATATAGCTCGCGTATCTACCCACAATTGGGTATTCAAGGCGCTTGTTTTTGTTGATGAAGTTTTCGAATTATGAGACCCATTTATGTAGCACCTTACAAGGGTTTACAAGGTGCTGCGGTGCATTCAGCAGCCACTGCCAGAAACACTGGGGCAAACATCCTTTTGAGAGCGTAGACCTTATGCGCATGACGTCACTGGAGTAGGAAGTCCTCTTGCAAAGATCAAAGGGAGGTTGCCCATTGGTCAATCTGGTGCTCCGCGCGTACGTAGTTGTGCGATTTCAATGTTTTATAATTGTTTTTACCTTCAAGATATATTTGGGTTGCGGTAACACCATGTGATTATATCTACTTTGCTATATACAGTAGATTGTTCATTGTTCTTGTGAGAACTTGTCGTGCTATTATTCTACTACCGCGGAGTAGATTTCGGAATTCAGGAGACAACTTAGTTCTGAAAAGAACTGTCCTGCTTTTTAAGTACTACCTGGGAGGTAGGAAAACGGCCGGGACTACTACTACTTTTTTCGCTTATTGGATTGGGGGGGACTTCTCGGATTACTTCACTACCGCGGAGTGAGTTTGGTCTCAACGTTTCGACTAGCCTGAATCTAGTCATCATCTCCTGATGATGACTAGAGCAGGCTAGTCTAAAGCAAAGTAGATATAATCCCATGGTGTTACCGCAAACAACGTATACATTGATACCTCACCATGCAATGCCTCAAATCCAATATACCTTCAAGATTGCACCGGAATGGAACCAATGCACAAGTTTGATTCTGTCAAATGTGCTGCCCTTGTGAAATAGTTTCAAACAGCACTTTGTACTTATGAAGGAACCTCCTACATTTAAATTATCTGGTTTCAGAAACAAGCTTCATCTAATATATTCAGAACTTACCCAACCATCTGCCTCAGATCCTCTTTCTTCTTCTCAATCTCGGCTCTGAAATACAGAATTCAAAAACAGATAATAAATATTAGGAATAATAAGCTCAGATTCCTTGGAATGCCACCCTAAAGAATGATGTCTCTGAATGGGAAAAAGGGTTCATCTAACCCTACCCATTAATACTATCAATTATCAGTACCCCTAAAGTCATGAGTTTTTCAACTCACGGTGATGCAACAACATTTTTAGCTTCTGAAAAGAATGTTTGCCCACAGCCATCAAAACGTGGTCGGTAATGTAAACCATTAAAATCTGGCAAACTCAGTTCAGTTCAGTTCACTTCTGTTTATTTTCCACAGTATAAAAACTAAAGACAATAATTAATAGGAAGCAAACAGATATATAATTATTTGATCAGGCTGAAATAAAGAATATGTATAGGACATTGATGAAACTGTGGAGGGACCCATAAAGAAGCACGGCTTGTGAGAATAATGAGTCCCTGAGCATGCGTTTGCTTAGTGTCGAGATGGATTTTCATTTTCCTTTTCCAGAAATATTTACTTAAAAAAGAGATGCAAAATCAACAATATTAGCTATTTAAGGGCATATGATGATTAAGCTTGGGCGGTATTAAATTTTTGGATACACGGTAACACCATCGCCAAAATACCGCAGTATTCGTAATTACTGGGAACTTTTCCCATGAGGCTAAAAAATAACAAAATATTAAAAGAACATGCAGTCTATCAGCTGAATTGAGGCACTACAGTCACTATTATTAGCACCAGAAGCTAGCGCTTAGCTTGTTTTTAAATTTTAATAATAGGACAAATAACTTGACATGCTTTCAACAAAAAAGCTCCTGTCCACATTTTAAAGCCTAATTGGAAAATTATTGGGTTGAATCATTACCTTGTGTTACGCTCGACTTTCCGAATCTCCTCAATGGTGTACTTCTCAAACAGTAGCTCCGTGTCCATATCAAGAACACTTGGGCCAGCTAGTTTGAAATAAAACAAGTGCAAAATTATCTTAATATTATTTAAGTAGTGACTTTTATTTTAGAACTAAAAACTGTACATAGAAATACTCATACCATTGAGAGGATCGAGGGTTACAATAATAAGCACTTGTTTATTTTGAACACTCCTTTGCCGTGTGCGCCTCGGCATTCAAACTTCATGCACGCGTCTGGTGGAAGTACATGTAAGTTGTGTGGAAGTTTGTGAGCGCTGATTCGCAGACAGCAACGCGTGTTCAAAATAAACCAATTTGCCCCTTGAACAAGATGATGGCGCATATATTACCAGAAGAAGGTGATTATTCATTGACATTGAACTAAATTAGTGTGTAACTAAATTAAATGACAAATGTAGTTAAGTTGATTATCATATTAAATTAAAAGTTGATAAAATACTTCATAATTAAAATAGGCCTAGTTTTACTTTTAGTTTTAGCATGTTTAGTATGATTATGAACATTCATTGTATTTTATTAATGATACTTTGCCATATATTGGCCGTTGATGTTGTATTTGTAATGTTTCCTAAAAACTGAAAATTACATTAACCTTTATTTGATGTTTGATACAGAGCGCCCTCATTGTCAAGAAGAGTAAATCACTAAATGAACCCCAAACACACACAATACACCGAGTGGTTAGTAAGGGGTATGAAATAGAGCATGAATATGCCGTCTAATAATAATGTAGTTTTAATGTTTAACCTGACAATTGAATAAAATTTATCATAAAACACAACAGTGTACACCTAACAAAATCTGTGCTATCAGACTGGTCGTTTTCAAGTTGTTTTTAGTTACTTTTCACTTACTTTTTTTCTGTAGTTTATCGGCCATGTTGGCAGAATGATGCATTCTGGGATTTGTATATGACTCTTTCAGAAAATGTTATTTATGATTTGCGTTATTATTTTTTATTAAAATAAATTTTGCAAAATAAATGTATATTCAGATTTTAAGATTATTTCAAAGCAATCAAGTTATTTTATTTACCATTTTTTATGTTTTAAAAATATATTTATGGTCTTAAATTTTAAGACAATAATAATAAAATTGACAAAGGCGATTTCATGATCAGGCGCCATAAATAAATGAGGGAACGAGATCAAGTATGTGAATAGTGATGTATACAAAATGTGTGTAGAGAAGTAGAACGTGAAGAAAGATACAATGACAAATGCAATATCAAAATATTGTCTCAACTGTGACCTATATCAATGCTGTTTGCAAACAGAGATTTAGATTCATCCATGATGGTTGGTGAATCATGTGAATGGTGGTTACTGTCTTCAAGCTTTGTTGTCTTTTAATTTAAGGTAGGTATCGATTATCGAGTACCGGTTCTTCTAACTATCCAAAATTGCAAAAAGTAAAATGGACTCAGCTGACACTTTTTGACAGCTCTTCCCTTTTCTTATTTAGAGGCTCCTTCCTCTCCTAACCCGACCTCATATTGAGTGGTGTTCCTATTGTAATAAAAAGTAATATTGATATTGATAATTAAGGTGAGGAGCTGTTCAACATGTTCAATTAATCACTTTTTTGTAAAAAAAACATTGTTTTCGGACTTGTGTGGTTGTGAGGTTACTGGATACCATCTGACCATGGGTACTACATGTTTTTACTGGACCAATTTAAAATGACTGAATACTGGACAGTCACTCCATCATGTCCATGGAGGTTTGCAGGCCACTATTTCAAGGTCTGCTTGCAACATTTTCAGTCAATCTGACATCGTCGTCTGTGCACGTACATCGCACAGGTATTGCTTGGTGACCACATCATCGTGTTAATTAGTAATTGTTCGTTTCCATATTATTGTTCAGCATTTTGAGTGGCTTGGCCTTGGTATCTGATTCAAGCCCAATGTAGCAACACCTACCATCCTCAGGAAGCCATCAGAAAGTTGCTGTTGTCATTCTGACAACAAAAGACATCATATAGGCCTGCCTAGGCCCTAATTTAAAAAAATGTATATTCATATATCTTGGTAAATAAGATTCTTATTTTGGTCACAATAAATGAAAAAGAGTTGGTCGCATGGGGAGTTTGTACCGTTTCCTAAATGAAAGTGTATTCTGTAAATTTAATTATGTTATTTTATTTTATTTTATTTTCACTGAGAAACAAAATCCTAACTTACAAACCGATTTTATTTCAGCCAAAAGCCAAGTCAGGAATTAGAGTTGGATTAGAATTTAGTCAAATATCTTCATTTTGGAATCAACCATACATCAAGCAAAGCAATGCCAGTGAGTATGAAGTTCTAGATTTGTCCTTTTTATTTCTCTTAATATTGTCTATTTTTCTTTGTTGAACAGATTGTCTCTATGCTACTGGTTGGAAGAAAATATGAGTAAAGGAATAACAGAAGTTGCTCAAACTTTGAATTCCTTGTAATAACAAAAATCAACTCACCATGGAGTCAACAGACAGAATGAGTTTGATAGAAATAGAAGGCCCACGTTTTGCTGGTGTTCCAAGATCTCTGTCTCCAATACAGACCTCAAAAGCTTCAGTCGATCAATTGAATGATTATTGGTCTCGGAGCAGCGATAGTGGTGTTGGACAAGATTACAGTGGGAGAACTGCCGCTATGCAACCCGTCCATAGATCCAGCATGGGTTCCAAACTGCAAGTGAAACACGTTACCGAGTTGGGCACCCAGTGTGGGCTCCTCGTGCCAAAATACCACGTCCACAACCATTCTAAATGTATCATGTGCAAAGATTGTGGAATCTTCTTTTCCTATGATGCCTTCCTTGGCCACAGCCATGACAAGCATGGGAGAAAACGACACCGTCCTCAGGCTCCAGCATTGGAACTTGATGAGGAGAATCCAAGCTCCGAACAATTGAGGACATGGCAGGAGTTTATCTGTAAAATAGGACAAAAAGCAGACTCAAGTATGAAATCAGCCGTTGATGGTGACATTAGGAAGAGTACTCATGCAGAGTATCACCGTGTGGAAGTGAGGGAAACAGACGCTTCCTTGAATGAGGAAAATATTCACAGTGGAGGGGCACTTTTATCTGACTTTGACAAGAATATTCAAGAGACCGTCAGTGCTTCGGAACGGCTCCTCAGAGAGACTTCACAGTATCTACACTCTTCGACAGAGAAGCTCAGGCACAGGAGGCAAAAGTCCTTGAGGAATCATCAATTTCTTCCCAGGGCTCTCCTGCAGAGTGACCCATTGTCTTCCTCAGCCTCTAAACACGTCCAACCTGTGATCAAAGACTTGCATTCCGGACCAAGTTCCAGACGACCAAATCGAAAATTCCTTGAAAAATACCTGGAAAAGAGCCGAGATAGTTTCCAACTCCTTACAGACTCAATGACAATGAATTCAAAGGCTGACTCCTTAAGAGACGGTGACGACACTGTATTGCATCCTCAACCAGATCCAATAGGAGATGTAAACTCAGGACGGGGTGCAGAAAGGGAGATAAATTTGGGAGGAGGGGGAGATGCACTTCAGAAGACCACCTCACCGAGGCCGGTCAGCCCTGGCAAAACTCCTCAAGGAAAGAGTAAAATGCTACAGGAACACTTTAATCGGAACGGTAAGAATTCCAATACCAACACTATGATGGGTGACTAAAGCAACCACCACATACAAAGTCAATTCAAAACTAGATAGCTACTTACATGTAGCAGAGATATTCTCTGAAAAAAAAAAAAAAAAAAAAAAAAAAAAAAACGTGTTAAGCAAAACACGTTACCAGTCAAGAGCCAATTTCATAAAGCTTCTATAAAGCTGAAAATCTTTGCTGAACAATTTTATGCTGAACAAAACTAAGCAAGAAACCAGTCACATACATGTACAGTGGTATATTTGTATTTTAGCTGGTAACCGTACAATCTTTTGGTAAGCAAAATTGTGTTGTGCTTAGCTACTTTTTGTGCTTAAACAGCTTTATGAAATTTGGCCCTGAATACCAAGTGATGTGGGGTGAAAATTATGACTGGTGACTTGTGTAACATTTTCTGAGAAAAATTAACCTTAGTGGTGAGGGGGGCGAGGAGGTAGACTGAGCAACATTTTCTGCTGTGACTCCATTGAAATCGCTTTATAGTGTTTAGTTTTACAACTGAAATCTTAATTTGATTTGTATATATGAGATTTTTTTATATTTTTTTTTTTTTATATCCATAGTACCCAAGTTTTACTGTGTATGATCCATTTTCACAATTACACATGACGTTTTGAATTCTGTAGTTAATCATTGAGCGTTGTTGTCCACAGATCCTTTATTCATTGTTCAGACGGCGCAGGAACTACTCAACCTTGCGGCACACAAGATGCAGGAGAAAGAACAAAACAGCCCAGGTATGTACTAAGCTGTGTGCAGAGGAAGAGGGTGCAAGTATGATGCATGCAGCTAGGGTTTTATTGACACCTGCTTGCATGATTTGGTGTGCCAACCTTCACATGGCTTGAATTTCAAGAAGAATCCCTACTAGACCAAAGACCAAATATCTTATAACTTGGAACTCCCACTTGACCAGAAATATTTTCCAAGACCTAAAATAGATCGTCACTGACGCCACGATTTTACACACATGTAACTAGTTAAAACTAGCAATCGCAAAAAAAAAAAAAACAGCATCTGAAGCTGAACGCTTTTTGAAACACCACTGTCCTTTTAACTTTCAGAGTGTTTTCAACTGGTTTTCTCATTGTGGGCTCTTGATGCTTTGAACTTGATCATTATACTGCCTCTGACTGTTTTCAGCCTAAATTAATAAGTATCAAGCAATGGATAGCTCAGTTGGTAGAGCGTTGGAATGTATAGCCGGTGGTCGCAGGTTCAAATCCTGCTTCAGTGAAGTTTTTCTTTGTTCAACTCAAAAACTAAATTAACTGGCAATAAGGGAAGAAAGGTGCGTGGCAGTTCGCAAAACCAAAAAATAACTATTTCTGTTTTCACACAGTGACACATGTTTTTCACAGATGCAATAGAGGGAGTTGCTTACCCCTGGTCTGTGCCTTGTGTTACTTTATTTAGATATTCTATTGGACTGGAATTTTATTTCATTTTTTACTAAAGAAGTGATCACTTTTCAGCTAGGCACAGTGGCTTTTGCAAGAATCCTTCACGAAGGCAACAGAGGCAATTGCCTCGGTTGCCCCTGGTCATTGCCTTGGTGCCCTTGACGTGTTCCAATTAGAAATTTACAACTTCCTCCTAGAGGTGCCCCTTATCAAAAAGAAAATGCCTTGGTGCCCTTGCCCTTTCAAGATTGAAGCAATCGGGCCTGCTTTCCCCATAGTGTTAACCAGAGGTTCAACTCTAACGTGGTCATTTTGGGGTTTGCAGGGGGCGTTGACTGGCAGAAGAAGTATGAAGCAGAAAGGGAGTTGAGAAAAGAGCAAGAGAACAGGATCAGAGAACTGGAGGGTGAGTTGGTTTTTGAAAAAAATAAATAAATAAATCACAAGTCTGCTGGAGTCTTACTTTCTATAAATGACATTCCTCACAGAAAAGAATTTTTGTCATATGAGCAGTCATTTATATGAGAGGGGAAGTGACATGTCATCACAGCTTTATTGTTTACTTTATAATGTACATGTATATGCACCCCCAGACCTCGATCTTTAGAAAAACTTTGCTGGCCAAATCAGAGAAATTGTACAAGGGCATGCTGGCCAAGTTGGTAGTGACAGTGCAACTTTTCTGAAGGGCATGCTGGCCAACTCGACAGGGCATGAGGCCAATGGCCTTGGTGGCCTCGGTTAAGATCAAGGCCTGCACCCCCCCCCCCAAATAAAGACACTGACCAAATAGGGAGACCGACAACATTAGGGCTGGATGCTCAGTTGGTAGAGCGTTGGTACAGTAAGCTCCGGTCTATTTTTCTGTGTTCACCCCAAAAATTGAAAAAAACTAAATAGGCAAAAAATACATGTATCTTGAGTAAAAATAGTAGGCACAACTTTTGAAAGGGTTCACAGGCATGTGATTTGTGGGGATTTTTCCTGATTTCAGGATTTTCTCAAAATCTCCTCGATCCTCCGTGTTTTCTTGAAAAAAGTAAAGCAGTCACCAAAGGGGGGAAGAAAATAGTCCACATCGTGTCCAAACCTGTTGGTTTGTCTTTCTGGTGATGCACAGAGTCTGTAAACCTCCTGAAATGTATGTAACATCTGGAAGGTGCAGGGTCTGGAATAAGGGGAACGCAGAGTAGTAAGCCATTTTCAGGAATGTTTACATTCTTCAAATCTCATCCCTGGGGTTCAGCCAACATTATCATTGTCACAGTATCCTAGACTTCCAAAAATGTTGGTTAACCCTTCCACTGTCTTACCATTCAGTATTCATCCACTGTGGTTTTGAATGATAACAAGGATGCCAGCCTGCAAAATGATATCAAGTGGTGATTGTCAACCCTCCTACTGTCTGACCATTCAATGTTTGAATGATAAAATTATGCCAGCCTGCAGTAATATGATATCATGTGGTGAAGAATGCATCTACACAGTACACACTCAACCCTCCTACTGTCTGACCACTCGATATCACCCACTGTGGTTTTGAATGATAAATAAACTATGCCAACCTGCAATAGCAATGATGTGGTGAGTGCATCTACTACACAGTCCACATTCAACCCATCTACTGTCTGACCATTCAATAGCATCCACTTTAAAATCTGACTGTGCAGTATGTGTAAATTATAACAGCGCCCTCTTGTGGCATTCAACTCCACAGAAACTAGTTTATATTGTAATTCACACGTACACAGGTCTGTATCAAGAAGAGACGAAGAAGAGACAAAAGGCTGAAGTGCAGCTGAGAGCAATGCGTCTGCAAAATCTATAGGGAAGTGAAACTGCTTTTTTCTGATACTTTTGTGGGAAAATGTGTGGTTGACATCACGGACGAAGGATATGATATACTACCTCACATGTGGAACTCCATGCTTGGCACAAGTCCAGGCATGCCAATCTAACCAGGGTTCGAAGGTTGGGTCGTTGAGCTGAAGGATATATTTATGGAACCATTCCAAAATGTCTGAAGAGTTAGAGTGAAGGTTCATAATGAGTTATGTGTGTTAGGAAGTGGCACAAGAACCATGCTCCATGGTCAGACATAGATGTACCACATAGAAAAACCAAGGGCATTATCACTGTTGTCCTGGGCCCCAATTTTA
The DNA here is from genome assembly GCA_911728455.2 of Marthasterias glacialis. Taxonomy (NCBI): domain Eukaryota; kingdom Metazoa; phylum Echinodermata; class Asteroidea; order Forcipulatida; family Asteriidae; genus Marthasterias; species Marthasterias glacialis. Next base: position 5,442,975 of record OU452230.1, read on the forward strand.
TAGTCTGCTTAAGTACAAAATGTAGCTAAGCACAGCAAGTTTTTGCAAGTACCCGAATATGGTTACCAGCCAAAATCTCACCATCTGTGACTGGTATCCTGCTCATTTTTGCTTAGCAGCAATATGTTAAGCAATATTTTCTGCTTAAGCAGGGCTATGAAATAGGGCCATGATCTTGGCTTTAGTGCCTCTTAAAATCCTTCTTGTTTGATATTTTAAGTCACTCTTTGACCTACATGTATATGATGTTGTAGTTACAAGTTACAATACAAATCCACACCTGAAGAGTCTACTGGGACAAACAATCAAACCCGAAAACCTGTATAAAAAAAACAAAAACGGGATAATTTTTGGGGTCTTTGCGACTCCTCACGCCACTGTCAACAAATAGACACCATATCCCATGCAAGACTGTATCGTGATATGACAAATGACCCCGTAAGCCAATTTCAGCTTTTTAACTCTGGTGCAAGGAACTGATCATCGTATGTGTAACTTCAACCTGATAGTTCTAGAGGTGTATTGTATGTTTTCCAACCGAAGGGTTTATATAGTGTCACTTGAAAATAAAGACCTTGAATAAATACTAGGTCGTGTTGCAATATCTAGATGTAGTCTGTTTACTTTCGGTTCAATACATGTATATCATGCTTGCAATTGCAAGTTTTATTGTGTTCTCAGCGTGCATTTCCTCTCGTGGTTCTACCCACAAACTTGCTTGTCTAATACCTTAACCCTAAAGCCTGAGGCATTTCTCAGGAATGTGAAATATCAGACTTTTATCTGAATTTGATGTCTGCCTGGTGGGGAAACAAGTTTAAAATCTGCAGTAATTTTCTACATAATGTAAAACTAAATCCTGCTCTTTGATATACTTCTCTAGCACTGAGGAATCTGTTCCCAATAGTTCCTTGGATTTTAAAGACAAATATCCAAGCAGTGCTGGTTCCTGGGCGTTTACATCACCGCAGCTATGGCTGCCGCACGTGCGCGTCGACGCACACGCACTGATTCATCCGTGCCAGCTGGTACATATGCGCGATGACGCGCTATCGTTGTGTTGCGCACGCGTGCGGCGGTTAAGCTGCGGTGGTGTAAAACACCATTAACGAGCGCTGCTCAGATTAGTGTATAGACCATGCAACCTTTGTTTACAAAAAGAGTGACCTTGTACGTTCCAGGGCCTTTCTGGCAGGCAGGATACTACACTGGTCATATGGGAAATTGTACATTTGGTGTCATTTATTCAAGAGCTGTGAAAGTAACAGCTGAACAAGTTTTGTGATGTCTATGTGCCACCTTTCTTCATATCAAAAGTTGATAAGACTAGTACAGTGCAATCTCCATAAAAATTGATATAAGATTTGATGTTTTTTTTCCATTGAGTTGTGTACAATTTATGCCTGCACAAAGTCCAGGCTCTGTGGCTCGTTTGTAAACATGTGATGTCACAGGTCACATGGTCTATAAACTCCAGGGCTTATGAAAAGATGGAAATACCATCAGAATTTTCAGAAAGGCTCAGTTTTTGTAACTCAAATTGGAAAAATACTATTTGACATTCTGAAAAAATTAAAGGTTTTATTTTCACCTTTTTTTTGTTTAGTCCGCAAAACAAACAGTCAAAGGACTATAACTATTTGGTTTACATGATAAAAATACGCTTCTTATAGAATTACATTCAAAAAATTGTTTCTTATCATGGGCCTTTTCAACTCTGAGTAAGAATGTGAAGAAAAAAAAATGTTTCAAAAACTGTTAAAATCCAGATAGGTGAATCAACTACTATTTCAAAATGCATTCTTTAGATTATCAGGTTAACTTCACGTAAACACCAGTCTGACAATGCAGCACCTGGAATTATTTCGACACAATTCATATCTGATTACTGTTCGTCAATAATGTGTGTTACATTGTACTGTCGTAAACAATGGTTGGCTGGGGTTATGGCCAGAGCACTCTATCTACCCAGTAGTGCCCATATTTCAATAGTGCTCATTTGTAATATTAGGCAATCCTGTTATAATGCAGCTACAGCTGGAGACGAAAAAACTTGCACCAAAAACGCTCACCCCTACACAACCTCCTGATTCGTCATAACTACTACCTGGTATCCGTAATAGAAATCAAGCAGAGTACACCGGTTCTCACCCAGGATGCTTATCCTGTATAAAACTAGGTCAGTCATATAGTGTGAAATACGTCGGTGTTAATTTCCCATCGGTATTTTGTTGACAACCACAGAATGTTGAAAACCCAAGGTTGGCCACGTACATATTTTCCCATTTTCATTCCGCGTGAACAAGCAGGGTAAAGGTTCACGCATGTTGCAACATGTGTACCAAGAATAAATGCAGCAAAAAAAAGTCTACAGCCTTGGCTGTTTTGATTTAGTTGAGCTTGTTTTTGGTTAAATAGTTACAACCACATGAATACCATTTGGTTAAATGGAGATTATAACTCACTATGACTAACGTGTTTTTAACAATATATTTCATTTTAAAAAGTGTGCTTTAAACAGATTTTTTTATTTTGGGGGGGGGGGGAATTGCAACTTCCAATATTGTTGCATTTCCTCCATTAGTGGCTTGTAAATCTGACATTCTGCCACTCAAATCAATCACTTGAGCCTGATTCTTCACATATGCCACGGAGGAAATAGCCTCCATGCCCCCGGGCGGTCATTGTCTTGGTGCCCCTTGAAATGTACTGGTAGAAATTCACATTTCCCTCATATAGGGGCCTGTTACTAAACGAAACACTGCCTTGCCCTTACACCAGCAGAGTATCAGATTTGAATCAATCTTTATTTATTTATTTACTTATTGTTCATGCAATTCACCCATCACAGGCCCAAAGGCCAATCAAGGTGTGGACTACTTTATTTGAAGGGATAGAAACCTAAGTGATGTTTGAAGCTTTGCATGGTGTGAAAAGAAAAGAGCCGTTGGGGTCTCGACGTTTCGAACAGTATACTCTGTTCGTTTTCAGCATTCTCCTGAAGACGAACAGAGTATACTGTTCGAAACGTCAAGACCCCAACGGCTCTTTTCAGAGCCACCACTCCTTTCTAAAAGAGTTTTCATACATGGTTGTACCCGCAAGTTTACTATTTAATTATAGTTCCTTATTAGATAGAAACCTGCCCTAATGCGCAAAAACAAAACATGGCGAGATATATGAAAGTCTCTTCACAGCACAGCTAAAAACAGGCATGAGTAAATGAATCCGTTGCCAGTCAAACATAACTGCCTCTTCCCCTATTATGTGGAGCTTCCAACTCGTGTGATACCAAAATCGCTAAAAAATTTACAGAAACCTGAGAAAGTCACAGTCCAATGTTTTCTCATGATATTAAAATTTGATTACGTGAAACCATGTCAGCTGCTGAATAAGTGACTTTTTGGGAGTAAATCAAACATTATTACACATCTTTCGTAAAGATGATTTTATAAATTCATACACATTAGATAGATAATTAGCAGAGATGAACTGAACAACAGAAAGATGTTTAACTGCATGTAGTCTCTGTCTTTTCATCAGATACAATGTGTTTACAGTGAGGTACACAAAGTGCTAAGGAAGTCATTCACCAAATAGCTTTATCATACTTATGGAAATTTTAAAAATTGTAAATTTTTGTTGTGCTTTTTATGTCTGTCTGCCAAATGCACACAAAGCTAAAAGTAAGATCAATGTCTTGTATTCTTCAATTTGTCCTCATGTAAAGTTCTATGTATTTCATTCTTTGTAGCAATTATTTAGGAAAGCCAGTTTGCAATGAATATACTTTTTTGCCAAAGTATTTGCGAGGAAAACATCAATAGTGTAAATTAAGTTTTCTGCAGAAAAAAATTCTTGAATTTGGGGAAATTGTGCAAAGTTAATGTATAGGTTAAACTCGCTGAGAAAAACACTGTGTATTTCCCTTGACAATGTATGTACATTTACATGTATGTTGGCTGTCTTACATTCATTTAAAGAGTAATATATATAAGTTATATTTTCTTTTCTTTTTTTATATTAAAGATTCGTGTGTTCTGTACATTGAACAATTCAGTAACAAAACAGAAAAAAGTAGTATTCAAAAAAGTACCCTTTTTAAAAACCTTTTGCCTGTTTGAAAGCCACATTTTTAAATTTAACTGTAGAAGTCTAAGCCCGAGTGGAAACCAATGATGTGGTTTCCAAAAGGGCCTTAGGGGGATTTTGAAGGTTTTTTTTCTCTTTACTGGTTTGAAAATGCTGACAATTTTAGGTTGTAACCCTCACTGTAAATCAATTGTAATGATGTTTTTAAATAGATATTCAATGATGATTAAATTGACATGAACTTGACATTTCTAATTCAGGGAATAACTTCACGTTACCATCAATGTTTGTCTTTTGTTTTAATCTTATGTTAATCTTGGGCAGATTAAACTGCGTAGCAGTGAATCATCACTGACAAGACTGAACACAAAGTACTGTAAAGTACAAAGTACTACAAAATCATGAACCATCACAAGTACCCGTTCTTGTTTGGATATAACGTCTACATGTACTTGTCATTTCTGAGAACTTGGGATATAAAAGCAAAGCTTTGATTTCAGATTGCTCAATACACTTTTTCTCTCTAGGGCAACGTGTCAATTTGACACATGTAATAAACATTGTGGCAGTATTTATTCACTCCTAGAGAGGCATGATTTGACTTTCATCAATTGACGCTGCTCCCCACATTTCAGTTCTATTTATAGTCATCTTTAACAGTTTCCAAGGTTACTGGTTATTGGAAACATCGCCAACTGTTCAGGCCAGGTTGAATACTCAGTGTCTGTTCATGGGGGTTCTTGTTTGGTTGTTATACCAACCCAGTGCAGATCTTCAGGGCCATAGCCCACCACAAAAGGAATGTTGTACTTTTGTTGCCCTATTGATCATGGGTTTACACATTTTGTTTGTGTTTTCCCACGGTGGGAGGCCAACGCGGTGCCATTGTTTCACAACACCCAACAATAGTTTGGCCTCCAGAGGGCGCCAATTAGAATCTGAGTCACACATGACGTTTTCTGTTGTGTTTGTGCAATCGATTATGACCATACAAAACTACTGTTTTCCCCCCCCCCTCCTCCCCCACCGTGCACAGTCAGCAGGTTGTAACACCCCTCTAGTGAAGAATGGAATGTTCAGAATTATGCTCATAATGTGTAGTGTGTGTGTGGTTTGTTGTTGAAAGGTCATGTGTAATTTTTCTGGGCAAAAGGGAGTCATCTTTACATATTTTAAGGGGTGATATTTAATCCAAGATTGCATGTATTCACTGTATGAAATTAATTTGAGAGACATGGATGGTCTGGATATAGAATGTTTGGCTTGAATTCAACATTCTTGTCTGGGGATACAGTTGTCTTCTCTTTCTTTTCGGTATGTCAATAATTTACAGTGTTGTTTTGTGATCACTGACCATGACAGGAATGGCTGGCAGCTTTTCAAGAATTCAATGGAAAGGTCAATTGGCCACTGTGTGGACTTGTAGATTTTTATTCTGCCCAAATATGGCAACATGTGAAGGTCCTTAATTAAATCTCACAAGACTAGATAAATGAATATTTAATTGAAATGAATATTTGAAGGGCATGAAATTTCATCAGAATACAATTAAAGTGAAAAATTAATCCAGATTTGTTTACAACCGTTGACCTGAATTAAATGAACACCTCACACGTCCTAAAGTTGTAGGAGCATTTGAACTTATCATAATTACACTGTGCTAAGTGTTTTTAAACCTTAAAAGTAAAATGTGAAGAAAAAATTAATTATTTATCCCATATGCTATTCCAGCTTCCCATTGAGTCGTCTACCTTCATTTTATTTAAGACGTACAGTGACCCTGGCCAGTTTTTCTGCATTTAATGTCAATCATAATTTCTGCGATAATTCAAAACAAGGATTGTAATTTTAAGTTCTTTAAAACTGAAGAAAGTTTAAAAGGAATGGCTATTAAGAAAAATTTCACTTTTATGCAGTGGTGTAACCAGACATTTTTAATAGGGGGGGGGGAGTGGCAAGCGGGGGGAAAAGGCATGATTTGGGGGCTGTTTAATGTGTCTAAACATTCATTTGTGTGTTTTTTTATCTCATTCGGGGAGGGGGAAACGTTCCGAGCAGGGGAAGGGGGCAGCAGTCCCCCTATACCTCCTCTGGTTTCCTCACTGCATGGTATGTTTCGGAGGAATACCCACAATTTTGAAAAAAACCTACTATCCCTCTGTACAGGTAAACCCAATCCACACACAAGAGATTCTGATCGAAAGGTTGGATTCAAACTGGGGCCCACAGTGGCATACCCAGGGCCAAATTTCATAGAGCTGCTTAAGCACAAACCTTATCAAAACACAGAATAATTCTTCTTACTTCTTACCAGGAAAAGGATACCAGCCTCCAAACTATGAATCAATTGCAATTGGTATCCTGCTTCTTTTTGCTTAGCAGTATAATATTTCTAAGCAGATCATTGGCTGCTTATAAAACAGTTCTATGAAGGCGAATTGGCCCCTGACTATTTCCTGTGGTGCATCAATTTGGTCACAGTGATATTTATGGAAAGGGAAAGGATGGTTTTTTTTTTAAATCAGCAATGGTCGAAGTTAGTATGTGATTAAACACAGTAAAACAATGTTTGGGGACCAATAGTTGCAACAATTAGGGGAAGGGACTTTGATAAGACTCTGGTTGTACCAACATTACTCCTACTCATTGAAAAGATTGGAGAGGGCCAAACTGTAACATGCCTCTATTCCAAGCTGTCATGATCTACAATCCAAGAAATAAACTCTGAACACGTTTATAGCCCATTAACCTTCACTACATGTTTACATGAACATTGGGCAAGTCATCTGACGTATCCGTACTTGACATTTTTATTTAGAAAATAGAGGCTTGCTTGTTTACTCTTCAACCCTTCCAAAAATAGAATGAAATTTCTCCAACAAAAACACCACTGGAATGTTTTTGATATTCATTGCAAAAGACCGAGTTCTCTATTCCTTAAAAACAGTATTTCCTGAAACATGCACACAAACTGGAATGTTTGTGTGTGTTCAAGCATACACACTTACAAAAACAGTATAATTTGATAAACAACCATATTATTTCAAAGCCAGCCATGTGAAAGGGCACAAACAAGGAAGCGGCACTTGTGTTTTGCAATGTTGCATTGGAAAATAACCTTAACCGCTATGGTTAACCATAAAAGCTTTCCTCCTCACAAACACATTTAGTGCATCAATTCCATTTTACATTGTGTACCTGTAAAGTGAAAACACACTTTCCTGTTATTTGCCACTTCTTGTACATGCATTGCACAATTCCTGGCACAGTGCAAGACTGTTTTCACCAGCCTTGCATCATCGATCAAAGTCTGAGGGGAGCGATCTAAGGAAAACTGAAAGGGTTGTTATTCAGTGTTCACAATATAACAAACGAGGTTCACATGAAGCTGAAAAAAAATTATGAAAAGGGCACTTATTTTGGTAACGACTATTGCAAACACTGCTATCGCCAAACCCAAGCCACACAGAAGCTAGTTTGGTGGAAAGTACCTGTTTGTGACCTTGTCAATAAAACTATCCCAACTGAGATACAGAACATTGTATACTACCCTTGTGGGAACCCTAGATCTCCAAAAGAGGGTATATAACTACTCCTGTATCAGGAAGGGTGTATGGTAATTGCACATGCACAATGTACAAATGATGCCCCAGCCGGAAGAGGTTAACTAAACAGGATAGAGTGTACTTTCGTTATGACTGTTATCCACAGAAAGCAAACTTCGTGTACTTCAAGAGAAATAAATGTTATTTTTGGGTTTTTTTTGTGTTTTTTTTTAAGAGTTGAGCATTTTTTAGTGTAGTAAAATCTCAAACCCCGAACCTCAATTAAAATTTACAATCCTTGTGAAGTGTTGGATTTAAGTTGATTTTAATGATTAGAGTTCATTATTTTAATAAATAAATAACAAATGTTAAGAACTTGCAGAAAAGCGTTTAATGACGCATTAAGGGACTCTATTTTTCACGCAAGGTTTTTGATGGTAAAGATCAGTGAGTTGATTTTTCTCCTTTTTTTGTGTGCATTGTGATGTATTCACACCCCAAAATAAATAATTTTATTTACAAAGCTGTTGCTAAGGCTGTGTACCAGTGGAGGGCGATCCATTGTTCAATTTGCCCTGCATCAACGCAGACTAAAATTTTCATGTAGTAGCCTGCCCATGACAACATGAAGGCAACCTATTCCCAACCTCTGTTTACACTTGACTTTTATAGGTACCTTAGGTTTATTGATTTGTAAATATTAATGAAGCATTTTGAATATAATCAGCTGGATAATCAGACCTTTGCACTGTACCACAGATAATCTGACTCATCGTCATAGCAAATGGTCCGATAGTGATACGGTGATCACAATCGACAATTACTCTACAACCACCGCAACAACAAAAAACCCTGTTACTGAGAATTTGCCGCGACACCCTGATATTGTATGCATTACAAATAATGAGTAGTTTTGTGGCAATATTTACGATCCAGCCATGGGCTTGACCTTGTAACTACAATTGGTAATATTTGGAATAATGGCAAAGTTGTACCTGGTACTGTGTACGTGACTTTGAAATACATCATCATGGATTTCAGTCTTCAAGTTGTTTTTTTCACTTGATAAATTTACAGCTTCACAAATTTAGCTGTTGATTAAATCTAAGAAAAAAAAACAGTCAACAACAGTCACACACTGATGGCTTTGGTGACTTGTCACTGCTAATCAAGATTTTCTGAGCTGGTGTGCAAATAATTTTCTGAAACTGGCCCCAGTCAACTAGTAAAAGGGAGTTTGGGGGGTTATTTTTTGTTCACTATGGTTTACCACAGATTGTAAACTCAGGCTGTTTTTCCCTCCTAAACCTCATGCCAATTTGTATTGCTTAAAGTGTACGATTGTACTAAAAAGTTTAGTCCGTTTGTAAACAATTGTTGTTTACGAGGCCATTTTACAGTCAAATTTTCAAACTCAGCAAGTTCCTGTAAGAACCATGGCAGTAAACAATTTTACATGAAGAATTAGCCTGGGTTGACCAGTTGACCTAGAAAGTCAGTCAAACTTCCATAGGATGTGTACAAAATGTACAAAAAGCCAGGTTTTTCTCCAAATTTGGCTTTTTGCTGCCAACACCCTGTCACCAGCTGTGTACAAAACAACTAGTCTATAATTACTTTTTGGGTTCAGAGGACCTCTACCAGTCATTTGAGACAATTCGAGAGGGTATTGTGTTCATCAAAGTAATGTATTTGCACGATATTCAAACATACTGACAAAAAAAGTAGCATCGGGCAGCCTTGTATAAATAATGGGACCGTACATTGCAGGGTTTTAAGCACAAAAAATACTCCAGAAGTTAAAAAGAACACACATAAAGTGATCCAACTCCTCTTTTAAGTACTCAACTCTTAAAAGAAACTTCATCCTTATGTGTTAAAATCAAATTGTTTTTGAGGGAATAGAAAAAGATACACTATAAACGTACACACTTTGCTATATTTTCATTAATTTTAATATGTTTGTAACGACACTTCATGTAAACCGGCTTTACAAAACTTGGTACAGTATTCATGTATGCTACGAATCCGACATTACTTAAGTTTATTATATCTTAATATTGTATACATCTTAATATATATATAATAGTGCTTGTGTAGGGTAAAGAATCAACATAACAAAAAGTAACTCTTCTTGATATTGAAACAAATTGCAGCTCAATATGACCCCCACCCCACATTATGAACTTAAGGCTTTCATGGTTATCACCCTCGACCCCTCCCAAATGTAAGGCCATGGATTTAGATACGATAGGATGTAGCAAAATCCTCCTGCCTTCCAACATTAACAAAGCTATACCTACATAAAGTGCAATGTTCCCCTATAACTTCTCATAAGCTTTTTGTGTCGTTTTCACAGATAAAATACTCTCCAAAAGTATATCTCATTTCAAACCCACGGGACCGTTGAAGCCCCTTTAAAAAAAAAGTGAAAAATCCATCAACCTTGGAATAACTGGTGTCATACATTAGCGTGAATGTTAAAAATTGAACAGCAGTGGGGCACATTTTGTTCTTGGCAACAACTTTACACATTCAAGCATAGCCACAAAAGTGATTTGTGCAAGAGACCAGAAAGTGAATAAAAAAAAAAAAATAAAAAAAATGAAGGACAAGGAAAGGAGAATGGAACTAATTGAAACCAAAAACTGTAATTCAGTTGTTTTTCTAAGTTCTAAAATCAATGGCAACGAGCAGCTCCGAGAGATTAGAAGATACATATTTTGTGTGGTACCACTTGCTGTACATACATCATTGGACAAGGAAGGAATTGTTCATACAAATATAGGGTCAAGTCCTTATTGTATTGTATGTATACATGTACATTACAGAGTACAAATTTATACTCAATTCTCAAAACATTTATCCATTTTGAAAAAAAAAAAAAAAAAAAACTTGGATTATTTCTGAGTGAGCCACATTACGTTACAAGCAATTTGGATACATTTACTCTGCATTGGTAAATTTCTTGTGGTTTGCATATTACAAGATATGTTTGACATAAATTAGCTTCTTGCCATCAACCACCCCCCCCCCCCCCGCCCTTTATTCTCCCCCAAACACAATAAGAGTAAAATAAAAAAATAAAAATAAAAATCAACAAATCTATAATTAAAAAATCTTGTGTGTTACCCTCTCCCTACCCATTTTCCAAAGTCAAATCCTTTAGTAGAGGTTAACAGATGCAAACACTCTGCACCAATCATTCTACTCATAGAAGATACGTGGTCCATTCAGCATTTTAGTAGAAGTCTTCCCCAGCTCAAACTTACAGTACGTGGAAGAAACAAAATCAAACTTCCTTTTAAAATTGTTTTCCTCTTAAAATGCAATGACAACAACACGACTGTACTTTGTGGTCAAAATGTTCTCCTCGAACGTTGGTTAAATTGATGTGAACATTGAAAATCAACATACTTGTTTGGAGCTAGATCATCCTTGAGCGACGTTTACAACATGTATGGTATTATTTACATTTCACACTTATCACAGTACCACAAGAAAATCAAACAATATATTTATATGCTGTACAAATGTATGTTAATTTGTTATGAATACAATATTGCACTTTGTTAACTGTAGTGCATTTCCACTGGCATTGTCACTAAAAAAATAACGCCATTTAAATCCTTTTCAAAAATGTACAAAGATCCATTTCTCGATCCATCAAAGTGAAAGTACCTCTGACTTTTCACAGGCATGACAACAGACATTTAAAAGATCATTTTGACCTTTTCCAAACCATCCACTCTGAGATCCCCAGCTACAATTCTGTCTGAAGCTTGATCAATTGCTTAACAGGACCTCTGCACATTGATGAAAAGAAAATTAGTTAACCCCCCCTAAAATTTTGTAACAACTTCAACAAAAGAAAACCATGACATATTCAAAGTATGGACAGCACACACAGATCCAGTCAAACTGTTAACCCTTGAAGTCTCAGAAACTTGCAAGGGTAGGAACCAACACACAAAACTTTGTTACTGCCTAAGTTTTTTTCAGGCATTTGTTTTAACTCCCAGATTTTCTAGGCACTATCCAGATCCACGAATGCTTTGTTTCAGTCTTACATCGAAATCCTTAACATGTTGCTATAAATAGCAGCCAATACTTGTTAACCCAACTCCTAAACTGGGAAGGAATGTTCTTGATAAAAGACACAGCAAATGAAAACTTAAAAAAATAAAATAAAAAAAACATAATAATAATGTTGCTCGTTCCATCAAATGAGTAAATAGTGTTCTGCCACTTTCACTGCACTGTCCTAATTCTGCTGGTACAGCCGAGTGGTGGTACAGGTTTTAAGTGAGATTGTTCACAATACCACAACTAAATTTACTGAATATAAAAGTTACATTGGAATTTTTAACAACCTCAAAAATCAAGATAGTTGGCAAGTATTTGTCACAGGTTTGGTTCAAAATCACACAGCGACAGTATAGTTAACTAAAAAGTAAGTAAATAATGTAATGTCAAAATTATTTTTACATAGAACTATCAGCTGCAATGTGACTAGCCTATTTATGCACCTGCTTTGAATGCACAAACACTATTTTTATTTTGTCCAACCCAATGTCTCATATCAAAATTCAAAAAATATGAAAAGTAACATTTTGACAAAGGAGAGGAGTTTAATTAAAGGTTGTTGAGAAGTTTGACTTGTCAAAGTTGATACATCTTTTACATAAAATGTGTATTGCCTGTCACAAAAGGGTATAAAGACATTACAAGTCTCTTTCAATGAAACTGAAAAGCATTTAGTTTTGTTTTGAAAAATTAAATTTTAAAGTTTCCAGCATTATGTTATGGGATTTCAGGCATATCAAAGCAAGTATAATTTTAATTTGGATATTAAAAGTTTTGATTAAAGTCTTTCTTTGCTTATTTTGTTAATTAGTGTCAGTTCATGTGGTTTTCCATCAATCACTTTGTGAGGAACCTCAGCGCTGCCAATCCACCGAGTACTGCTCCTGTCACGAGTAAGGAATTAAATGTAGCTGTCTCCTTCCAATCCTTCGCCTTGAAACTCTCGTTAAAGTTGTCCTGAAACAAAAACAAGATCATTGAAGTCACTTTTTGTACTTCGGTACATTTACTATGAGATGAGATCCACCTGTCCACTTTTTCACCCATTATGATTTTTAGAAAAAATATCCACTCAAATAAATTATGTTTTTGAGTAATGAGTGGATATGTGGCACTTGGATTTGAAAATTGAATTGTACAATGCTTCCTTTTTCTCAGTCATATGCCTGCCTAGTGTTAAAAATAAAACTCTTTTTGAGTTTTACATTTAAGATCTTATTTTCTTGACAATACGACAATTATCAGTTTATCAGCTGCTTCTTTATGATTTATCTTTTTTTGAGGGGTTCTTGAAGTTGATGTTTAAACGGTTATTTCTTAGGAAGCCATTTCTTGTTCGTTAGAATTAGATGTGGTAACCGAAACTTGTGCTTTTGTTTTTTATAACAGCATTTATGGCTAAAAAACCATCAATCACAACGTCCGACACCTTCTCATTCTATTGTTAAAAACCAAGGCAGGAATGACAGGAGCTGAGGTGAGGGCTATCAAGTACTGTACAATGACATGTGTTGATGACTTACCCATCCACCCTGTTTAACAATCCAAGGGGTTAACTTGTCAGCAACATATTCTCCACAAACTTCAACAATTTCATCTACATACTCCGAATTGCCATTCTCAACGCAGTATTTTGCTAATCTAGCGGCAAATACATACACCATAACCACACGACCCCAATTGGCAGATCCTTCCTCAAACATGGCGTTCAAGCTGACATTGAACAGTTCCTGCCCAGCGCCATGTTTCTTAGGATCATACTGGAGATTGTTCACAAGTCCGTTCAAAGTGATGGCATATCTCTCTTCCACTTCGCTTCCCACCCTCCGCAATGTATCGGCGTAATGACAGGATGGTCTTCCAACATTGGAATTCAATTTAAATTGTATAAAGTCTTCACTCAGTCGTTTGCAAATGATTCTGCAGTCGGACTCCTGGCTGGGTGACGGTGCATTTCCATTCAATTCTGTTGTTGGGCTTGGTGGTGCATTTTTTGAGCCGCTACCTGTATAAAACAGCTTAGCAATGCTGTTTTTCTGCGGAGAAACACTATTCAAAATTGTTTCAGACATCATGAAGGAGTTTCTGAACCGTTTGCGAGTGAAAAAAACTTGTAGCTACGAATATTTTCCACAATACCTTCAATAATTAATCTTTGCTTCCCCGTTGAACGTTCGGCCGCCCTGCTTCTCTCCGCACCAGTCGAAAGAAACCACAATGAACAGAACGGTCGGTACGGAAGTCCTCTAAAATTGCATCGCAACAACGCGTCTGTTTTGTTCGTAGAAAGCCCGAAAAGTCCCGAATCACAACCGGCATTGACCGAATGATATGCCGATCTTTCGCGATGAGCTATTTTTAGAATGACGTCCTTCGCCGCTCTGCGTGCGCCAGACACATGCTTTGACGTCACGGTTCCAAGAAGACGAAGAGGAATGTATGATTATTTGGACTGTTTCATTTTGATGGCAGGTAATTCAATTTTTACATGAAATAGCTGTGACATGATTTAAAATTCAAATTATAAGAAATATATCTCTTTAATAAGTCGGTATTTAATATAAATGTATATAGATCATGGAGGTAAGAATTGTTTTTTGTAAAAGCACTGCTTAATCGTCTTCTTTATGAAATTATAAATAGACTGGCTATAGTCCTCCCCCAACTAAATCGAAGAATCTTTTCGGCTCAGCGAGCGCAGGCTCCCGGATGATGATGCAAACCCAAGTGAACTGTTGTTAGTGCGAAACGAAACGCTGATGCAACCATGGAGGTAGACTGTAATTTTACGACTAATAAATAATAATGTTAAATAGTGGGATGGTTTGTTGTTTTACATAAGAATAGAAACATGGCTGTCGCTTAACAAGCAGATGACAGGCAATGCTATTTATTGCTAGTGTACTATTAAAAAATAAGAATTTCGAAACCAGGATATCCTGGTCCTCGAAACTGTTATATTGCTGCAACTTGAAAAAATTGGTAGTTATTTTTATTTTGACTCTGAAACTTTACTGCAGTCAGTAGGCCCCTGTGTTAACTGTCGTACAGCTCTAGAGTACTACTCTACACTTCCTAGCTCTACCATAGTCCCGTCCGGGTTCCTTCTTGCTCTATGGATGGATAAAGGCTAGTTCAGTTTGTCTAAATAATAAATAGAAATATTTGGTCTCGTGTTAGAAGTTTAGTTTGACTTCAGTGTTTTTGTTTTTTGTTTTTTTGGCTAGACTTTTAGTTGTGCTGTGCTTCTTCTATTCAGTGTTAAGTTTTCCATTCGCTGACTTTGACTGTGGTGTGCTTTCACTGAACTTCTGAAGTGAAGGTTGAACAGTGTCGAACAACAACATTGTGACAAGGTAGGCAGTTGAATTAATCATGCAATTATGGCTGGTTTGTCCTTACACAATGATTTTTATAATAATAAACTAACACTACAACATGATGAAGATCGAAGTCGAACCATGGTCATGGAGCTATACCTTCTGTGGCATTTGCGATGATCTTAATCCTCACTCATCATCACAATCACAACTACGTATTGCTCGTTCACGTTACTGGATCCAACGGGGCCAGCTCGATGTAAGTCCGACCCCTCATACATGTCCATAGGCTAAGTCCAATGCCTCATGTCCGACACCTCAAAAGTCTGACGGTTTATCATTAACACATTAGTTAATTCGGCGAAGGAATTATAAGGTTATTATGCTATGACCCGGAGCGTGACGTCGAAAACACAAAAACATTGAATCAGTTATCTTAAGTTTTTACCTGTGCTGCTGTCAGACACTTTGTGCAGGGAATTTACTAGAGTTACAGTGAATATACAACTTAGGCATATGCCCAGCTCCCTAACTAGTGCTATGATCATCACAACTATATTTCTCAAAATGTTTAGGTCATCAGTTTAAATTTCAGATGTGCTTTGCCTTTGATATTCCAGGCAGACTACTGTACTGTAGAAAATGGTGCACAGTGTCACCGACACTCAGAGGTGGCCGACCTCACATCGTCAAGGCATCCACAACATTAGACAGCAACTAGCCAACCACCTGCTCTTGGATCAAGAGTCCCTCTTCAATGCAACAAGGGGAGCACAGTGTCAACCGTTCGACAACATCCCAGCTCGAGATGTTGGTATCGCCTTGCGTCTTCTTGCAGACCAGTGGCTCTACGAGAGACAAGTTGGTATGAAGATGAGAACAATTGCAGACGAGGTCAATGAAAGGCATCAAAGCCGAAGGAGATACCCTCCTTCCTAGTGTTTTAGATGCTGCCATGAGGCAGAAGAAACTTAATTGAACAACATCTTCAGGGTTCTCCAAGGTTGATGCTACACATCAAAGCTAAAGGAGAAACCCTCCTTTCTTGTTGTTTATGGACTGCTGTATGGCATAACATTATGTGAACAATAGTCCCCTTGCATAGACTGCACTCACTGAGGTCAAACAGTGCATCAGCCACATAAAACTCGCAGCCAATGATTGGTCTTCCTTTGATCTCAGTGAGGGGGGCGTTTTATCTCCAGAGCTCAACAAGTTTGATGCTACACATCAAAGCTGAAGGAGAAGCTGTGTTTCACACACCGACGTTTGGTAAAAGAAACTTACATGAACAACATCCTCAGGGCTCTCATCATGAGGAAAATACCTCAACATGTAGCCCTGGTTGGACGCGACTCTCCGTCGCACTGCCAGTCGCAGTGCCGGAGTCTGGCGTCCTACCAGGGCTACCTCAACTCACCAGCTACCATTACGCAGCTCTGTATAACCTTACGAAACATTACATGTTTTTATAATCAGTCAATAGCACAAAATACTGCAGCTGTTACAGCCAAAAGCTAAATTTATTTATTTGTTATTTAAGCCATAAGGTTGGGTTTTGTTTGGGTCAGAATCATAATTGGACAATTATTAGTCCCAAAAGGAATTTGCTTATCAGCAGCTTATTCAACAGAAAAATCTTTTAAAAAGGCCCCATGTACTTAAAGGGGGGGGGGAGAAGCAGAAAATATTTTCCTGTCACAGTAAATAATATGGGGCATACATGTATGTTTAAGAATATTATATTATTATATTATACAATTATTGGATGCATTTGAGTGCATTGTCCCAGAATACAATCACAACATGAAATCTGCACTATTCCATTTTACGAGGCAAAGCCGAGTGAAATGGAAAAGCCAGATTTTACCGAGTGTTTATATTCTGCGACAATCCACGAACGAAGTGGATTTAATATTTATATTATATAACTCACACATATATCCTTGCCACTTGATTTTTTTTTTCACAATAACACAAAATAGGCACGGAAATGCATCCAACCTACACTCTATTTGAAAATCTATTTGAAAAAAAAGCTAAACAAAGTGGACGACACAATCTTGTCTGCCGTTATATGACCTTGCCTTATTTGGACAAACTGGTGGGGAACGACTAATTTGGAAATGACACTGCGAAGCATCTAATAATTCTCAATAATGGACTCCAATATTAAGTTGGAGCGTCGCAGGCAGTATACATGTACATGGCAAAATAAAGGATGCATGTGACCTGTGTTCCACCAATCAAATTACTTGGATCTGTGTTTGTGGTATATAAAATTCACTATTTAAATGGAAGAGGTATTTCAAAGTGACAGTGCCAAAGACGGGCTAGGATTTTTAAATATTAATTAACTCCCTGATTAACTAGGATCCTTCCTCACACTAACAAAATCCAACTTCATGGTAGGTCATCACCCAACCTGTTGGACACTGCTCAGGGTGATACAGGCCTGAAATTTAATCTTTGAGAGGCAGAGGCCATTTTCATTTTGCAAAGGGCACTTGCGTTGGAAAATCTTAAAAGTCAAACTTTAAGAGTGGGCACCGAGGCCACGCAAATGTGGCTTCGATGTAACTCCAGGACTTGTATCGTGCCTAACCACATGCACATGTAAAACATTCTCCGTCTTCTAGTGCAGTCATCATTTCGACAGAATCAAACAAAACATCCTGTTGGAATTTGATGGGTTAGGGTTAAGTTTCCAAATAGAAATTCATTTTTTCGAATTTATAGCAGAACATTGGTTTGTATTGTTTTTATTTCAAATCGTAAACCTAATGCCAGGTGTAAAACATGAATGTGGATGTTGGTGTTTCGAAAGTTTTTTTACAAGTGGGAACAGCGCCAATACTTATAATAGTTTAAATAGACACATGGACCAACACTGTATATTCATTACTGTACGCCACTGTGTATTATAATCTCTTTGTTTCTGTTATTGTTGTTTTTTAAAGTCTTGATCACGAATACAAAGTGCCTACAAGAGACCCATGCATCTAAAATTTGTTTTTTTATAAAACGGTACTGTTTCAATTATGTATTCACTTAAACACATTAACAGGCATTATCTTCATTTCAGAATGAAGTGCGGTCATGTTGACTGGCTAAATGAAATCTTTTAAAATAACTACTTTTTTTTATTATATAGGCCCATGTAAGATGCAAAAAATATTAACAAGAGAGCGAGAGATCTGGGGATCATTGTTTTTTCCAAGTGCAGCTCTGGAATCTCTGTCAAAAATAATGCATAAACAAAGTTAAATTTATTCACCTGTATTCATTTTATCCAGTTGCAGATCACTTGTCATGATGCATTATATAAATATAGTATCTTAACCAAGCAATATTTGACACAAAGTGTTATATCTCTGCCATTCTATAAAGGGACTATAAAGGGACAGTAATTTTTTATTTTTTTTTTTTTTTGGAAGAGTAAACTAATTCTTGACCTCTAGCTTCCAATTTAGCAAACTACCCATGACATTTTGGGTCAAATCCAGTGGTCACACTAGACAGAAAATATATCTCAAGGATTTTGTGCACATACGTTTTGGGTTTATTTTCGATTGCGGCAATTGAGATAAGCAATGATGGTGTGTGGGCCTGGGGTCTACATTATGCTATTTCCTCGACTTTGAAAGTGTTTAAGACAGAATCATCTCTCTTGAGGATTGGTGTTGGTATGAAGTCAATCATCAGTGAGCTTTCAGATTGAAACTAATCAATTTCCTTTGATTATTGGCAATTCTGTAATTTGTCTTAATGGCAGAATATGATTGGAAATTCAGTTCTGTTCAACAAGTGGTTTATTCAAATATAATGAATGAGTGCAATGGTGAAACTATTTTCATTCGTTGAAAGATGGAATGTTCCATTCAACAAGGCGAAGCCGAGTTGAATGGAACATTCCATCTTCCAACAAATGAAAATATGCGAAACATTCATTATTTGTTTTATATAACATCCAAGTAGTTCTTGGTCATTTGATTGGTGGACAAAACTATAAGAATAAACAGAATGTACAATATTTGTATTCTGGCACCTACTAGGAGGGTGTGTTGTAACTGCTGTGTATAACACAGTGTGTAATATTAAAAAAGAATGGGACGAAAAGGCATGTTCAGTGGTACCAGAATGTTCTAAGGTATATGACAGGCCACGTAATGGTTATTATGTATTTCGTGTGACCTACAATCCTCCAATCAAATGACTCGAGATCTACTTTGGATGTTATATAACATTAAGCATTATTTTCACCAATGGTGTAATTGTAAAAATAATAAAATAAATGTATTATTAACTATGGTTTGAATGACTTTGATGTAAAAAGTCAATTCATCCCTATGGTGGTATTAATTATCGAGTTCAGATTTTTAAGTTTAAAAATTCTGACTGCATTATTTTGATATTGAATTTTTCATTTGTATGGAATTGTCTAAATAAAATTCAAAGGTTGACCTAATTTTACAAGATGTGCATGTTTTTTTATTAGTATTATTATTATTTTTATAACTAGCAAGGTATAAAACTGGCTCATGTTGGTGTGAGGCATCTACCCCTTCCCCACCTCAAGGAGTGAACACCAGTCGCAAATCAGATGTCTGCAAATCGTGATCACTTTCTTTTTACGAAGACATCTGGTTCACACACAAGGTGGCTCGTAAAAACTTCATACTTTATTTAATTAAGATAATGTAAAGTCTCTACACCATTTACAATGTTGACTTCACATCCCTGACTTTTTATGGGTGCTTGTATGATCATGGGGGAAATGGTTCGGTATTTGATGATCAAAACCAGTAATTACACAGGCGAATGAGCCCCAAATGTGGGCAACACAGTTGGGAAAATTTGTGTAAAGCAAGAACATTAGAAGAGAAGAAGAAAAAAATCTTCCGGCAAATCAACCCCTCTGCCTCCTTAACTGAAGAGTCCCCGTACACCTGGCAGATCATGCTTATTTAGCTCGGGATCTATTTATTACTTGGCCACATTATTATCATGGAATGTTTTAAAGGGAAAATTTACAGTCTCATTTGTTCGGTTCACCCTTTGATCCACAGTCAGTTCAAACCCCTTCCTTTTTCAATATCAACATGAAAGTATCACCAGCTTTCATGCATGCTGCTAACCCGGAAATAAAGCTTGATAAATATTATCAATAGAGGGCAGCATTCATCTTTCATTGGTTAGTCAGCCAGCAGTATTCAGGCAAAATTAATAGGGATACAACCTTGTTGATCATTTTATCTGCATGGAATTTTGTGACATCTAAGACTTGTTGTCAAACATGAAATCTCACATGGGCATCAAATTATTGTTTTTTCACGAGCCTACTCACTGTAGGTATAGAAAATATGTCACATTCGCTCCAAGTTTAGAAGCTGAAGCCAAATGTATGGGTCGTCAAATTCAACTATTCCACTAAAGTTGAAAGTGAGAATAATGAACTCGTTTGTATTTTATTTTAAATTCAGATAGAACACGTGTAAGCCAAACACAGTTCCATATTTATGTTGCCATGTCGGGTATGGGATTGTAACTAGTGCTTTTTGGTCGGTTACATAAGGACAGAACTGCTAGAGAAGAAAACATTAGCTCTTGCAAATGCTGTTTTAACAAAAAGAACATGTAGGGTGAATAAATGACACTGGAAAAGGCGACTCATTTTGACTAAAACAGGTACAAAAATATTTATCACCAATCTTGCACATGTCAAAATGTTTTATCGATTTACCAAAAATATAATTTTTTAGACTAAAGACTAGTTTTAATGAAAATGTGAGCTAGCTGCACAAACATAATAGACAGTGTCAAGTGATAAACTGTAATGCTTGTGCGAAAGAAAATAAATGTGCGTTTGTAAATTTAAAACAACTCTTCTCATTTCAGTTTTCCCTAAATTCAAAACCAATAATATTAGTTAATTTTGGTGTACACCAAGGACAAGTTAAAATCTTAAAAATAATTTGAAACTTCTAGGAATTCAGGGCTAGAGATATTGGTTAGAAGACCTGAAACATTCCCTTTGTTTATATTTGCTGAACTTTTTTTTAGAGGAAGTTCGGATTTGACAAGCTGAAGAATACATTAGTAAATCTTCAAAAATATTTGTTTAGGAAAAAAAACTAGACTACAAGACCTGTTTATTCATTTGTGCAGTTACTGACACACGTAGTGCTAAAATTATTCAGGCCAGTGGTCCAGTCGATTTGTTTTGAGCCCAGGCTTGATTTCACAAAGAGCCAAGATTGTCAAGTAATAACCCACAAGGGAAACTGGGTAATTTGAATTAAAAATTACCCAGTCAGTTTCCCTTTTGGTTTATTACTTGATATTTGTAAAAAAAAAAGTTGCACCCCTGTTCTGCCGCTTCCCAGGTTGTATCGTAAAGTTGGGTGTGTTCCCTGGTTATACGGCAGTTTCAGGTTGAATGGTTTCTGACTGGCGCCCCCTGAACAAAAATATTGACTAAATAGAGAGACCGCCAATATTAGGGCTAGATAGCTCAGTTGGTAGAGCGTCGGATTGTTTTTCCGGAGGTCACAGGTTTAAAATTCCGTTCTCGTCAAACTTTCTTTGTTCACCCCGGCCAAGAATTCCATCTTAATTGCTAAGCGAAGTGTTATGTCACAATACAAATCACTATGGTTTACTGACCACTCATCTTAAGATGAATAGACCTTTATCATGCTGCCACCATCTTGGTCATGTGCCCTGCGTCCAACAACAGTAATGGATGCTGATGTTCGTTGTTCACAAAGGAACCTGACTATTTGCCCTTCCAGCCTCGGTTTGGTTACATTGATTTGAATGGGAGAAAAACAAGATGGCTCTGTGAAATCGAGCCCTGGTGGATTCCTGTTCAACATTGGTAGACAAAATCATTTCAGAAATTGACAAGTTGGTATACAGGCACCAACAATCCTGAGACCTCCACAACTCAAAAGTACTGATATGTACACATTCATCTTCAGTAGAAAACCATGACAAATTTTGACACATTCGATCAGTCACATAAAAACATCAAATATATCAAACAAATATTACAATGATTATACCCCATTTTCTCAGATGCAGTGAGCACCAAAATGAATGAAATTCTCACAAGTTTAATTATTATGATTCATCAAACCTTCATTTTTTTCCCCTTCAAAAACCAATGCTAACTTTACCTTCAACATCTCTTTAATACTCAGACTACTACAATGCACAATTAGCTTGCAAAAGCACATGGTAAAGACAAGGGTGTAGGCCCTAATTGTACAAAAGTGAAAAATCCTTAAAAAAATTAGTGGTAGTGGTTTACTCTTGACCTTGAATATAGACCTTTCTTTTGCAACGTGACAGCAGCGAGTTTTGCCAACCGTGGCTGGCAAAAAGTATGGCGGCCTTAAAACTGCGACAGTTAATTGTTTGACCAATAATGCTATCCAATTAATACCCATATTAATGATAAATAAAATTTACTGTCCAAAACAAAAAGTACACTATACTTCATAAAAAAGTTAAAGATTTTTACTAAAAGGGCAAATTTTTACAGAGCTAGTTCATACTTTTTGGGGGGTACTCAAGGTCTCCCATACAAAACGGTCACTGTGGTAAAATGTTTGTAAACGAAAGAAAGGTCTAAACACTGGGTGCATTTTACTGGTTGACCATGTGACTCCCTACATTACCATAATAGATCTCAAGATCATAATAACTATTGCATCTACACCTCTTTCACAAAATCTGAAGGTCAAGTGCGATCAATGAAAATTCCTAAAATCAGGAAATCCATTTTCATTGAGCTGCTGAAGCACAAAAAGCAGCTAAGCAGAATATGCTTTCAAGAAAAAGGGTTACCCGCCAAAATACCATGTCACATGTACAATCAGTGACTGGTACCCTGCTTATTTTTGCTTAGCAGACAACTTTTAAGCACTATTTTCTGCTTAAGCAGCTTTATGAAATTGGGCCCTGTAAAGATTATTCCTAAAAAGTACATTGACAGTGCATACAAAATGCATGTGATGAGAAAGATTATGTATATTCCTACTCCCAGAGAAAAATATGAGGTATTGCAAACTTTAATCATACAAATGTCAACATTTTAACAATAGAACTATTCAAAAAATATAGTCTGGATATAAATGCTGACATTCAGTAATTAACAAATTTGGAATTGTTATTCTTTAAAACAGAAAATACTTTATAAAAAATATACGTCTTCGAACTAGAAAAATAACTGATAGCTAAAATATATATATATATCTGTTACTATTGTCATACTTTTTCTCTCAAATGTTTTGTTTTGTCAGGGAGGGTGTTGTTGGAGATTTTCTCTAATGATATGCAATACATTTTCGGGCAACAATAGCCTGCAGTTATCTAGATCTTGGACAGCGCCGTTTCACTTCTTAAGTTTCTTAACGATCGCAAGGAAGTCTCTCACATCGTCCTCAGAGCCCATGATGACGGGGCACTTCTGGTGTATCTGGGTGGGTTGGATATCTAAGATGTTGCCTTGCCCCGTAGTTGCTAGCCCACCAGCTTGCTCCATGATAAACGCCATAGGGTTCGACTCGTACAACAGACGGATCTGTGAAATTAAAAACAATTTCAAGAAAACTTACACCTCGAGGGAAAGTTTTGTAAAGTTGGCTATGATATTTGATTACATTCAAGAATTTGTTGATATTGTATATCTGATTATCTGTGGGAAAATTCTATTAATCAATCCAATCCAACAAACCCAGCTTTCTATTGCTTTCATTGTTCCATGATCATGGGTTGATATCAATTTACTAGCAGGGCTATGTGAGTCCGTGTCTGAATAGGCAGCTGCGGTTGTTACTGCGGCTGTATTTTATTGACTGCAATTGCGGCTGTTGCTGCAGCTGTGGCTATGATGTGAGTCCGTGTCAGAACTTGCAGCTGCGGCTGTTGCTAAGCGTGTTGCTGCGGGCCTCCTCTGCATCAACGCATGCTACCATAGCGATCAAGCCCTGCTTACAGTTGCAGCCACTAATTCAGACACGGCCTAAATTGAAATCTTGACAGCTTTTTGTAATAAAGGCTTATTACCTTTCCATTGGGGGCCGCCTTGTTCCCAGGGTATAAGAAAATTCCACCATACACCAATGTACGATGGACATCAGCTACCATGGATCCAATGTAGCGTGCATTATAGGCCTTCTTGCCCTCCTGTTGAGATTTTCAAAAATGGAATATTGACAGACTAAGAGAGTAATATCCTTCTAAATGTTCCTCTAGTGCCTACGATAACTTCAAAATTATTTTGTATTAGGCCTATGAATAATAACAATAACAATAACAATAAAGTTTTTATATAGCACCTTAAACGCAAGAGCAATATTCTTCTCAACGTTCCTCTAGTGTTGAAACGTTTTTAAGACACCCACGTGTCTCTAGTGGTTATGAAATCTTCAAACTTTTATAGACTAATGCTTAAATTTCTATTTTTTTTTAGGCCTACGAAAAATAACAATAATAACAATGTTTTTAATAGAGCACTTTAAATGCAAGAGCCTCAAGGCCCTTTACAAATAGAGAACAGTTAAAAAGCAAGAAAATTTTTTATAAACATGCCAGGCAAACTGGGGGAAAAAGATTAATAAGATTAATAACAATTCTGATTAATTAATAATTCTGGAACAAGAAGGGACTAGCAATAAAAGAACAAGACAAAAATAACAATAATAATAACTAACCAGGGAGAAGACACAAAGTACAAAACACCCTCGGCCAAAACTGGTCGAGAAGAAAGTGTGAAAATATTGCAGTCAATAAGATATAAACAATTGTTGGTATACAAAACAAGGGGAGAGGTTACCAGCACATACACCCTCAGCCAAAAATCCTCAACAACAAGCCAAGAGAAAATGAACCTCTCCCCAGCTTGCTCGTAAGTGAACCTTTTGACTTTCCAGGGTGGCTTTTCAAAACTTTTACATCCTCGACAAAATTTCACAAACAAGCTTTGGAGATACGTACTTAAATACATGAAAAAGAAAAAAACATTTTTAATAAGTCATAGCTTGCTCCTAAGTGAACCTGTTGACTTTCCAGTGTGGCTTATCAAAACTTTTACATCCTCGACAAAATTTCACAAACAAGCTTTGCGGATACGTACTTAAATACATGAAGAAGAAAAAAACATTTTTAATAAGTCATAGCTTGCTCCTAAGTGAACCTGTTGACTTTCCAGTGTGGCTTATCAAAACTTTTACATCCTCGACAAAATTTCACAATCAAGCTTTACGGATACGTACTTAAATACATGAAGAAGAAAAAAACATTTTTAATAAGTCATAGCTTGCTCGTAAGTGAACCTGTTGACTTTCCAGTGTGGCTTATCAAAACATTTTCAATAAGTCATAATAACAACAGACATTTACACAGCACCGGTATCCACCACTTTTGACAGTCATTGTGGATACCATTATTACACAGGTCACTGGTCCATATTCATTTCATTCCTTAAACACAGCTCCCTGGGGAGTTTGCAGCCTGTGCTGCCAAGTAAGAAGCGCATCAAGGTGAATCAGTCACTAGAACAAACAATGCTCTGCTCTCACAGATACCCATTTACCCCTGGGTGAGGGGGAGAAATTAAAGTTCAGTGTTTTGCTCAAGTGTCATGACCAGGATTCGAACCCACAACCTGATGACCTTTTTAGCCACCGGAACTCAAGTCCAGTGCACTAGACCGGTCGGCCACGAAGCGCCAGTTTTCCATTTAGAAGTCAAGATAAATCATGAATGGACTTGACCATTTCATCCAAAACATACCTCAGGGAATTTCTTCTGTCTGATGTACTCTGTAATAGCAGGGTCCCAGGACGATGCGTAGCCCTCATTAATGCTGAAGATTTTACCCCTTGGCTTCACTTGCATCGCACGGTCGGTGAGGACAAACTCCCCGATGGCCTGTAACACAATGGAAGAAGAAGGATCAAATCTGTAGTGACACAAGTCCATTTATGGGCAAGTACAAGAAAAGGGCCCTTTGTGAACCCATATATGAAGCGCAATATGAAGATACATTTATGCAAAAACTTTGTAAACAATCCTTGGGATAAGAATGTCTTCATGAAGACATGATATGATGGTAATTATCTGACACTTGATGGAAGACTGTTCCTAATAGAGAGGGCTAGAGAGTGAAAAGGCCCCGTTGCCAGCACATGTGCTTGTGTGAGGAATCTGAGGTAATCTTGCTTCAGGCCATTATCGAGGTGATGCACATTTTGGCTTATTCCTTGTATGCAACACTCTCTGTTGATTCTCCCTGCCGTATGTTGACAAAGGGGCCAGACTATAACCAATTCAGCCTCTAATTGTTTTAATTTTTTTTATTTTACTCATTTTTTTTATGCAATTCACCCCTCACAAGGCCCAAAGGCCACTCGCGGTGTAGGCTACTTTTTGAACAGATAGAAACCTGCCCCAATGCACAGAAACAAGACGTGGCAAGATATAAACGCAAGTCTCTTCACAGCACAGCGAAGAACAGGGAGGGGTAAATGAATCCGTTGCGAGACAAACAACTGTTTGAAGCAATTATAGTAAAGTGTCTTGCTTAAGGACACAAGTGTCATGACCGGGATTCGAACCCACATCCTGATGACCAAGCCATCAGAACTTGAGTCCAATGCACTTAAACACCTTGGCAACGACACACTACAACTGGTTATACAGATTTAAATGAGGGAACAACAAGATGATCGAACTTGTGATTTAGGTCTAAACAACATCGATTGTTTTTGTCTGTTTGTGCTAAGCTAACTGAAAACCACCCTCTGGTCCCCGGACTTACTGGATCCAGCATAAATCCATTGACACCACATCCGGTAGTCAATACCACCATGGTAGCGCTGCCGTATAATGCGTAACCAGCTGCAACAAGATTGGTACCCGGCTTGAGTACGTCATCTTTGAGAGATACTGGCCCCTGTGTCTCCTTAACAAAATAAAAACAAAAATGAAAATTATTATCAATACACAAATGATTAGTTACATCCTTGGAGCTGGAAACATCATCAAAAAGCCTACTGATGCAACAAATGTGCACAGGTTTGACCCACCGTCAAAGGCTGGTCAACTACATTTTGTACATGGCTGTGCTTACTGCGGAATTCTGCGCTTACCGTTACCAACTTCCGCTTACAGGGTAAGCGCCAAATATCTGTGTTCGCCATGTAATCGATAACTGTTTTTTTTATTTAAGTATAGGCCTATAAGCTCAGCCTTTGTGGAAACATGATGTCGACAATTTCTTGCTAACCTGTGAAATCCGCTTAAGTTAGGGAGCGTTTCAAAAGTTGAAACATATACTGTATATATATACCCACTCGAGAATTTCTCTGGAAATGCTCCCGGATCCGTGGGAACGGACACCTATGCCCAGCGGATCACCAGCGTGTTCCCAAGGAGCAATTCTTTGGCAACAGGCATGCTGTATGGAACCATGGAACGTTCGAACGGGAACATTCTCAATTAGTAATTGTAGTAAGGACCCAATTCACCTGAAGTGAACATCACAATAATCTTGGTTGTGCCATTTTGGAAGTCGATGTCACTGTGTGTTATAAAGTGTGGTGCGCATTTAGGCAACGCAGCATTTACCGGTACACTTATTAGGGGTCAGCAGTTTATGCCGAATTTGAATTGTTGTAATGAAATCGTTTGTGTGAAGGTATGTTTTCTGCTGTTTTGTTTTATTGTTATCCGTTACGACTTTTGACACGCTCCTTTAAGCGCATATTTTTCTGCTTCTGCAAGCGCAGATTTTTTTCGCTTAGAGCAACCAGGGCCCACTTTCACACAGAGTTATGATAGATCTTAAGATGTGTATCAATCTTAGTTGCTAAGCAAATTGTGATGTCACAATAACAAACTACTGTGGTGATATTGACAACTCCAGGGATGTGAAAATTCCTGAAAGTGGCTTGCGGGCCTGGGCTACTGGGTTTCCCCTTATTCTAGACCCAGAACCTCCCAGGTTTTACAATTCATCAGGAGGTTTATAGACTCTTGTCAATCACCAGAAATAAAAAAAAAAATTAGATTTGGACACAATGTGGACCATTTCTTTCTCCACTTGGTGACTGCTTCACTTCTTTCAGGAAAACTTGAAGGCTCAAGGTTTTGAAAAAAATCCTGAGAAATCAAATGCCCGCAACTCATCTTAAAGCCCCAGCTCAACACTGGTAAGAAGAAAAACACAACTGTTCACAGATTTACATACCTTATAAAGATAATGATGGTAGAAAACTTTCCTTGAAATGTTTCTGCCTGAAATGTTATCGTTTTTAAATAATAAATGAAATAACATCCAAAATCAGTTTTCGTCTCAGTGAGACGAAAACTCTGTCTCTAGGAATGCGTGCCAAAATGCTGTATGCATTTTTACCGTTTTCTCGCAAATGAAACAACCAAATGAGCTAAAATTTTCACAGGTTGGTTGTCTTACAAATATCTTGATTTGTGCGAAGAATGGAAGCATTTACAGACACTTTACTAATGTTGAACTGGGGCTTTAAGATGAGTCTTAGTGCTTTGTGAAATTGAACCCAAGCTGTGTGTCAACCTGACATTTGTGGGCGAGGACAGTTACAAAACTGTGCTTCAAGAAATATACCTTCTTCCATATTGAGAATATCGTTCCGATGGACACAAGGCAATCAATGTTGGATGACCCGTCCAGGGGGTCAAAGGCCACGATGTATTTTCCAGCCTTCTTGCTGTCCACCACGATGACGTCTTCATTCTCCTCAGAGATGAGGGCGCAGGTCGTAAAGGAAGACTTGAGGGCATTGATGATCAGATCATTGGAGAGGACGTCAAGTTTCTTCTGCTCATCTCCTGTGACATTGGTTGAACCAGCGATGCCAAAACTGCAAAAAGAAAAACACTGTTTGTTCACGACTTATAAACTCTTCAGGCTCTCCTGGTTTTCTTTTAAAAAAATGTAAAAAACATCAGGAAAGTATAAAGGGTTGGTTCAAATTTATCAGTAAGTTATTTTTAAGACAAAGTTTCACTGTATGTTTTTATAAGGTCAAGGAAATATTTTGGTTACAAGGAGAATTATAAATATTTGTCAATAGGTCAAATTAAAAGAATATAGTTTGCTCATTACTGTTGCCAGGTTGATTAGTAAGCAATGTCATGTTTTTAAGTCTGTTTTAAAATTCTCTCAAATAAATTGCAGAATCTTCAATAATTTGTTTAAAATTATACTCCAGCTGGTTTAAAAAAAAAGGCCTGTTCCCTCATGCAAAGATTTGTCTATTGTTTGCAAAACATCCGATACTATTAAAAACTCAATTTTGGGGTGAACAGGGAAAAATTGACAAGAGCGGGATTTGAACCTGCAACCTCTGGGGCTAGCGACTGCTCTACCAACTGAGCTAACTGGCCATATTTTAACGGTCTCTCTATTTTGTAACCTTTGTTCATGGGGGACACCAGTTACTTTCCCACGTGGTTTATTAACTGGATACTATACAATGTCATCTAAACTCACAGTTTAGAAATGCCAGCTTTTCTGACGGCTGACGATATTGCTTTGATGGCCGTCATGAGTGAGTTGAGAAGCTGTGTCATTTCTCCAGTAGCCCCCTCACATCGGGACTGCTCCTCTAACATGAAACGCGTCAGTGTCATGAAATCAGTCTGTATTTCTTCTGAGCCCATCTTGAGGTTGAGGCTTTGTCACAACTTGACTTTAACAATGATCTGTGGGAGGTAAAAAGAATGGATTTTTGGAAAGTTATTCCGAGAGCGTTTTAACAAAAATACATTGAGTGGATTTTGCAGGTTGCAAAGATAATGTTCGAATTTTAGGGCAGCTTCTGTGCTAGCTGCGATAATCGTAGTTGGTCATGGTCTAGGAAGGACCATCGGGAGGATCGAGGGTTAAGATTATAGGCCTAACACATCTACTTCTGTGCAAGCTCCACTCTAGGGCTACCCCACACAGGTTTTATAAGTGAAAAAGTAAAATTAGCTGTTGCAAACTGCTTGCCAGCCACAGGGGCCTGTTGTATAAATGCAAAAAATTGTTAAGGGCCTCGACTTTAGCAGAGTCTTTCTCAAAGGCTAAATGACAACACTACACACATACAAGTATACTGGAGTAACAGAAGCAGTCAAGTGGAAAGAAGTGAAAAGAGAGAGGCAGAAAGCAGTCAGAATATGCAAGGGACGAACAATGAAGAGGGAGACAAAGGAGGGGGGTTGAGGGAAGAGTCTAGTTTAACTACAAGTGGTTGGAAACACAAAAGACAAAATCAAAGGTTGGAAAAAGGGGAAAATAATTAGTGAACGAGACAGATTTAAAAAGGGGGACATCTGTGGAAAAAGGAGATGACAACGGACAAAAAGTGATAGGCCTAATCATTTCCTATGAAATGAGAATGCAATTGTTGAAAAAATTGTGTCAAATATTTATCCATGGTTTATTGCAGCCCCATTTAAATTGTGACTATACGCTGGACACCCTCCGCTTCATGGGAGTTCAGCATTATACTAGGCTCATTGTAACCCTCCAGTCTATGGACTGATCCGAGCAGCTCCTTCATGGGCATTTACACAAGCGCAGCTATGGCCGCCGCCTGCACGCATCGACGCACATGCACTATGAATCCTTCATGCTGACTGGTACATATGCTCGCTGACGCACTAATGTGTCGCGCATGCGTGCGGGGGCCATAGCTGCGGTGGTGTAAAACCATAAACGAGCGCTGCTCATGTTGGTGTTACATGACTATGGGGAGGATCTAGGGTTATGATAAGGCGGTTATATAGACCTTATGTATTGACGTTATCAAGTCGTCATCTTAGAAGTAAACCGATGATGAAAACAATAGAAATGCACAAATTTGTACACACGGTGCACAGGATGAGCTAATGAACAACAGGTCCTCTTTACCTCTAAGGTCTATTATCTTTGAGTATTGGTATTACGACCCGGTAAACCAGCACTCAGCAGAAATAATTAAAGGAATCAGCATGAAACAATTGTAAAAAGTCAAACTAAACTAAGTTCGTATAATTAACACAAATGCATTATCATTAAAGTAATTTGAATCGACCAAATTCCATGGATGTAGGGACAGCTTTGACCGACCCTAAGTTGTAATACTCATTCTAGTATAAAGCAAACAAAAATAATAATAAATATAATAATAATAACATGAAATAAATTATAGTATAAATAAAAACATGGCCCTCACAATATGAATACAGCAATCCAGCAGTTTAGTCACACTATTTCTTGTACTTAAGTTATTTTGGATAGAATCATAATCACCGTAGCCCCACACAGTGTTTGTGGCGAAGGATTCTTGACATCGGGTCGGGTTCATACACACACGCGATATGTCAAGAATCCTTCGCCACTAGCTAGTGGGGCTAGATATCACCATAGACAAAAGGTATTTACTACATACTAGTATACATTACTTCCTTGTTTTGAAACGGACTACCTGACTGCCACGCCTACTAAATTATATACTTACTACTACAGGATAATCTATCACTATCAACTACCAAAAAAACCTGTACTGACTTTTGAAGCAACTTTTCCCCAAACTATCAGTTTTTAAGTTCCACAGAAGGAACATTCTTATATTTAAATGTATTGAATGATATTTAAATGTTGAAAGCATACCACATTCAAAGATCTCGCAGTACCTCTGCAGCTTGTGGACTCCCTGGACGAAACACCGCTGGTCCTAGTAGTAGTACCGTAGTAGCACTGAGCTGTGGGAAAGGTCATTGTTTTGCAAATTGGCATTGTCGCCGTGATGCTGCAAAAAAATCAAACAAAGTTTTGTGCAGGTACAGTACGCGCCTGGTTCTTATGTTGAGAGACATAGCGCCCTCTCTCGTTATCACTTGTGAACTTCCGGCTTTGCGGATGATTGTGACACTACCCCTACCAGTCTGGACGTAGAGCACGTTATGGATAAACAGAACTGTGCCACCCCTTTGCGAAGAAAAAGTACAAGCTTTTGAGTTTTACTACATAATTTTGTTTAAAAAATAATAATAATTGCATTCTCTTCCTGGTACTTTCAGTGTGAAAATTTAAGACAAAATGTGTATTACCAGGCAGGGTCAACGGCAACCCCCCTGTTTTTATCCGTAAGGAAGTTAGATAATAGGGAATGAGGGGGATTTTTGTTGGATTGGTGGAATAGGAGGGCTTCAAACTAGGGATTACTTGGAGAGAGCCAGTGGAGGAGACTTTCATTTCGGTGGGTTGGATGGGAGCCCTCCCATCCAACCCACAGAAAGTCACCTCCACTGAGTCCCTCTCAAGTAACCCCCAGTTTGAAGCTACAGTAGGGGTTCGTTGGAGGGGAATTTCGGGGTGGAGAGGCTTAAAGTAGAAAACTGAGGGAAAGGGATACTATTTTCAAAGTGCCAATCAGCGGGAGGTTTGCAAGTCATCAACAGAGGACGCTCTTCGTAACCAACCAACAGAACTACAACTCAAAATTAGGACTTTACACGTCAATCCAGAGTGTTATTCGGAAACTACTGGAAGGTTGTGCATGAACAATGCAGACATGTTGACCTAGCTGTTTTACTGAATAGCATTTTGTGATTTTTCTGCGAGCAAAGATCGATCTGGAAGAACAACATGACAATAATGGCAAGGCCTGCATGCGTGCATTGTCACCAAGTGATCCTAGGACTCGTTAAGTCAGTGACTGTTATTCGGAAGTTACTGCGATAGCACGGATTGTGCTTAGGTAGGCAATGGCGAAATGTTGACCTCGCTATAGGCCGTTTTCAAAACCACGGGTTGGGGATTGGGCTCTGTCCGCCTGGTTGAAGCCCGGTAAGGAGAGCATACGTTTTCTACATACTGACAGAGCCCAAGCCCGAGCCCAAGCCCAAGCCCAAGCACAAGCACAAGCCCAAGCTTTTTAGCCCAGCAAGCCGAAAAAGGGCCCATGTTGAGCTCGCATCAGATCGTGAGATTCGATACGTCATCAGAGTCCTATTCGGAAACTGTTGAGGTAGCACGTGTAGTGCACTGGCAATATTGAGAAATTCTGAGCGACCCACCTTCCCAAAAGCATTTCAAAATGTTGAAGGGTTGGAACAAGGATGCACATTTTACACCTAATCAAAAATGTGTATGTAAATGATTTCAGGCTATGAATGCCATGTGCGAATCAATTTTAATATTACTTTTAACACAATATCTTCCATTTGTGTTAACTTCGATTTTCACGTCAAACTCGTCAATGGGAGACTTTGGAACGCTAGGTGGCAGCAGACTTCTACCAGGTAAATTGTCATTGTTTACGTAGTTATGGGCATGCGCACATTTCCTATTTCTGGTATGTCTACTGCCACCTAGCGTCCTCAAAAGTCTCCCAACGTACAACAAAAAATTAATGAAAAACAAAACGACTGGTTATCAACGCCAATATTAGTGACCACTATTTGGTTTTTTAATAAACAAAATGCCACAAACATTATAAATGTATTACAAAACATTAATATTCACACTTTGTAGAAATAATCTTCCCTATTGTTAAAATGAATTGGTCTATTTACAAAGATCCAGCCTCATATTTCACGTACTATCAATACAAGTAGCAGCAGTGACTTCCTTTAGTACTATGAATATTTGAAGACTATTAATGTCTATATATTTTATACAAAACCACAATAAATCTTCGCACTACAGGTCTACATTCACTTTGATTAATAACATTACAAAATAATGAGTTTACAAGTGTATGGTACAGAGTGCCCATAAATTATTTTTTTTTGCACAAAATTTACAAACTAATACATTTTCCAGAGAAAGGGAAATCAAATCATAATCAGTGTTCATCGTTATGTTGATTTCTTATAAAAGGTATGTTGACCCAAATCACCTGACGTCATCACACAATAAATCTCCATAAATCGACAATTTTGATAGTCCGTTTCTTCCAACCTCGGTACCATGGGCAGCGCCGCAGCTGTATCGATACCTCTCGTATAGAGCAAGGCACGCTGAGGAACAAAAATGGTGCAGCGAGATCGAGCACCCCTGGGAACGAGGACGAGTTTCCCCCTGTATTAGTGCGCATTTTAGGCGACGAGTGCACGGTTAGACGCGTACCATGTCTTTTAAGTGAACTTTGACCCCCAAATGGCAGACAATCAAGGTAGACTGCAGCCGGCCGTGTGTGACGTCAGTGCAATTTGTCAACAATTCGTTGGTAACCGATGCTTCTGTCTAAGTTTGTGATTGAGAAGCATAACCTCATTATTCGTGACTAGTTGACTATTAAGTTGTTGAAACATTAATTTTTGCTGATCAACTTATAACAAGTCTTCCCCATGAAGACATTTTTTACATGACGTCATCTACTAGAAAATTGTGTAAAACTGTTTGACTAACCCGTTCCAGAACGCATTTTTTCCCCTGCAGTCCAAAATTGCCATCCTCGATTTTTTATTTTATTTTTTTTAAAGATTCCCTTTTTGGAATCGATTCAAAGAAACAAAAATCCCATTGAAAATCATTACGACGGTGGCAATTTCACACTGCAGAAAAAAAAAATAAAGCTTCCAGGACTGGTACGAGAATAAAATGCAAATCATGTACATTGCCAACTTGATTGTTTTTTTCACGTGAATGATACGGTTTGAATAACCTGAAACATTCTCTGCACACCAAACATTGTAAGGTTTGTTGTTACGGGTTCGGTACCACTTTTAATGCTCTACATTCAGCAACAAAATAGACCGATCCATTAGGCGCCGCCTACCTTAGCAACTGCCTAGCAACAGCACATGGTGTGACTTTCTTGCCACGATCGCAGCGGTGGTTCGGTTGCGGCCACACACGCGTGAACGGTATAGATTTAGTTTTGTGGCCTTTTGAGCACAAAGAACAATGCAGACAGAAACACTGCTAAACCACTTTTACACGACTACACAGGGACCACTGCTCTGGGATTTGCACCACCAGAAATACGAGAAAAAAAGCTAATACAGTTGTGTGTACTGTTGTGTGTCAGAAAAATGGCAGCGGTTTGTTTACTTATCTAATGGGATTTTGACGTGTCGGACTTTTGTCAGACTTTAAGTGGGGTTGTCAAGACTGTGATTGGTCAGGACGTTAGTTGGCGGAGCTTAATGGATCGGTCTACTGCCCTACAAAATCGGCACAAACCGACTTTTGTTTTTATTAGACTGCGTAATGCAAAAATACAAGGGATTCATCGAAACAGCTATGTTTAAATATTAATGTTCGAGGAGGTAGCTTGTACAAACTTTATCTATGACATTATTAATACAGCCGAATTAAAAATTATTTCCCCAAGAAATTAACGGCCCTATAAAAAGTTACGACCATGAGGTACAACGACAAGAAACGCTCGTCTGTATTTGTGAGCTTTTTTTCATCGAGAATTTTATCGATGCTAGCAAATGTTTTGCATTGCTACAATGCTCACGTGACAACAAAAAAGTTTGATAACACACACGATTCATTTCAAGGTGGATTCTACACACAATGTATTAAATAGAGGGTATGCACAGCCATTTGACTACAGTAGGCTTTACGGCCGTTTTGACCTCATTGAGGGCGCTGTTGTACATATCCCTATGAGACTAATGACGTCAGACACATAATGTCTATCACACATATAGAAACATTTACAAACATTTGAAACATAAGAAAACAAAACCAAAAATGCAGAAATAGAATAAAGGAGGACCGATGGATAAAAATCACGTTTTGAAATGACGCAATTTTTATTGTCCTCCCGGTAAAAAAAAAATACCATGGCCTATGCTCTTTCGGCCAGATGTATCGCCTGATTTCTCGCCAAATTGGCGGTTTAAAAAGCATTCAAATAGTTATACATTTGTTTTTCTGAAGTCGAGGAAGCTTTAAACTTTCATTTAAGTTACTGAACGGACAATTCTGTAAACGATTGGTGATAATTGGCTTAAAATACCAATGAGTTATTGTAACAAACAGACATGTACAACCTTTGCTAATTGCAAGTATGTCGAGCATTTGGGAGCGTGTTACGCATGTCCGACATGAACCATTATGTCCGATGAGAAAATGTTGAACCATTATGTCCGACCAATTATGTCCGACAGACCACAATGTTCGACTCATTGTGTCCGACAAACCATTAAGTCCGACCCACTGTGTCCGACAAACCATTACTCTCTTAAAATTTTCGATTGAAATGTACTCTCTATTCGGTTGAAACTAGGAACAAACTGCAAAAGATTTGTCTCTTGCCTGGATCGAAAAGAGTGATTTTCAATTTAAATAGACTGATTTTTAATTTAAATATTTCAGAGAGTGTATGTCCGACTCATTGTGACCGACGCAGCATTATATCCGTCGGACACAATGGGTTGGACATAATCACTCCTCGGACGCAATAAGTTGGACGCATCGGTTCAAATTGTCGTTGGACACAATAGTCCATGTCGGACATAATGGTGCGTATTTTCTGTTTTTATTGTTTTGAAACAACATCACAATAATATCTCAAAATTCGTTCGGAGAATTGATTTTACATTTTCTTGTCTTTCAGCAAAAAATCTGGCGATACAGTTCAAGACGAATTTGAAAAGGGGTTTGGTACTTCCTTTTACATCCTATGAAATAAAATCATCAGATCAAGGGTAGACCTTTACCCAGGTGCATGTATGTTTCTTCAAAATAGACCTACATACATCTTTACTTCCTAAAAACGCGGGAAAAGCAATGCTTTGTTTAATTTTGCCCACTCGTCTATTTATTTCAGACGTGGAAGTGTCAGGCAAGACTATCTTACTGTGTGGATTTCCTAGTGCTGAAAATTTCCCTTACAGATAAGAAGTTAAACGTGTGTGTGGGTTTGTTCAAGTTGTCTTTGTTTTTTTCTAGTCTAATGGGAGACTTTTGAGGACGCTAGGTGGCAGCAGACTTGCCAGGTAAATCCGTTGTTCTCAGTACACAACAATGGAAATTTACCTGGTAAGTTTGCTGCCACCTAGCGTTCCAAAGTCTCCCATTGGGGATGCCGCCAACAATGGTTTGCACTGTGATAAAGGTCTACATGGCTAGACGTAGCCACTACATTTGCATCTTCCTCTTGAACAAGGAGAATGTCTTGTCGTAAAAATCCATTCCTACACACCGAAATGTTAATTACGTAAAAGGACTTACTATCCTGTTGTAAGTGTACTGACTGACGTTGTTGTAAATATTGCATACACCCCAACTTGAATGAATTCATGTTGGCCTTCATTCTTTGTTAAGTTTACAAAGGAAGTGGCAGTTGAATGACCCTTCAAAAGGTGAAGGGAATGTCTCCACGTTGAAGCCACCACCTCGTAGGGTCTCCTCTGCCCGTTCCCTACCCCACATGTTTCCGAGGCCCTCGCCGCCAGCGTGGAGCTGAACCGTCATGCAGTGGAACATACTGTTGGTGTAGAAAGTGGACGCGAATGGCATGTCCATGTTATCCGCGATCTGTGACTTGGCGTTGACCTCCATGACGGACATGATCCCACCAGGAGCTAGAATCTTGCGGATACGTTCCAGGATCTTGTCTGGATGAGCCATGTCGTGGATGGAATCCCACGCCAGGATGTAGCTGAACCTCCCTTCCCAGTCGTCCGGAATGTCGTGGGCGTCCATCTGTGAGAATTTGACATTGGTGAGGGTCTTTTTGGTGACACCCTGCTGTGCAACCTGTATGGCATGATTGCAGATATCCACGCCTAGGATTGAACTCTTGGGAAACGCTTCTCCCATGAGGAGGCTTGCTCCTCCTTCACCGCATCCAAGGTCTAGCACTGAGATCCCTGATTCTGATGGAGTAAAAAGGCAAACCTTCTCAATTATTCTGGACGACAAAAACAAACTGACCGGCACTCACCTCATGAGCAAATCATCTTTTTTCATATACTTCATTTTTTGAATACCAGTGCTGTTCTCCGTGCCTACATGCGTTTCATAAAAATAAAATGGCGCCATCAACTGTCATGGGTTTGGAATTTCAAAGAAAGATAGATTGATCCTCAGTTGATTTAGCCAATGAATCAATCTTAATGAATAAATTAAAACAAAAAAATGAATAAATAAATAAATAACCTCTATTTTCTTGGCGAAAGGAGTTTATGAACTGAAGTGTGCTGTGTGCACAAGTTACGTGTGAAGCACAGTTGTGTGTGCTCAAAATGAGCTGTCATTGTCATCAAAGACAGCTGGGCCCAATTTCATACAGCTGCTTTCAAAAAGCAAAAAAAAAAATAAATAAATAAAAAATATAAAATGCAACTAAGCACGTAACCATTTTGCTTACCAGAATATGGTTACCAGCCAAAACGTCATTTCACATGCACCATTTTGACTGGTATCCTTCTAATTTGTATTTATCACAAAATTGTTGAGCAAAATTGTCTGCTTATAAGCAGCTCTTTGAAATTGGGCCCTGATTTTTCCCATTGTTGACGTCATATGCAAACCATCTACACTCATCTCAGAGACCCCTACAATGTCAACTCTAACGCCACCAGTGAATTGTGTCTTTATTTATCCCTGTTTTGAATATTACTTTATAATGACCACAACTATGGCGTGGGCTACAAAATTATATAAAAGGGGAGGGGTGACTTAGGTGGTTGTTTAGGAGGGGGTTAGTGAGAGTTATTAACGCTACCGTACCTAGCATGTCTCTGAGCCCTGGAATAGACGGGATGAACGTCTGAACGAGATGCCGTTCCCACCATATGAGGGAACATTCATTCATGAAATGATGAAAGTCACCAAAGTGCTCATACGAAACACCTGTAAAGAAAACATAAAAAAATACAAAAATAGGACAAAGGGTCATTATAAGGAAATATTCCTGGCCCGTGAGAATAACCAAGGACAGGGATCCCATGTCCTGGTAAGCCCTCTACCACCTATCATTCCAAAGTCTCCCATTACGTCAAGTTGTTTGACAAGCACGTAAAATCCAGTCTTGTAGGAACCCAGAAATGAGAATGTTTTTTTTTTTTTACTCTAAAAGATTTACAGGTCTCTCTTTCGATACCATGTGTAAAGACTGATAAAAACAAGAATGATTAGCAGAAAATTTAAATGAACATACAGCAACCTCCTCTACAAAATAAGTGGCACCGACAAAGACCAGAAAAAACCGTTTTAACAGATCCCTTGTTATTTCGGTGTTGACATACTGACCATTAGTTATACCCAGGGGAGTATTGCACTATGGACTTGCTTGGCTTATGCTTTGCCTCTACTTCTGCGTCCTTATTAAAAATACCAAATGATCAATTTAATTGAAATAAATTGCAGCTTTCGGGTCCAATTTTGCACACAAAGTCACTTAGCACAAAGAAATATTTCAAAGAGGAAACAAAAATACTGTTTACCATGTTGCACACTGTCATGGGACGTTGATAGCGTGTCACTGGTGCCACGTCTTATTTGTTTTGCCCGGTAAGTAACACATTAACGGGCAATGTTCTAAGTTCAGCAACTGAAACTGATGGGGCCAGGTCCCGCTTGAATTACCCCCTGTGCCGAAATGGGATATAAATGGGCTGGGTCTGCCCAGATTACCGGCACTGGTCATGGGATACAGTATGGATGCGTCCGTCAAATTTGTTTGACTGAATCCTCATTATGAAACTGTATCGATGTTTTCCCCGAGCAGTATTCTTTGGTTTTAGTGAGTTTTAGAGAAGATGCGTCCTCTGACGTCACGGCGAAGCCAAGACATGACCTTCCTGCCTGTCGGTCTGCGCACGCATCGTGTTTTGCATAAATGTTGGTTTTAAAGTGACGTCAAGGATCAGATCTCCTTTGATTTATGCGACCTTTGACGTCACTCCTCAACAACATTTTGGCAAAACACGATGCGTGCACATACCGGCAGGAAGATTTCAATAGAGGGCGGTTTAGATTGTCTTCAGGTGACGTTTACCTTTGGGCCCATCCAGCTTAAAACTCTCGATGATATGGTTGAAAACCTTCCCCTGCATTGGCAGAGCCGCGGCAAGGATGGTAAGCTCATACCCCAGTCCCGGGGTCGTCAAGAAGATGGCCCGGTGAGGCGGGAGATAGAAGCGTTTCCCCGTAGCGTCGATGTTGACTATCCGACCCGTAGTCATGGCCCCGAGCCACTCACGCACGTACCTGCAATAAAAATGTCAACAGCTTTTTTATAATCAAATAGTGGGTCTTCATCGCGGTAAATATTGCGATGTTACAGCTGTAAATTAGTTCGTTAAGAATTGAAATCAGTAATTACTGCTGGTTTCCCCTCGACAGAGGGTGGTAGTAATGGCGTTACTGAAGCATACAGTTGAACCTCACCGAGAATAATTGCACTCATGGATACCTTACCATAACAAAGATTAATCGTCACAAGGAAACGCGTTGTTATTATAAAAAAAGTTAAAACCTAAACATACACCTTTAAAGTTTCTTTAAAAGTATTCTAATTTTGAGTTTGCTCTTACTAAAAAAATGGGCTAATTAGAAAGTCACTCTGGTCACAAAAGAAAACTGTTCAAAATTCGATGTGGGAAACCTGGTTGATCAGGCAATAGTCAAGCAACGAGGAGGAAAAACAAGGAATGCGCAAGCGCATATTATACCAATCAGCATGGAGGATTCACAGTGCGTGTGCGTCGACGTGCGCGTGCGTCGGCCACCATGATTGAGCTGCTCGGATTAGTCTATAACTAGACGTTTTTTTTATCAAGCATTCACAATCAATCTTGGGTTGCGTAGAAGAGGCCCTTAGCCAAACAATGTTAATGGGTTGTTTTCGCTTTACAAAAGAAAAGAAAACAACAAGAAAAGGAAAAAAAAGACCATCCAGTAGGGCCAACTGCCTTCCTTGTCATTGCGTCATTGTACAATCAAGTTGTCACATGACACATTAAGTCTCACCGTGCATAGAGTTTAGACAATCGTCGTGTCTCTGGAAGAAGGGCGTAACAAAAGTGTGACCTGCAAAAGGTTGTAAGCAATTACTGTCCACAATTGTGTTTCAACAAAACTGAGTCTGAAAATTTGCTTGTCATTCAGGAAAAATAAATTCCGCATAAGGAATGGAAAAACATATCTTGGGTGTAGCAACCAAGATACAACTACAGTTATGCCCTACAAAAGAGCCAATAGCTTGTGACCTTCTGCTGGGGCAAAAAGTTGTAATTTGTGTGCCCGGAAAGAAGGTCGGACAGCCTTACTACATTCGTCCGGGCACTCCATTTGTAAAAATCTGCTGGTTATTATCTCGAGCTTACTATATTTCCTTTTAGCACGTTCTCTCTTATGAAACACCATGGAACCCACTCTTTATACTGCTTTACGTCTGCCAAAACGCACCCGTTGTGCTTTACCTAAGCTCGTGCTCCAACCATAAGTGTTACCGATTCATGATTTCGATCAAAAGAAGTGAACTCATAAGGGAAATGAGGCGGGAGGAGGGATGTGCAACCATCCGATAAAACAGACCTCCCGGACACAAAGCTCAGAGAATAGACTGGCTTTGTTAATACAGGTGCTAAATATATATATAAAAAAAAGGGTAATACAAATTGGGTTTTTTTTTTTTAAAGAAAGACTCGTTCCCGTCATCTAGTTTCCGATAAACAAACCATACGACTGAAAATGTCACAAAGTTCCGAGGTCATGTTTTAGAAAAACTTTCATACAGTTGGTGATTCATTTCGTCTATCTGCAATCAACATTGGCAACGATGATTTGGGATGTCTACCGACTTTGTATTAACGTTGACAGTATTTCATGCAGAAATATTTCTCTGGAGGATTGACGCTGATACGAAGCTCCTTTCAGATTGAAACTACTAAATTTTAGTTCAAAAATGGCAAATCCTGTACCTTGATTTTTCCTCCTCTCATGCAAAAGATGAGTAGTTTTTTAACCCACGAGTAAAATTTGTTAACTATCAACTAATTTTAGGCGACTGCTCGTTGTTGAAAGCCCCAGCTGAATATTGGTAGTCTGTAAATGCTTCCATTCTTTGCACAAATCAAGATAGATGTCATAAAACCAACCTGTGAAAATTCCAGCTCATTTCGTCCTTTCATTTGCAAGAAAACAGTAAAAATGCATTCAGCATATTTGTACGCATTTCTATAGGCGGAGTTTCGTCTGTGATTTTGGATCTTATTTCATTTATTATTTAAAACGATAACACTTCAGGCAGAAATATTTCAAGGAAAGTTTTCTACCATCATTATCTTTATACCATGTAAGGTATATGTAAATATGTGAACATTCATGTTTTTCTTCTTACCAATGTTGAGCTGGGGCTTTAACCATAGGCCGTTTCCAAACCACGGCTTAGCCTTTTGGCTACAGCTTAGGCATCGTCCGCCTGTTGTTGAAGTCTGGTACCGAAAGTGCGCCACGTTTTCAACATTATTCAGCATGACGGGGGCCAAGCCGGAGCCTATAAGCCTAAAAGCCGTTGTTTAGAGACGTGCCTTAATCTGCATATCGGCTTTGGCTTCACCTGAGGCTAACGCTACGTCTGACTGTTCCAAGCCATTCGTATAAAAAGTACCCGTTTCAAAATTACTGACGAAGCCTAAGTCATAGCCGAAAAGAGTCGGTTGTTGTAGAAAACCTTTTGATGAATAATTAATTGGTGATCTGACATTTTGAAGCGGCGGTATTTTTAAAACAGCTTATATAATCGTTATTTTAAAGAACTCTTTAAATTTAGACGTAGCGGGTTCACATATACCAGTGGAGCCAAAAACAAAAATGTACCCTGCACTGGCTAGGGGCTATACGTGCATTGACCGGAATCAACACTACGGTGCGTTGCAATGCAGTAGATTAACAAAAATTAAACACCTAACTTGTGGCGTAAAAAAAACTCCTTGCGGTTGATTTATCTCAGATAGTTTAGGACTACCGGTAATTTAATGATGATAATAGAGTGGGGTTTTAGAGAATGCAAAAGACCCATTTTCTGTTTCCTTGCACTTGACTGAGACCTTGGGACATTCCTAGTCGCGGATGGATATCGCTTACCCCTTGCATAGTTTTGAATGCAGACTCATTTTACACAATGAAAGTGTCTTTATTCACGGACAGTAATGCACGGCAAATGAATTGCACAAATTTACTTTGGTGGGCAATGACACTTCCTTCTAGCTAAGGTTACCAAATCGATAACAATGCAGCCGCCAGTATACTACGCCTGTCCCGACACTCCACGGTCGTCGGCAAACACAAGGCGATTTATTACCCGTTTTAAAACATATTTTTTGCAAATGGGTAAACTGTAAAAACGCTTTTAAGACCCAACTGTTAAAGCTTGAATACAGAATTGGTATTCATACAATTTTAACGCTGACTGATTACGAAGTTCATATAATCTTCCATATAGAAATGTTTCTGTCTGAAATACGGTCAAAGTCGAGAAAATAAAATTCGAAGACCCAGAATTTTAATTTCGGTTGTAACAATCGAAATTGAGGATTATTGTGTTTACCTGCTGGAAAATGTGCCCTTTTTTTAAAAACTATTTTCTCCTGACTCCGACGACGGATTGAGTCCAAATTTGCACAGGTTTTTTTCTTCTTATATATTCTGAATCACATA
This sequence comes from Marthasterias glacialis, assembly GCA_911728455.2. Lineage (NCBI taxonomy): Eukaryota > Metazoa > Echinodermata > Asteroidea > Forcipulatida > Asteriidae > Marthasterias > Marthasterias glacialis. The sequence continues at coordinate 5,486,675 of OU452230.1, forward strand.
ACAATAAAAACACTGCTGTGTCAGGTTTATCAATCCTATATTGTACCTTTAATTTTCACTTCTGTGAGTTACTGAATCGAAAATAAGAATCAACATGACAAAACAAACAATCGCTTACTATTTAAAAAGTGAAATTAAAAAAGTTGTCAGGTTTTCGACTGATCAGGATCCGAACGTTTTTGTGTAAACGTAGCAAATTGGCGTATCAGTTTGAAAAACATTGGAAAGTCGAAATAACTTCAGCCGGTGATTGTCATTTTGCAGTCAGAAAAGTACCTTTAAGTTTCTGTCATTAATATAATTAAGTTGGCAAAAAATGTACGGTTTGTGGTAAAAGTGGCATTTTCGGGTTTCTAAACTTGTGAGAGTTTGAATTGATCTTGGGTTTGGTTGAACCTGCTTTATTTAATAAGAAAACATATTATCCTGCAACATTATACAAGTATACCGGTACGGTACCCAAAAGGGCTAAAACAGTTTTTGCTAATTTGCGACCTTTTTTGTTTTAAAAAGTTGTTCGAAATATTGAATCTATGGGCTAGCTTTAATTTTGGGTTTACTCCAACACTTCAAGAACAAGTTAAAATACGAATAGTTAACACAATAAAATTGAAGTGTACAAAAATAGATTGTTTTGCTTATGTTCTTCGAAAGTGCCCCATTCATTGCCGACTCGGCCTAATCGGATATGTCAACCATATTTACTTATGGCATAATAGCGGAGATTCGGACACCTGCATTCAGGAAAATAGAATAACAATCTGCGAAAAATAGAGAGAAAGTCATAAAAGCTGTTTATTCGAGTTAATGAAGCATCGGAAAGTCAGGAGGACCCACGGCGGGGAGGCTCGCATTGACGAGTTATTGGCGGGGTCACTGGTGCGTTATACCCCCTGACAAAAAACCGTCCTGACACGGTCCTCCATGTTTGTACTACGCCGAAATGGCATTGGGAAAAATAACAACACAACAACGATCTGAAGACGAACGTTACGGTTGTTGATTGCTATACCGGAAACCAGACTCACCCAAGTTGAACGATACGACTATTTCCGACAAAAGCATTGTAGCAAACAGTGGAGTTATTATGGGGCCGCTTTGTTGCTCTGAAACCTCCAAAATATGACAGCCTTGAGCGAAAATAATCATGTAATCAATAAAATAGGCTAAGGACACCGCTCTAAGATTAATTGCGCAAGGTAATTTTCCGGGGGAAACATGTTTTCGATCGAGTGTTTGTGACAAACAAATATAATCGGTTACAAAACTCACACAGTTAACAGACTACTACACAATGATGGGTCACCTGTTCAGTTCTGGTTGCCTGATACCCAGACGTGGCTTAAGGTTTTTAAAATGTATCATTGAATCAGAATTGTATAGTCGTGTTCGAATTGGAGAGGCTACGGCTACGGCTGCACCGCCACGCCAACATGAGCCATAGCATATAGACGGCTCCTAGCAACACCCTTAGCAACAGCCTCAGCCGCTGCCGCCATTACGAACAGGCCAGGCACATAACCTTGTTATCTGATAGTCGATCATCTATTCAGCATTTTATGTGCTTCATCTTTTTGTCTGAGCCAACAAACTTTGTGTCATACACCAAACTAAAATCACAGAAACTCAAAGCTTTTCTTAACAAACATCGGACAATGAAGATTTTGTCGATAGTAAAAACATCACCATCTTTCATGCACTCTGAGTTGCTACGGACAAGTTTCACCTCAGCAGGATGCTTCCCGCCAAAATAAAGTACAGAATTGTTTGTTTCTACACTCTTATTGCAGTCAAGCCTAACGATAATTATTATGCAGTATGGATCTTAGCAGCTGTACAGCAGTTGTTACACCCGGTTCTTTTCAGAACCACCACAACTCATGGGAAAGATTTCATATGGTGTTTTCCCGCTAACCTTACTAAAATTTGTTCTCTACCATGCAAACCCTATTCTTGTGTCAATCCGTTTTGTGTGACATTGTCCATTCTGCGTGTTGATTTTGGATAACTAACCCCTCTTTTGTAAATAATGATCCATCGATGGTTCCAGTTTATTGACTTTTTTTTTTTACTTTGCGATAATTCACTTCGGTGTTGTGCCTAATTCCATGCATTGCTTCCATAAAGACTGCCCATACCTACTCCCAAATGAGCCACTTTTAACTGAACTTAAACCGAGTTGGATGTTGTTGTTCTCAGCTACCTTCTCATCAAAACGAAGGCTCCCTAGCGCCTGTAATATGACTTCATCATTGTCGAATTTGTGTTCAAAAGATGGCTTAGCGAAGAGGCTGGTCACAACCATGAAGGAAGGGCCATCAATATAACAGTCCCAGACACTCTGGCACCCCGTCGTCATTCCTATTGACATGAGCGCTTAGTTTAATAATATACACAGCTCCTGACTGTAATGGAACTGACAACTCTAAATAACTTGTCACAAAACTTTGATAATTGTTTTGTTCAAATTTAAATAAATAATAAAAAAAAACAAGGAATATAACTTTATGTTTATGATTAAGACATGTTTGGAATACCGCGTCAGTTTCGAAAACGTCTTGACCTTGTTTTGAATGTGCTTAATAAAGATGTTAAGGTACGGAATTCCTAGATGTGTTTATGAGGTGAGAATAATATGGATATTCGGAACATTTTCTCGAAGCATGGACATCCAAATGAGACAAACTGTTTTGACATGAAATTAAAACAAATCTCCAGGATCTTCATTTCAGTTATCTGAAAGTGATGGATGGTTTTCGTGTTAGCAAACCGAACATCGGAACCGTCGACGTGTCCCCCCCGTTCTCTTGGTATCACCACGTCTTGGTGTACGGCATGGTCCGCCCCAAGGGTAGGCTTACACCTGTCCGCCCCCAAACAAGGTCCCCGTCTTGTCCCCCTAGACCCTATAAAACAGTCCGGTATTCAACAACGACGTGGCCCATTTTGTAAGCGGAAAGCCAAGGCCACCAAAATCTGATGAGGGAAGTGGGAAGCGAGCGACATTAGAATGCCCATTTCGTCCAGCCCCGCGGCGAGGCTTAAAAATTGTTCCCCTCAAACAACGGGGCTTCAAAAGCCGCTTTCCGACGCTCAGATTTTTCATTGTGCAAAATTTTTCGGGTTTTTATTTTCAAGAGGTGAGGAGAAAAACGCAGGGGCTTTTGTAAGTTAATAACACCAAGGTTTTTCTATAGTATGCAGATGCCGGGTTCCAAGATTGATTGGGGACTTGAGGAGTTGGCAGGCGACATATTAATGAGGAATTGCCCCGTGGCCATACAAACATTCATCGGTGAAGGCAGGCAACTATTCACAAGCCCTCGCCGCCACTTCCAAACCTGGCCATATTCCATTCTCAAGCACAAAGTAGTCGCTCTAAGCTGATTACGGAAAGCCAGGGGCTGTTGGTGACAAGTTCAAGGCCATTTTAATTGGCTTAAACGTCTGAAAATCTTTTAACAAAAAAGCAGTAAAAAAACGTCGGGTGTGAAAAGCGGGATATTTCGGGACCGCTTTGGGCAATTGTAGTTGGCTTTTTCCTTTTTTTCTTTTTTCCTTCTGCTTCTTGCCAAACCGCCAGCCGCACTCGACCGCGGTCTATTTACCGGATACTCCGGCTGTGTAACATTTGCGTAATGTGGCAAATTTGATTTCGTTTCGCCCCCTTAAGATGATGCACATTTTCCTCGAATTAATCAATAAAAATGCTTTAATGAAAAGTGTTCGCAATGAGGCCTTCTGGCGTTTAGGGGGAAAAAAACCTCACAAAATTCCTTTCCTTCCGCAGCGGTTCAGACACCGGGACATTCGGACAGTCACAACAAACCTATAGGCCGGGATTATATGAAGCTGCATACGAATGTAAGGAATGTGTACGTTGGGGGCAAATTTTGCAAGCATAACCGGAAGATGATTATTAGGTTCTCAAAAAAAGAAAAAAAAAAGAAAATGAAATAAAAATGAATAAATAAATAAAATAGAATAAAAAATGAATAAATAAATAATAGATAAAATAAACAAACAAACAAACAAACAAATTATCAATCAATCAACCAATCAATCAATCAATCAATCAATCAATCAATCAATCAATCAATCAATCAATCAATCAATCAATCAATCAATCAATCAATCAATCAGTCAATCAATCAAAGAAATCAATCAATCAAAAATAAATAAATAAACAAACAAATACATTAAATAACATAAATAACATAAATAGTTCATACTACTTCATTGCACTAAATCTACTTAAATTAAAGAGGCTCCCCAATACACCAAAGCAACGTTTTTCGGAGGATATCATCGACGTCACACTTGAAGCATTATATATATAAAGAATTAAATCATTAAAACATTAGGGCCGTGTCACATATGACAATTTACAGGCAACTGGGTCTAGGCAATCTCCACGAAGGCAAAACATTTACATTACTGTTTTCACATACTTTTCTTGGCGACAGTTAGACATTGTATGAAAAATGTCCATTGTGCCACTGAAGAGTTCCTTTTGCATGCTATCACAGTTGCCTCCGAGTTGCCTGTAGAAACTGCCTCGTATGACACTCGTTTTAAAATGAATAACATGCTACCGGGGTCTTACCCCCAAGCTCTGAGACTGGTCTTAATATGAGGGTCAATTTGTTATTACCATAGTGATTTGTACCGTTATATCAATTTTGTGCACTGACAGATTAGTCCTAATGGCTAATTTGATTGTACTTTGTCAAATCAAAGCCTGATATGTGTTTGTATTTTTTTGGGATATTTTTTTTATATAATATTTATTCAAACTGCCGTGCCAGGCAGTTTGCCTTGTCAAACAGTTTGATGAACACAAGCGTAAGGGGACTCCTTGGTGAGGGGATGCAGAGGGGTTGATTTGCCCGAACTTTCACGCAGATAAAACACAAGTACCAATGTCAGGTCTTGTAGTTGTTCTTGTTCTTGCTTTGCCCGAACTTTCCCCACTGCCCCTCCCCCCTGCCCCCGGCTTGTACGCCTATGGATGAACAGCAGACTCAAACGCTAAACGACGATGATCTTTTCACACCGAAGGTCTTTTCGGGGAGAGTGGTACTTGAAAACAAGCTCTCAGATTAAATTGCAACAATTTATTGATCCTGATCATTAACAATCCATCCCTTTTGATATTCAGCTTTAAATGTCTATAGACTGCAGTCATTTCAGGAAGTAGATCTGGTAAGGCTTCGTTGATTTTTTTTTCTATTTCCATTCAGAATATTTCCCCCCATCATGTGACAATTGATCCGTTTTCGGAAATACCGGTTTAATCGCTTTGGAGTTTTACGCCAGAGAGATCTTTTTGTTCTGGCGCACCGCGAAATATCCTTGGGCTGGTAAAGCATGTCAGTTCCCACAATTAACTCCAAACGCTGAGTACAGTTCAGTAGTGATAAGAAAACCATGAGTTGGCTAAAATGATTCAGGTGAAGGGATTTCCAGAAATGCTTCAATTGTTTTTAATGGGAACTTTTATCATGGCATCTCCCTTCAGCCATGTTTGTATCGACCATATGGTGGAAACAAGTATATTGATATAATTCTTTGACAAAAATTATAAAAAATTGCAGAGAGAAATGCGTTGGCTAAAATGATTCAGGTGAACGGATTTCCAGAAATGTTTCAATTGTTTTTAATGGGAACTTTTATCATGGCATCTCCCTTCAGCCATGTTTGTATCGTCCATTTGGTGGAAACAAGTATATTGATATAATTCTTCAACAGAAAAAATGATAAAAGATTGCTTATAAAAGATTGCCGAGAGAAATCCGAACAGAATTTCATCCCTTGTGAACCGGTGACCCACTGGGTGGCATAGTGGGATTCTTACGGGCATAATCGGATCTGCTTTACAAAAACATAGTGGTATTTTCCCCTGCAACCCATGCTATTTATTGCACTTAAACAAGTTAAGACCACAGCACAAAAAGTTTTGGGTTGCAGGTTGTGGTTTGCATTCTCACCAGTCTTGTAGTACTCATACGTTGTACACGTACTCAAGTACCACTCGAGTACCGTCTTGATGGTACTGGTACTGGTACTCGGCGAGCAAAGCACTCGTACTCGAAGTCCATGCTCGATACCCGACTGAAACATAACCTGTACTCGAAGTCATGTACTCGATACTCGACTGAAATTATACTCCGATTTTAAGCACTCGTGGGGTCAAGTTACCACTTTCCTTTCTGCTTTCCTTTACATGCGTTAATGCAAGGAATAGAGGAATAACATAGCCATGGAAAGGGTAAAATTGAGGCTGTCTATGGTGTATTCATCTATCATAACAAGCACACATTGTCGTTACAAAATGTGGTCCAAAAACAATTAATGTTTTTATACCTCATTTTTCAGTATCTTTTTTTTATTTTTATAAAGTACTCTTACTTCTTAGATCCGAGTACTCGGTACTCGGACACTTGTACACGGACTCGTCAGCCCAAGTACTAGTACTCGAGTACTACTCGGCCACCCTAGTACTCGGCAGTACTTGACACTCGACTGAAAAGTACTAACTACAAACACATGGTTCTCACTTGATTAACTGGTAGGTTTGCAGTTTGAAAGCACCCCCAAAACGTTACCATCGACAGACTTGCATTTGCTAGCTTTGATGACAAAATTCCAGGAATAGCCAATTCCGATAGCTACACCTCAGCTTTGGAGGAGGGCTGAGCGAGACAACCCTGTGGTTAGTGAGTGTTCATCCCCCAGGAAAAACTGCATCAGGAGTGAAACGAACATGGGGGTGGCGAGAAGGTTTAAAATTCCCCAGGCGTTTCCTTGGGATTTCTTTCACTGGAAGTGGCTCTGTATATTTATCTTTATTTATTTATTTATATTTTTTTTATAATTTGCTTCGTAATAATTAGTAGTCTTTATTTTGTTTTCATTTGCTGTGTGGTATGTTTCAATACGATGTTCAATAGAAGTCGCTGTAGCGCAGCTATCAGCTTGTTCTGCTGGAAAATACGGACAGAAACAGTTCTGTATATATTTTGTCAAAATTCAAAATCCTGTTGGTCAATGGAAATCTATATTCTAGTACAGTTCCACATTAATTTCTTTGTTTGAGATGTGTTGATAATTGCATTTATTATCTCCTTATTAGATTCGTTCAAAGTGTGCAGCTGTTAAAATTTACATTCATGAAATAGTTATCGACAATAGTATAGAGATGAATATACCGATTGCGTTGTTTGCTATAGGACAACAAATGAAAGTGAACAAAACTTTCAAAGCTAACTTTTCTAAAATGCAACGTAAGCAACTCGAGGCACGTATGAAGTTGTCAAACTTTCACGGCAGATAACTCCATTTAGAAATTTAACACAAAAAACACGCATTGTACCTTTTCGTTTATGGTGTACACCACTCAATAAAACGTTACATCCTACTAAAAGCCTGTCCATGTTGCATAATACGCAAGCAATCTCCTTACGTAAATGGCAAATACGTCTCCTCTCCAAGCGTCTTTTTGTTTCATTGTGTTTGTCTCTCCATACAAGATACCGAAATGGATGAGAAGGTGATGGAATATGAACAATAGTTGGATTACACAAAGCCGATTTAGGATTAGCTTGGCACCAGAGAAAGTTCCACAGAATGATGTAAACTTCTTACTCCCTTATAACTGTAGGCACTTGAAGCAGGCTTGGGAGGGGGGGGGGGCACGCAAGGATAACGTTTTGGCCCAAGGCCATGTCAGACTTGATCCCAAGGAGGCGATATTTAAAGGTATAGAATAAAGTTACAAGAGGAAACAGGATTTGACACACTCGATTAGGTGTCATGATAGAGCTTAATATCCAAAGATCTTGTCTTACAATAGTGAGATAAGACACTAGCGAGTATAAGCACACATATCGGACCTCTTCGAATTGACAAGGCTTCTTGGTTTAAAACCAAAACAAACAAAAGTTGGAGTGTTGGGAAAAAACCCTCTCGATAATCCCCGAATATCTAATCCCCTTCCTTTTTCAATCACTAACCGGAAAAGAAGTTACCGGTAGGCTTGTGTCTCTTACAACAAATTGCTCCTGTCTCCTGTACATTTTTTTTTAAATATAAATTCATTGAAATTATCTCGAAATAAAAGTTCTCGACTGGAAAAAACGATAATTCAATAATTCAGGATTTCGTTGACGATGTTATACTGAAGCTTAAGACTCGATCTGCATGTTATCAAAGATTGGAAAACTATGACATGTCAAGAAAGTTCTTTGTAGGAGTTTCAACAAACATCTCATTGTCTTCTTTTACAAACAAAATCTTTTGACAAAATCTTCTTGTTTGTGATTGGCTGATAGCGACTCTGTGTAGAAAACAGCGAACAATATTTTGTTGGCGTGTCGTGGATTTTATGCGCGTTCATAACATACACTTACTTTAGCTTATCGAAATGAAAAACCTGAGATGGAAATGTTTCAAAGATTAACAGAAATGTTTCAGAGGAAAAACATTCTGAAAAAAATATATCCCCCGATCATTTGATACAAATCATGATTACTATTAGCAGTATCAACCCTAAACAGATTTGTTGCTGACTGATTACAAAGACATAGAGAGGTTGACTATATAGAGAAAAACATAAAACGTATTTTTACGTTACACTACTCTAGATATCTGTAAACACAAACCACGTGTTTGCGTTTCTTTTTCAGATCCCGTGTTTACTCTGCTCTCGGGCGAATTGGTCGGCCGGGCTTTGACAGCATTTGAACGGGTTCGTGCCCCGAGCGATCCACTGCTCAAACGGAACCATGCCCCGGAGTTAATGCATCTTCAAAATTGTCTACGCATATATATTTACACACCCATGCAAATAGAGGCCCGCGGTGTGCTCATAATTTGATTGGAACTGTACCGAATATCCCCCTTTTCGATGGCAGTTTTTCTTTCTCGAATCGATAGCAAATCCTTTTATCCTGATCATCGCTAGCTCGAGCCGAATACTCTACATCAAGGCAGCAAGACATATTTTGAAGACATCCGTCTTGATTTCAACTTTGCCAAGGTCACTGTACAACTCTTTTAACGGTAACAGCGGAACAAAAAATTCATTTGCAGTTCTTAGTGATTCAGTATTTGAAACTAACTGAGTTAGCTAAATTTAACCTTCGTCATGAATTGTGTTTGTAAATTTAGGTATAAATAGCTCCATTATTCATCAAACACGTAGGAATTGAAGTCAAGAAGCTGATGTCAGACGCTATACACAGGGACCGGTTTAGGAAAATCTCAGAAAAACATTGCGTGCAAACAACCCAACACCCGCGTGTGACAAAAATAATGATTTATGCCCACAACAAAATTCATCACAAAGTTACATTTGTGCAGTTGCACTCAGAACAGACTGCGGTTACGATGTTTCTTTCCCTGCCAGTGTATTGACACCGAAAATATTTTGTTGACAACTAAAACGCTTGGCTGACCATGCATCGCAAGTGAAGCTACGCCGTCCTGTCGAGTGCAAGGTCCCCGCGACTTGTGCCACGGAAATCGCTTTCTAACGAGTGCTTTGTCGGAAATTTCCCTTGGTATTACGATTCATTTGGATTGGATTTTTAGTGTTGGTGTTATTGCTACTCCCCTCTTTTTTAAGTCCAGGGGCCTAGCCTCGAAAAAGAGACCAACCTCTGGTTGAGATTAGTGTTAATATCATGGGTATCATCGACGATAATCTTTGATTGACTCCGGCTATAGGATCAATGGATTAGCAGCACAATAACTCTTGGTCCCACGACAAACGGATTAAAACCTATTTCCCTTCCTCTATGCTTAAACTATATACCACTCTAATCCTTGCGAAGCTAAACCTTGATCAGAGACAACAAGCGATTGTTGACATTTTTTTTTAAATTATCTTAAAACGAAGGTGTTATTAACTGTATGTTTGTCAACCATTAAAATATGTTAAACGAACATACTGAGTGCGATGTTGTGCATTTAAAAAACAAAAACAAACCCACAAAAAACACACCCAGTAATAGGTAAAAACAGAAGAAAAAAAAAACCTTATTTGTTTTTTCCTTGATTTTGAATCAGCTGTTTCTATCATTTTATACCACACAGCCAGCGACATAGCAATTCTATGAAATAGTTTTAAAACTTATGCAGGGCATACTTTTGCACAGACAAAGTTTTTTTTAAGTTAATGTTGCCCTTTTAACCAACCACGATGATGTAAACTTACATTCGGTTAGTATATTCACACGGTGAAGCTACAGGCCTTATAAGTAATCTGACTTTAAAATAATATAGCGGTCTTGTCATCCAATGATAAATAAATGGCGGATCAAACTTTCACAAACCTTAACGATATAACTATGGCATGTCAGGAACAGTTTCTTCAGTAGAACAGTACAATATTCCGACTACGGTAGTATTTTTGTCAGGGGTATAAATGGGACGGCGTTGGGCAAATCAACAAAAGCATTTTTTTTTACCTCCTTGCAATAATTACATCCGTTCGATATTGTGTTGTTGATGTATGTTTATGACGTTAGACATATATACGAATCTCATATTCTTTTCATACAACCAGTCTAAGTATTATTATTAATAGAATGTTCCAAGTGAGCAGTTAGAAGGGGAAGGAAAGGGGGGGGGGGGGTGTTATCAATTCAGCCAAACCTAAACCAATTCATCATTTTTAGTTCCAACAACATGATTGCATTGTGTGGTAGCAAGCTCGTGATGTATTTAACACAGGTCACGGGGTCAGCAGCGTGCGAACTATTTAGCCATGGCAATCATTGACAAATTTAGCCTAGGAAATTGTCAGACATACGCTTTGGTGTTGCATTCGATTGATATAAAAGGTTCACATGGTATATAGACGCAGTACATTGGGACTTGGGGGCAGGCAGGCAAGCCTCTAAACGCCGTTAACTCTTTTACCAGGCTACAATATCCCTGGTGCCCGCTCTCTTTATTAACTGCCCTTGGATATTTACCATTGAATCGACGGTCGAGACAAAATATACATGATTGATAGATATCCGTGTTTTCCTCCCAATATTTTTTTAGTCTCAATCTGAAAGTTCACCGATTGTAAAGTTCATACCAGTACCAATCCTTCATCAGAGAACTATTTCCATCTGCAATAATGCCAAAGTCGAGAGAATGGCATTTGAAGATCACCCCCCCCCCCACACACACACACCAAGTCATCGCTGCTTATTTCGAGGCAATCAAAATTAACCATAACAAAACTAAGAAGTCGTTCAAACGTATAAGAGAAAATAAGCTTAGGGAATTTGGAAATCTCGAGAATGACTGTTTCACTTGGAATCTGATATGAGAAATTAGTTCTACAAGTCAAAGTGTCACTCACTGATAACAATGATACCGTAACTGATAAGGAAACCTCCCCTTTGGAAGGGTGTGATTCAGTCTACAATCCAAAAACGCAAATCTGATATATTGATTCTTCTTACTTTATATCAAGGGGTCCGACTATTTTCCCTTCAAGACCCGGTGTGGTTAGGATGGAACGAGGATGGCGAGAAGGCTAATTTACCACGGGTTGCGTTCGGAAATATCATGGAAGTTTTTTAGTCGCATTTCTTCCCTTTTGTTACATTGGTTTGTTTGGGGAAAACTAATCCCCCAAAACAGTTCAAATTTGCAGAAGGGGCTGGAGTCATTAAACAACTGAAGTTTTCAGTGTGGTTATAGACGAACTTTATTTAGCGATGTTTACATTAAAACGGAGAAGATCAAGGAAATGAAATGGAGATGGGGTAGGGCACTTATAGCGAGAAAACAACACAACAGATGGACCAAGAGACGAAATGGCAACCAAGGACAGACAGGAGAAGAAGTCGGAGACAAAAAAGGAGATGGAGAGATGAATTGAAATCACATGTGTAAAGAAGGCAACATGGAGTAGAATGACAAGTGACAGAGGAGAAGGGCTTCATCCAACAAAGGATGAATACAGTTTGAGGATGATGGTGATGATGATGATGATGAAGTCACAAGTTAAAATTGATACATTCGTTAAGAAACAAAAAAATTCCAGTTTAAAGATTGTTTCGAGTTTCTCCTTGATCCACATTCTGTTTCAGGCATTTTAACTTTCTGAACTGCCTGCCCCAAAGTGTGATCTCGACAATTTACAATAATGCTTTATAAATCATGTATAATCGGAAGTGACCCCCTTTCCCCCAATGCTATCACAAGTGTTGAAGCGTCGTACATGTTTTAGCTCTAAGTGTTTCATTTGTAATGCAGTTACTCCAGTCTTACCTCTCTTTTAAACCAGCTTCGTCTGCGATTTCTTGAGATGTTTTCGGCTGCCCTTCAAAAGCCGCCAGCACGGAGAACAACCCCGTTTCCTTTCCCACAGCGATCGACAGTGCGATAAAACCGGCGTTCACCGTCTCCATGATGCGAGCTCCGAACTGCGGCAAGTTCTCGCCTGCCGTGCTCGGTGGCAGGGCCACGGGGCCGGGGACGTTTCCGTCCGGTGCGATCACCCAGTCGACCATCGGTGGTGGTCCGCCGCTCATTACCGGTGGGCCTTGAGGGAAGAGCTGTGCGTTCATACCCTGGCTTGACAGAGTCACACCGCCTTTGCCGTTTTGCATTATTTGCTTACGATGAAATTAAATTTATAATCTGAAATGGATAATGAGCAGTTAAGCGTTCTATTACTAGGTTTCTTCTATGGAGTGCAGTACGCGTTGAAATGACAACTTACCCACTACTAACGGTGGCTTTAATACGCTCTAATGCCCTGCACTACCGTACACGAACTTTGCATTCAGATCTTGCGTAACCCGCCCACCAACGGGCCTGCGGCACAAGGACGTCAGTTTGCTTGTCGGTTACACGCTGATTCACAGGGTGCGTGTGCGTTTCACGCGCAGTTTGTTAAGCGCAGTTAACGACCCGACGACTGGTGACTGGCCACAAGATAGATGACGTCAGGACTTGAAATTTAAAACACCTCCTTGTCACTGCAGTTTTCAGCAAATAAGGTTTGTGTTGGAGGCACAAAATAGGACTATTTTGAAAGAATCACCATGTAAGCCTAATTGGTGAAAACTTTCTGACTTTCTGCCACACAGCGAGTTTGGAGCCTAGCGCCCCTATTTATTAGGATTGCAGGAAAAAAGTGTCAAACCATTGACCTTTCTGAACAATCCAGGCATACTAACTAATTTGAGCAAAATGTTGAAGAACTACCAATTTTCATGTTACAGGCAGTATCGTTTATAATATGAAAACCATTTTGGTTTTGCACATCACACTGTATCTTCTTTATAAATTAAAGATTATATGGGAACGTTTGATTACATGTTTTTTGGGGGTGCTACATAAAGTAATGGGAGTCACACACCTCTGGTAATGCATCCACATTTTCGAACAATATTCAAAGTAAAAAAAACACTGTTAAAATGAATATACTTTTGAAAATACCTCAAAAATATAACTGATAAACCACTTATTAAAACACAGACTAAAAAGACAAATCCTAAAAGCATATGGCTACGTTTTGTGGATATTATGCATGACCTCGGTGTACGTATAATCCTTGTCATCCTGTCCCCCCTGCCTCATTAATTCTCACTATGTAAGATTCCAGACGCGGGGCCCGGTGGCAGTACCGGATCGGACTAGACTTTTTGAAGATGTACAACTCACTGTCATTAAAAAACCTTTGCAGTGTTTGCTCACCATCTCAGACCATTTGAAGTTTTAGGAGGGACAAAAAACAAACAAAAAAACAAACAAAACAAACAACCCAACAACCCAACAACCCAACAAACAAACAAACAAACAAACAAACAAACAAACAAACAAACAAACAACACAACAACAGCACAGGTTTTCCGAATGCAAGGGCTCAACCCGTGACAACAATGTCAACGAAGGTGATAACGTTCTTCCTTCAGATGTTCACGAGTTAACCAACGATGGTTGTAGCATATGATTATTGAAAGAAAGAACCACAATGCTTTTGATTTTTCCCGAATGGACAGCCAAATTATTGAACAATAGACAGAGCAAAATAGAGCACTAAATGCACCAAACAAGAAAGTACAGACTATGGAAATTGAATGTCACCAAATGTACTTCATCAGAAAGCTAACTACAATTGTTAATAATTATTATGACGTCAAAAGAAGAAGGAAAAAGGAGGGGGGGGAAGAAGAAAAAGAGGGGAGGAAAAAAAAACAATAAGTGGCGAACTGAAATCGAGCTAATTTAGATCCACAACAGTAGATATTTTTTGTATCATTATATATAAATGTACGTGCAGGCTTTAAATATTTGAATATTTCATGAGCCACGGTTATTTCTTTCGTGTGCTTCTACGGCTAATGTATCGTACTATATAAACACCCTTTGGGACGAACTTAGTTTATTTCGATTTAATGAAGGAATAACTTAATCTTAACATTATCATATCATGATTTTGTTTTTTATTAGTGCCTCTATGTATTCATCTACTTATAGACTCCTTGCGCTGATTTTACACACGGCTACCGTAATGGCCATGCCATTTTGGGAGTCAAATACATGTAAAGATGTTTGTCATTGTGTGCGTCTCACCACGCGCGCGCCGTCTAAAATGCGCCCTGTGCAGTAGTAACACACAGGGAAATCTGACTTCTAAAATGGCGCAACAAAGATTTATCGTGGGTGATGACGTCAGGTGAATTTGAGGTCAGTGTTTGTTTAATTTCCAACTCATCCTTTTCAGACAGAACAACTTTTCATACAAGTGGAAACAATGTGTAATTATTGAACTGAATTGCTTATGGATACCAAAGTGGAATAATCTCACTCGGACCCCATTTTATTGCGAACCCAACGTCATAACCATGACATCCGTCAAAGTTACCCTAAAGTGACCGATAAAGATAAGGCATAACTTAACACAATAACCGATTTGAGTTGATGAACAACATCAAAACGTCAGAAGTAGGCTGGTTTCAAATCGTTCATCTCTTTTGGTAACTCGAGAAAACTCCGCAATAGACCTTTATCATGTTGTCACCATCTTGGCCATGTTCCCTGTATCCAATAACAGTAACAGATGCTCATATTCATTGTACTAAAAGGAACCAGACTATTTGCCCTTCCAGCCTCGGTTTGGTTACATTGGTTTGAATGGGAGAAAATCAAGATGGCCGCACCATGATAAAGGTCTATTACGACGTTTCTTCATGGCATCGTTTTAATTTAGAAGTAAAATAATGTACCAGGAAAAAAATGAACCAACTTAGTTAATCACCGTTTAGAGGTTTATCACTGAGTAAACTTGATTTTTTTTTTTTCAAAAAGGTTGATAAATTTATTTTTGAATGGCATCTTTACTGATAACGCACCCACCGCATTTGTTACATAAAAAGCTAAGATCAAATATGATTTTATGTTATCATTTCTGTGGTGTTTGAATGACGTCTCATTTTTCCCCCGGTGCGGACAATCTGCTGACTGACACTCAGTTTTTTTTTTTGAAACGGTAAATAATGATCAATCATGGACCCAGTCGATTCGATTGAATGCTATCTGGTACGCAATCAGCAGACTACCAACAATGAAATGGCGGGATTTTTTACACTCAAAATCTGCACTTTGATACCACTGTGCTCAGTGGGAATTATTGGTACATAACGGAGAAGGTTTGTGGTGATTGTCGTCAGGTAAACGTGACTGTATACGTCAGGTTTAATAAGATACTCGATTTGTTACTATGTTGGCAACATGTATGAAATCCTTGTTAGTCTCTCAGCCACCCGCACTAGATGTTTTGTGCTGTTATTGAAGGAATGTCACATCATTGCTTTTGGGGGAGGAATGCAAGAATTCAAATTTTCTAGCTTTGTGTCTAATGTCAATGACATATTGCCCGCCGATGCGTCTCTCACCTTTGCAAGTCAACAAGAATCAAAACGATCGGAATAATGTTGTCTTAAAATATTTGGACATCTATTTCTTGAAACTGAAAAGATCCTCTGACAAAGCTAGTTTAAATTGCGTTTTACACAGACCATTGGCGAAAATATTAGGTCCAAAACAGCACGACGACCCCCTTTTAAATTCTTAAAAAGTAAATATAACTTATAAACTTGCATGTATAAATCTCTTCTGGGAGGAGCGGTGGCTCTGAAAAAGAGCCGTTGTGGACTCGACGTTTCAAACGGTATACTCTACTCGTATTCTTCTCGTCTACTTCTCCTAAAGACGAGCAGAGCATACTGCTCGAAACGTCGAGACCACAACGTCTCTTTTCAGAGCTACCACTCCTTAAAAAAGGGGGATTTTTACATGGATGTTCCCGCAATTAAAGTTAAAGTTACTTCTTGTAAATACCATGCAAAGCTTCAAACGTCACTTTTCAAATCTTGAGAAAAAAAGAAATATTCTTTGGGATTATGGACACTAGGAAAAAGTTGATAATGATTCCATTTTCACAGACTTGTGTGAAAAGTTAGGATATCATGTTCCTCTTCAGATTTTTAGCTATATTATACTTATTTTTGTCAGTTTTTAAGAAACTTGTTAACAACATGAGAGTCTTTATCAGCAACAGATACAAACAGTACAGTGTACAGAAAATACATTTTGATGTAAATTTGATATTTTGATATCTCCAAAATAATGTTATAAATGGATATTTTTGGACAGTAGAAAAATTTAGCTAAGCTTCTTGTTCATAAAAAACTTAATTTCTTTTATTGTCTTAGATCAAAGGATTTGCAATTGTAAAATTTCAAACATTTCGCTCTTTAAGGAATTGATTTATTTGAGGTCATTTCAAATAGACAAAGTCTTTTATGTACAAACCTGAAACTTCATGAAAACAAAGTTTCCGTCAAAAGGTTACAGGCAAATCTTTATTTCAGTTTCCTGTTTTTTTTTTAAGATTGCTCAGAATCAGACAAACAAGTAAGTAGAAGCAAAGGTAACGAAAAAAAAAAAATACGAATGAATCTTAAAACGTTTTGTGCTCCTAATCTCAGCACAAACATTCTGGAAGTCGGGTTAAAAAACAGCTACTACAGTTGTCTAAACAATTTAAGATCACCACGGACACCTTTTATGACAAATATTTTCGGCATGCCCGTTGTTGTATTATTATGGTTATTGAGTCAACACACCACTTGGTAAATCGACTTCTGCGGTGGTTGCAATTGGTCCACGATAAAACTCACAGTCGCTATGCTACGCTTGATTGGAATAATTACAGACCAAATAGTAGCTTTGGTGGTCTATACAATCACTCTATGTATCTAAAACCTTCACTGGACTCTGAGCTCGCTGCCATACGATCATTAATTGTTGAGCGCCTGGATTATAATCAGCGGCCTCTGGTTTGTATAGTTAACGTTAAATGTGAAAAGGGTTGGCAGCCAATTGGTTTGTTTGCCATGTTGACCCTTCGTCCGGCCACTGCGCTAACCCTGGTCACACCCTGCCTGGGCCCGTAATTGATGCAAAGGGATAACGAGGTATTGGCTCAATAATGGGATGGGACTATGGTCCGTTTTCGAAAAGCAACGGCTTCGGCCTCGGCTTCTGGCTTAGGCTTATAGGGTCCGGCTTATAGGCTCCTAAAGAGACCTTGAAACCGTTTGCTTTCGGCACGTGGCTTCAAGACGGAGCCAACTGCGGAGCCGTGCTTTCGAGAAGACCCAACTAGCCAGACTCTTGATGCGTGACGTAAAACTCAAGTTGCCCATTTTACTGATTTGAAACTCCTCGAGGACATTTCAGCAGAAGGAATAATTACAAACATTCGAACTAACCTAACGCCGCGGGTTTTAAACCTTAATTGATACTTTTGTTAATTTTTCAGGTATTGATTTATTTGTATTTTATTTTTTTTAAAGAAAAGAAGAAAATAAATAAATAATAAAGTAAAAAGAGGGTTTCACTTTCCTTATGTCAATTCCTTAGCAAATTTTCACACCCCCTTTTTTATTGCTCAACGCAAGCCTGAAAAATTTTACTATCAAATTTACATATATATCTTCCCGAAACCAACCCCCAAACTAACCCAAAGGTAACCAATGGGTTGTTTGTAAGAGATGAATTACTCAATTAAGTGTAATCAATTAGAATGACGAGTAAATGACCCAAATGAACATGAAGGGGCGAGTTTCCCAGAAACAAGGTTGGGCGAGTGACGGGTGATGAAGCTGTGAGGCTCGCCATTCCAATGCGTCTTTTTCAAAATCGCTTTTACAATGCGCTCAAAAAGAGGGAGAGAGTGTATGTAGGCTATTTACGATGGTGACCATGTATCGTATTAATAAACTATATGCCTAGATTGATGGTGACACATCAGCGAAGCATCTCGATGTGTGATCGATGATTTCTTTGACCACGGTCCTTTTTTTTTGGGGGGGGGGGAATTCAATGCTGAACTTTTATGTCGTGCGTGGTTTTGTAATTTTACTTTTATTTATGACTTTAACCGCTTAGTCATTGAGCCGCCCCAGCCGCCAACGAACTGCAACGCTGTACGGGGGTTACGGTTATCAGCTCATGCACAAAATTTAAAACATAAAATATATAGTCATTGTCACTTGTTTCCCAATTCAAAGGCGAACATTTATTAAATTCATCATACATCATTCTGTATTTCATCTATTCAGAGTTGGCTATATACCGCTCTACACATACAATGAAGAGGACGTTATGGCGCTTTAACGAGAACAAGCTGCGGAATTCCACAAGCCCATTAATATAAAAAAAAGTGATTTTGTTTCTACTTCAAATTAATAATGACAAGAAAAGTAAAATTTAATGTCTGAGCAATCCATCATGAGCTTCCTTTCCAGACAAAGGGTTTAAGTTGTCCATTGTAATGTTATTCAGGAATAATTTGAAACAACAAAAGGACATGGCTTTTTTTGAGAGGCAATTATTGGTCTCTTTTAAGTTATTACTTGAAAAAAAAAAATGAAAATGAAAAAGACCGCTAAGCTATTTTCAATTCAAGACAACAGTATTTCCATAGTCTCATACAAAAGAAAATGATGTAACGAATCAGAAACAAAGTAATATAACCTATTAATTAAAGTCAATGAAAAGAAGTATAATATTGATAGAAAGAGGAGTATGGAGGCGGATTAAATAAGTCGGAACTTGTAGAAATCAGCCCTAAGACAAGACAGACAGCCAAAAAGACAAAAGATTAGACAAACAGACAGGCAGACAAGTGTGTTTACACTAGGAAAACTAATACACACTCATTATTTAAGCAACTAGACACTAAAGATGTCTAAACATTAACGATGCACACAATGTGAAGTGTCTTACGTAGGCAATTCAATGGCAATATTATTAACGGAAACTGTACGCAATTGAATGGCAATATTAACGGTAATTGTACGCACTAATGATTATGTTGAAGGCATCTTCTGAACAATGATCCCGTTAATTTACTACAAGTATCTTGTATACTACAGTCATGCAGAAGCTTCGGGAGACCGGGGTCTAGAGGGTTATATATTGGGCTCAAAATCGCCCCCTTGTGTGGGTCTCCTGTGTGTAAAGGGGTGGGTGGGGGGGGGGGGGAGGGCTAGGTGGGAGTACGGTAACCGTTTCCGAAAGCAGCATGCATCAGGAGCTCAGCTTACGGGGTGATAAAGTATTACATCAAGACCAGCCTGCCCTGCCTTCGGGGTAGGATCGGAGGTTAACACAAGTTCGCTGTGTACATGTCCCCACCGTGCCCTTGAATCTCTCAAGCCACACCCCAGGCCTGTCCCGTTGACTCTAGTTGATCTAGTGGGACTACAAATTCTGACCGGTCAACTCTCACCCCCAGCGCGATGCTAGTTCAAGTGCTTGGGGGTTTTAGAACAAGGCAACACTGCTTCGAGCAGAAACAGAGGGTCATCAGGGAGAAAGTGACATTAGTTCCCCTTGATAGAGTCGCTTCAGAGGCTCTCCACGCATCGACGAACCAACTGAAAGGCCCCCACCAAAATTCCTGCCGTCCGAGAAGGTATTGTGACGGGGCTAACAAACAGCCCACGAGAGCCTGCTTACCGCGTAAAAGGAGCTAGGCCTAGGCACTGGGGGCGGATTTCCGGCGGTTTTTCCCACCCATTCAGGGAGTATTGATTAAAATATTATCAATAATGGATCAGTTTCCGGAGCCGTGGTTCAGAGGGAGTTCACGAGCAAAACCAGATAAATAGTGTCTGCCACCACTTGCCTTGAATGGCTAAGTCTGTACACTGATACCGTGAGCAACCTGAAAACTTAAAGGCCCATTTTTTTAAAGCTACTTTTACACAAGAAGTAGCTAAGCACAAAATGTGCTGAACAGAACCGGGGAAAAATGCCATGTCATGTCACTGATTTCCGAGGCTGGTTTCACTGCTTTTATTGTCTTTAATAGAATAAAAAAATTGCTTAAGAATTTCTTGAACTTGAGTCGCATGGGAAAATTTCCTGAGCACAAAATTAACTAAGCAAAAACCAATTTTGCTTACCAGAAAAGGGTTACCAGCCAAACTACCATGTCATAGTATACTGTTTGTGACTGGTTTTCGTTGTAGCAAAGATTGTTTGAAAGGAAAAGTGTCTTAAGCAACTCTTGGAGTAAAAAAAAAACACACTTTCTCCTTTTCATGATCCAGTCTATACTCAAAAAGAATTGGTCGAAATCACCAAGCATAATTAACTATAATAGTGTGTGTAAAGTCATGATGTAAAAAAATACGGAGCTCAGAAAGTGCCATCCGACCTGGTGAGATTCTGAGATAAGTATCTCGGGATGACGACATCCTGTCAACAAGATTTCAACTTCCCGATGTGAAAAAATCTCAGGACAACAACATCCTGTAGAAGGATGTCGACATAAAAGTTTTCTGTCGTGCTTGTTTCTATATATGGCGTCATCCATGAGTCAATTTATTGCTCGAATTCGACATCTTTTCCCCAAGATAATATCATTTTGTTAAATTTATCTTGGGCATTTGAAATCCTACTTTGAAGATCTCGTCATCCCGAAAAAAACTATTTCATGATCTCAACAAGACTGATGACACTTCAAGAACTCCGTATAACCAAGACCCTTCGGAACCAAGACCCTTCGGAACATTTCGGAAATTTTTAGAAGTGGAGAGATTTCTCCTTTTTTGTCACGTGACCCTCGGGTGATACCGGACCCTAAAATTGACAGAGAATAGTCGGAGACTTTTGTGTATGATAACCAGACTACCATTTTGGGAGTCATATCTTCGTGTACACAATTATTGACTTCCAGAGTGGCGGACAGGGTAGGTGCCTGTAAGTGAGCTACGCGTCACCAAACCGTGGGCCACCAAACCGGAGGTCACATTTATTAATTAATTATTTTTTTTAATCGGTTACAGCACGTCTCCTGGCTAATATCATCACGTGGCAACCTTGATAATTTATCCGTCAAATGTAAACAACCAAACATGGGCCGTATCCGAGTTAATGGCTTCGGCCAGTGGATATGGCTGGACCTCCGAGTAGTCCTATTCCTCAAAGTTGTTGAAGTCAATGGCCATAGCCGTAGCCGAACCCACTTGCTTAGGATGCAGCTCAATGCATACTGGGACTCGAGAAAATAGTCTGGTCCTTTATTGTAAAAAGCACTCAGTGGTCATTAATTGCACACATGTAACATGGCATAAAATGGCTCTGTATCAGCCCAAAGGACGAATTCAGCTGGATGTAGCATATCACGTAAAACAGCCGTTTGAAACTTGGTTGTCTGATTCATTGAGATTTTTCGTTGTTTGTGTGCTTAACAACCATTAAAATCTTTAACACGTTCAAAACAGATTGGCTCATGGGCCATACTACTATAGGTTTTCCCGGCCAATTTAACAAAATTTTCATTCAATTTAGATCGAAGTTGAAATATCACGCAGATAGTAATTCAAAAATTAAAAAGAATCATTCAATTTTATTATCCGAGCATTCTACCATCTCTTAGCTTCACTCGTTTTCATAAGAGGTGCATTCAAGTTAAAAATGTTGCAATGTTCATTAAATTTCGCCTGAAACAGTTGCAAGGGTTAGTTGTGCATTCATTTTCATCAATGGGCAAACATTTTCCATATTTTTTCAAGCATTTTCTTAAATGTATCTGCATGTCTTGTGAGCATGTGATGGAGGTGGCGCAGGAAAACGTTGGAGAAATTACCCAAGAGAAATGTGTCCGATGGTACAACTATTCCCAAACATATAATGTCCCAATGTCTAGCACGTAAAGAAATCGAAGGGTGAATTCAGCAAAAACGTATCCCCAAAACACCGCCCCAAAATGGAACGGTTAACAAAAAGAAAGAATAAACATATCTGCAGCAAGAGCATATCTTATAGAATTATGAAGAAATTGAGTTTAATCTGACATTACAATAGCCTTTGAGAAAAATCTGAACGTCAGACCCTTGTATCTTTTTTTGTTGAAAGTTTTAAACAAATGTAATGATTAAATGAACAAAACAAATCATTAATCCTGTTAAGTTTTTATGCTTTGTGATCCAGGTTAATTACTTTGTTACTTTCAAGTTTTCAACCAGTATATAATGAAAAAGGACCTTAGATGAAATTACAGACTATTTAAATTTGAATTATCACTTCATGAAAATGACTGCCCATAAACGAATAAGAAAGGAAAAACACTGTCGCACATCTTGTGCGCTCCACCGCTCGCTAATTTGAATGCTATAAAAGTGAAAAGATTCGAAAAACGTCATGCAATAATGCAAACATTTGAGATTTGAATGCATCAAAACGAAATAGAATGAACCTTAACGAAAACGAATGATAAAAACAAGGTCCCGGTTGCCCACAAAATTAAATTGAATGCTCCAAAAAGGAAAAAGAAACCCTACTTTGCCCTGGTGCGTAAAAATCGAGTGAAATTGAATGCTTGAAAATGAAAATGAACGAAAACTTTTGGAAATTGACCGGGGAAACCTATTACACGGACCCATTTTTTGCCTAAAAACACTATGAGTATTTTGTTTCGATTTACCCACTTTTTCTTGTTAAATTAAATGAAATAAAGCTTAGAAATAAACGTTGGATTACCTACCGCTCATGACAAAGGCTGGCAGTGGGGGATCAGTGGTGCTTGATCAAATAAGATCTTCCCATTTGCAGAGTCATTTCTGCTGTTGGAAATGACTGTGCAAATGGGAAGATCTTATTTGCAAAGGCTGGCAGTAGGAGATCCGTAGTGCTTGATCAAATAAGATCTTCCCATTTGCACAGTCATTTCAAACAGCAGAGGGCGCTATTTATATTAGTGGTTTATTTCAATTCGCAATTTTGTTTGCATTTCAAAATTGAATCATTGAAAATCATTACGACAGTGGCAATTGTGGACTGCAGAAAGAAAAAGAAAGAAAGAAAAAAAAATACAAACGATCAGAAACCAACAACGCTTTAGTATGATTCCCTGAACAACGATTCCCTGACGACTCTTGTTAAAGATCTCCAAAAATTGACAGAGAATAGTCGGAGATTTTTGGGTCTGGTAACCAGAATAACAGCACTTAACATGCGCCCACTGTCACTCAATCATCTCACACCCGATGGTTGAATCCGGGAAATGGCAAGTAAATTACGGTCCATGCATATTATGGCCATGGCGTGCACATTATACCGCCCTCTTTCGCTCACCAATAGCAGCATGCTTGTTTTCTGAGAAACCATAGAAATAGTGTTTTATTTACAATTTATTATGAGAATTGCTGAAAAACACAGCACAGAAATGTATGTATCATGGTACAGAACCAAAGACTCCGTAAGTAAATGCACAAAAGTAATCAATGAAGTACATTTAAACTGATAGGCCTATTTAATACATAAACCAATAAGCAGAACAATGAGTAAAATCCCATTCATGGTGAAGCCACATAAATTACAAAGCAGTTAATTAAGGCAGTATTTAAGAAAACAGAGGCAAAGTTAAACGGTGTGACCCGGTAAAGAATGATATATTATGTTTTGCCGAGTACAATAAATACCTCAAGGAGGCTAATAGTATGTCCAGGCCCAGTAAGTTCACACATGGTTTAAGTGCAGACGTTAGGCTTAGCATCTCCAACAACAGCCTGCATCAGATCAGCCCACAGTTACAGGTAGGTTCTGGGATACTCAGCTCAGGAGCCAGGGGTGAATTTCACAAAACTTAGTCCTAACTATGGACTAGTCCTAATTTGTTACTAGTCCTATATGACTAGTTTACTTGTCTTAACTCGAGATAAGGCTAGTCCTACCGCTTTATGAAATACACACCTGCGGTCCGGTCCAGCGGCACGGTCACTGTTGGCCACGATCCATCGGTAGAGAGGGAGGAAAAGTAGTCGGTGTAGCCGGCCGCACAACTGCTTGGACATTGACTGAGGACCACACAAAAGGCGGCCAAGCCTTTTAAAGGGTCATACACTCGTGTGGCCATTGAAGCTTAGCATTCCCAAACTCAAAGGAATACTACGGGGAGGCAGATATGAGAATAATGTACTGAACTGTGTCCGTAACACGATGGCTATTTCACGAGGCTTATACAATTACAGGTGTGACGTTCTTAGAAGTAGATTTACAAAAATGTTAATAAGCTCGACCCCATAATAGAAAAGAGCAAAATAATAACGTGTGAGAGGATAAACCCAAGTATAATGTTTTTTTTTATAGATTAAACTTCTTTGTAATTAACAATGGTTTAAAATAGTTTTATAACAGTAATAAATATACTAATACCGGAGTCATATATAGCGCACGTATCTACCAACATAGGTACTCAAGGCGCTTACTCTATTATTTTTAAAAGGCAGGTTTTTGAGCTTTTTGAATTATGAAAGCCATTTAGGTAGCACCTTGTAATGGCTACAAGGAGTTGTGGCGCAATCTGCAGCCGATCAAACCAGGAACACTAAGTGCACTGGGTTCTTATATTATGTACATTACACAAGACATGGGACCTACGGCTTTACGTCCCTTTCTGAAGGACGGAGCAACAGTGGCCAAGTGTCTTGCTTAAGGACTCAAGTGTCAAGACCGGGACTCGAACCAACGCTCTGCTGTTTGGAACACCAGAGCAGTCCAGTGCGCTTGACCGCTCGGCCACGACCGTTCCCTATGATTGCCTACTATTGCATTGGAGAAACAAAAAGAAAAAATATGCTTGTGTTAGCTTATCCAGAATAACAGTTTACTACATTGTTTGTCAATTATTTCTCCACTCTGTGATAAAAATTGAAAAAGTAGCCAAAAGGAAGGCAAATTTTACCCAAACATTCTCAGGCGCTATGAGTCAGGGTGACAGCACAGTCCCGTCAGTTTGGGACCCATCATCAGGATCACGGCTACAAGAGACAGCACTCCGTATGCCATAAAAACAACCTCGTAATCTTGAGTCGCATCTTCTATCCACCCTAAATGCAATGCACAAATGGGAAAGAAAAACATAACATCTGGACACGGTTCCATTCCTGTAGTTGCAGGTGGGGGGTTTTCGTCAGTGTATCTACAAAATGAAGTTGTTTGCTTCCAATTTCTTACTCTTTACATTTCCAAGAAACTGCTTTACTTTATATTAACAAGTGAACCAAGTATAGACAGGGGTAAAATATCATTATTAATATCTTTTATAGGAACTGAGCTTTGTGGTACTGCAACTGCTGTAAAACTTCTCGTTATTATAACATTTTGATGGATGGTAAAACCATTTACGTGTATTGTGCAGCACAAGCTCTACGATGTACATTCAAAGTACATATAACTTTAGATTCAACATAAAGTTTATTCACGTATTAAGAATATTAAAATACAAGACAAAACACAGAGCCTACCTGTAAAGTAGCCGCCAAATATTTGACCGGCTCCCAGGAAGACGTAAAGCCATCCGATTGCCGTCATTTCCCGTCCTGTAGCAATCTTGCGAATGATGACGAAAGGCAAAGGATAGGTGAACCCAACAGCCAACCCAGTTATTGCGGCAAGAACAGACAACGCAAAGAAAGATGAGACGGCTAGGGGGTCAATGAGACACGTCATCCCACAGACTAACGACGCAACGATGAATAAATTCACCGGTCTGATAAGGTTGTTATCAACCAACAAACCATTCATGAGCCGACCAACGAACGAACCTATCCCACCAAATGTTGATAAAAATGAGGACATTTGGGACCCATAACCAAGGGCTATGGCGTGCGGAACGAGAAATAAATGCCAACCGGCGTACACTGCACCGGTGAAAAAGAACCCTGCCTGAAACACAGTGAACCATGGCTCGTCTACAAATAACGTCGTGTCAAATTTATCTTTCACTGTGGACAATAATGTGTGCAAATGTTTCCAACAACGTCCCTCCGAGTCACCGGAATGTTTCTTTTCATTAGAATCATTTATCTCCTCTTCATCAGTAACTTCGTGATATCTCATCTGTGAGACTGTTTGCTGTCTTTCTGCTAATGGTCTGAGAAGGGCACCAGAGACGCACAAGTTAAAGTTGACTGCACCAAGAAGACAGAGGGCGCCCCTCCATCCAAACATCTTTATTAACCATTCAGCAAAGGGCGGTAACAGTATCATGCCGACTGTCCCAGCTGCAAATGAAAGCCCATTTACGGTAGCAAAACTATCCGGAAAATAGTCCATGATTGGTTTGAATGATGGCAGAAGAACCAAAGCTTTTCCGGTACCTTCGAGCACAGAAACAAAACTACATCAGGGTTTAGTCAATATGTCATGATTGGGAATCAGGACGTGGCCCCACGTGGAGATTTAATGTCGGGAACAAAGTACTCTAAGGCACAGCACAATTTGTGTGAAAGTGCTACTGAAAAGCCAGTGGTAGGAAAAACCATTGCTTGCACGAGTTTGGGTGAGATTACATGAGTCATTACGTTTTTTTTGCAATGTTGTTTCAACCATTGGGTAGCTGAATTTCTTATAATATTTTTATTAGCCTTATTTCGGATTGCAGACTCGAAAAAGTAACGGAAATTTACAAGTTAGGTGCTTGAGTCACGAACTGTTTGTACTTTCAAAACTGTCATATTTTAAGCCCGCTGAAGTAGTCCGAGGTTATGAGCGCCTAAACATGCCCATGTTGTTTATGTGCCCGTAACAACTTGAAATTCTGTTTAAAAATATTCCTTTTTCAGGTTCTTTTTGAAAGCCGAGGATCCAAATGGATACGTAATGTAAAGCGCATCGATGAGACTTTATTGTGAAATGCGCGTTAGTTATTATTATTATTATTAATTATTATTATTATTAATTATTATTATTATTAATTATTACTGTTACTGTTACTGTTACTGTTACTGTTACTGTTTGTTATTGTTATTGTTATTGTTATTGTTATTGTTATTGTTATTGTTATTGTTATTGTTATTGTTATTGTTATTGTTATTGTTTGTTATTGTTATTGTTATTGTTATTGTTATTGTTATTGTTATTGTTATTGTTATTGTTATTGCTATTGTTATTGTTATTGTTATTGTTATTGTTATTGTTATTGTTATTGTTATTGTTATTGTTATTGTTATTGTTATTGTTATTGTTATTGTTATTGTTATTGTTATTGTTATTGTTATTGTTATTGTTTGTTATTGTTATTGTTATTGTTTGTTATTATTATTATTATTATTATTATTATTATTATTATTATTATTATTATTATTATTATTATGGGTCAGATCGCTCAAAATTATATTCAGGGTTCCTACAGAACGAAACCTTACTTGATAACGAGAACCACAGTGCAAGATGAAGGACGGACGATGACGTAGTTGCTCCAATAATTCCAATGGAAGTAACAGCGCCACCAATAATTACAAGTTTCCTTGGCCCGTATGACGTCAGCGCACTGGCAACTGGAGCTGCGTATAATTAAAAAACAAAATGATTGAAATTTTAAATAGCTGTTTTCATGGACATAAGAAACTTAGCGGTAACTGGTACCTGTAGTTAATCAAAAATTAAGAATAAATTGTTTTCGGGATCCCGACATTATCTCACGTAAATCAGCCATGCATAAACGATTTGTATGTATCTTGTGCTTTGATTGTGGCATGTGCGAAGATGTTTGTAAGTTTTTTCGTTTTGAAACAGCATCATCTGTCTAAATTCGTGCGGAGAAAAATACTCCTTTCGCCGGAAATCAGGCCATTCAGTTTGAATATCCAAAACACACTGTCTGAAACAAACGGAACAGGTTGTCATCAAGAGACATGTCCCGCAACCATTTGATGCCCGTGACCCGGTGCCCCCAATTTTAAATCTGGACCTTTGAAATAATGAAATTTAGACTGAGGTCTCTTGTTTAAAAGGAAAAATCAAACGGAAAGTACCTTTTTAATTTGCTAGAAGTGCCGAAAAAAGAACAAAAATGGTGCATCCCGTTTTGCCTCCATAATCATTTGTCGCTGGTTCCTCAAGAGCCACTGTGCAATATTTCTAACATTTTAGAACAGAAACAGAACGTCGAGATAGTTTGCCCAGTTTTCTTGTAAACTGTTGGGATAGTTCTAGCGTTAAAAAAATCGACAAGAATGTCACCACGAAGGCTAGATAAATGAAGTATATGAGTGATGACGTATGAAACCACACCGGCACCATCCTTCAAATATTTTTGCTGTGAATTTGATCAGGGCCTGTAGGTCTTACCAGTGAATTATTCAATTATGCAGGTAAAATTCTAAACTGATCCTCAAAATAATAATGTTGGCAGAAGACGAGCAAAGTATACTGTTCGAAACGTCGAGACCACACCGGCTCTTTTCAGAGCCACCACTCCTCACAAAAGAGATTTTTGTACCCGCAAATTTGACTAGTTTACTAGTTTTTAGTTTTCTATCCCCCACACCACGCAAAGCTTCAAACTTAAACATAATAATGTTGTGCTTGCAGCGTTGCGAGTGGTGCTGTAACCGAGTGAAATAATGATAAACGGTGAAATACTTACCCAACAAAGAGCAAATACTTCCGAAGAGAGCACAGGCAAGACCCACTGAAGCAACGGATGTCTGGAAGTCGTCCACGAAATAAGGAATAAAAACACCCAAGCTTTTTAACATACCCACAGTAAGGAAGGAGTTGGTTGACTTTGATAAGAGGATCATCCACTTCCACGATGATTCCGAGCGGGTTTTGGGTGCCATTTTTGCAGAAGTACAATAATGCTCAACATTACCATCAAGCTGTAAAGACCACGGTAATGAACTATGCAGCACTACACCGTGTTGTTTGGTATGCAGTGATACGGGTCACTTTGTAAACGTCAAGCAATGCTACTCCCAAGGTCATTATAACGTTACCTCTTGTCTACAGTATACAGCACATCACCCGTGTACCACTCATTGTATTATTATTAATGTTGTTGTGTTCAGTTATAGTTCTTTGAAAGTTGTATTTCATGTTCCTTCACTGCGCTCATACACATGGGAAAACAGTTCAATAACATTCAATAACACAATACAACAATGTTTGGGTTTCATCAGATTTTTTTTAAACTACTAAAGCATGGAATTGTGCCGGTGACAGGCCGATAATGAACCGATGCAAAGCTCTTGAGTTGAACTTGGGTGTTAGTACACCATTTTCATCATTGAAATGAATTTCTTGTGATTACTTCGAAAAAGATATATAGCGAGCAGCCGTTAGGTCCATTCTTTGTGTTGATTGAACGTTTTTGCCGCTTTTCTTTTAATTGTCGGTTTCTGTTAGTGCTGATTTCTCTGCAATATGAACCCTTCTTCTTTCCTCTGATGACTACTTGGGTCTTCCTTTGTCCATTTGTTGGACTGTTGTCCAGGCAGCTAGTTTTATTTCCTTTTTACGTTACTGGATTGCATCTATGGCGTCTTGTAGTCTTGTATGTTACCCTTTTGGAGAAGGGCTACCTCTATTTTGTCGAGGGCGACTTATAAATGCCCGCAGAATTCGAACTGGGCAACATTGCCATGGTATCTTTAAGTCTATTGGTTCTAGCTTTATTTTTCTGTTCGCTCAGCTCAGATTCACTGCCCTGCACTGTTTGCTTGCGTTTTCGATCTTAGCGAACTTAGTCTTTGAATTTACAGTGCTTAAGGGTTAAAGTTGTAATGATCGTCTTTCGTTTTTGGATGACATTTTCTTAACAAGAACATATGCTATGGTTTTATTGGGTAGAGCACATTTAGCGGCTTAAGCAACGGCTTGAGTAAGCTGAATTTGTTGTAACAACACTTCTTATAGTTATACGGTCATGCGTGACTGCATTTTGTTTGATTGTGGCGCGCCCCACTCACGTGACCGATACGGCGGGAGGCCGCGCGTTTTATTAGACATCATTCATTGATTAAAACCCAATGTTTGTTTTTTGTATCTCCTTCTTTTTCTTCTTTTTGTCACTGAAATTTCCCCGAGAATATTCTGATACCTGCCCCGTCTGTCGAATGACTTCAATCTTGTTTGTGCATAATTATACTCACTGCATTTAGTCGATGACTTGATTACCCTGACGTCACGACCACTTCAGCAGGGTGTCAAATCACTCTCATTTGTTTTGTTTTGTTCTGCTTTAGTTTTGTTTTCATTGAGGCGGTGGGGGGGGGGCGGTGTTTGGACAAGGAGATTGGGGGTGTAGATCCAGTTGTGACGTGTATGTGCTATCGGTACTGTTTTATTACACGGTTTTTGATAGTTGCAAAGTCCCTTCAGGGCCACCATATAAAAGTATTGCATCTACGAAGCCAACGAGGAATTCTTGGAGATGAGCTTCCCAGGAATTGTTAAAAGTGTTATAACAGTCTATGCTATTTTTGTAACAACAATTCTTAGCTAATTTGATACGAATCTACGGCGTCGACGAAGCCTCAAACAATCCAGGCTTTATTTCTTAGAGTCAGGGTGACAGCGCAATCCAGTCAGTTTGGGACCCATCATCAGGATCACGGCTACAAGAGACAGCACTCCGTATGCCATAAAAACAACCTCGTAATCTTGAGTCGCATCTTCCATCCACCCTATTAATGTTGTGTACACATGGGAAGAAAAGATCTTATGATTAATGTTGTGCTATGTCATGTAGGCAGGGAAGGGGGAAAACTTAAAAGGCGAGTCGAACCGACTTAGGCCTACATCAGTTTGATTCCAGAGCAAGGAACCCCAAAATACTCAAGTCTGCGTTTTGGACAGCTCGTTCCCTTTTGTTGCATGGGTTGTTTTGGTCAGTGTATCTGTAAAATGAATTTGTTTGTTTCAAATTTCTTACTCTTTACATTTACAATGAACTGCTTCACTTTACATTGGTAAAGCGAAAGAAATATACACTGGGGGATTTTTTTTTTATAGGAAAAGAGCTTTGTGGTACTGCTGCTGTAAAACTTCTCGTTATTACAACATTTTAATGGATGATAAAGCCAATGACTCTTTTGTACAGCAAAGCACATTAAGCTTACATTCAACATAAAGTGTATCAACGTATAAACCCTATCAGGACTGGGGGGAGGGGGCACAATGTGCCCCCTACCGATTTTGTCCTCGTAACTTTTTAATGCTTACTCCGATGACCGCGAAATTTTCTGACTTTTCCCAAAATATATCTAGAATCATATTGGCAAAAAGTCATTGATACCGGGGTTGCCATGGCAATCATTTGTTTGACCTTGGGTCACACGATTTTTCTCTTTTTTAGTGATTTTTTTTATTTTTATTTTTTGAACATATTTTCCACTTATTTCTTTCTTTGTCAGAAAAGTGATAGTGATGAGTCATGTCAAAGTCTGAAATGGTTTTTGGAATTCAAAATGGCCGCCATTTTTGGCGGCCATCTTGTATTTTGCGTTTTCAGCCTGTAATTAGGGGGTCAAATTAAATCAAATTTGGTAACAAAAGAATATTTTCAACATGCTAGTTTCTTACTTTATCAAACCCAAAAATACTTTTATTTGTCAACCAAGCCTTATTATTTCTCCCTGGGCCCTTGGCGGCGGCCATTTTGATTTTAAGTGAAAAAAACGCAAACATTTTTTCCCCCAAATGGGATAAATTAATGGATTATAACGCCCCAAAGGTGACTCCAGTAACCAAAATAGGTTCAAATTACACTGATATTGTAAAAAATGTACAAGTTTGCAAAGTTTCAAAACATTCGGACAAAAAATACAGAAGTTATGGGGAAAACACGATTTTTGACCAAAAAATGGCAAAAAACTGTTTAAAAAAGCCCTTTAGGGACGAATTTTTGAAATGTTTGACGTCATCATGTAGCACTTGGTGAAATAAACATTTGTGGCAATTTTCATCAAAATCGGTCGAACACTTTGGAAAATACGGAGGGGGCACTATGTGCCCCTCCCCCTGGTCCCCGTTCATCCCGGTCCTGATAGGATAAAGAATAATACAAGACAAAACACAGAGCCTACCTGTAAAGTAGCCGCCAAATATTTGGCCGGCTCCCAGGAAGACGTAAAGCCATCCGATTGCCGTCATTTCCCGTCCTGTAGCAATCGTGCGAACGATGACGAAAGGCAAGGGATAGGTGAACCCAACAGCCAACCCAGTTATTGCGGCAAGAACAGACAACGCAAAGAAAGATGAGACGGCTAGGGGGTCAATGAGACACGTCATCCCACAGACTAACGACGCAACGATGAATAAATTCACCGGTCTGATAAGGTTGTTATCAACCAACAAACCATTCATGAGCCGACCAACGAACGAACCTATCCCACCAAATGTTGATAAAAATGAGGACATTTGGGACCCATAACCAAGGGCTATGGCGTGCGGAACGAGAAATAAATGCCAACCGGCGTACACTGCACCGGTGAAAAAGAACCCTGCCTGAAACACAGTGAACCATGGCTCGTCTACAAATAACGTCGTGTCAAATTTATCTTTCAGATTAGAGAATACTGTGAACAATTCTCCCAAACAGCCTCCTTCCGAGTCACCGGAATGTTTCTTTTCTTTACAAGAATTTATCTCCTCTTCATCAGTAACTTCATGATATCTCATTTGTGAGACTGTTTGCTGTCTTTCTGCTAATGGTCTGAGAAGAGCACCGAAGACGCACAAGTTAAAGTTGACGGCACCAAGAAGACAGAGGGCGCCCCTCCATCCACACATCTTTACCAACCATTCGGCAAAAGGCGGGAACAGCATCATGCCGACTGTTCCAACTGCAAATGAAAGCCCATTTACGGTAGCAAAACTTTCCGGGAAATAGTCCATGAGTGGTTTGAGTGCTGGCAGAATAACCAACGCTTCTCCGGTACCTTCAAACACAAAAATAAATCTACATCAGAGTAGTTAAAATGTTATGATTGAGAATTAGGACGTGGCCCAACGGGGAGGTTTAATGTCGGGAACAAAGTACTCTGAGCCAAGCAGAATTTGTGTGAAAGTGCTACTGAAAAGTCAGTGGTAAGAAATACCATTCCTTGCACGAGTTTTTACGAGATTACATGAGTTATTACGTTTTTTTTCGCAGATAGCGGACTTTGTTAAAATTATTTTATTAGCCTTATTTCGGATTGCAGACACGATAAACGGAAATTTACAAGTTAGTGCTTGATTCACGAACTGTTTGTACCTTTAGCCCATTGAAGTTGTCTGTGATTATGACCGCCAAAAACACGCCCATGTTGTTTGTGTGAAATAATTTGAAATTCTGTTTGAAAATGTTCAGCTTTCGAGTTCTTTTTGAACGTCGAGGATCCAAATGGGCACGTAATATAAAGCATTATACGTACGTTATTGTGAAATGCGCTTCATATAAGAACTATTTGTTATTATTATTATTATTAATTATTATTATTATTATTGTTGTTGTTGTTGTTGTTGTTGTTGTTGCTGTTGCTGCTGCTGCTGCTGCTGCTGCCGCCGCCGCCGCCGCTGCTGCTGCTGCTGCTGCTGTTGTTGTTGTTGTTGTTGTTGTTGTTGTTGTTGTTGTTGTTGTTGTTGTTGTTGTTGTTGTTGTTGTTGTTGTTGTTGTTGTTATTATTATTATTATGGGTCAGATCGCTCAAAATATTATTCGGGGTTCCTACAGAACGAAAACGTACTCGATAACGAAAACCACAGAGCAAGATGAAGGATGGACGATGATGTAGTTGCTCCAATAATTTCCAATGGAAGTAACAGCGCCACCAATAATCACAAGTTTCCTTGGCCCGATTGGCATCAGCGCACCTGCAACTGGGGCTGCGGATAATTTAACAAAATTGATTGCAATTTTAATTAGCTGATTTTATAGATACGAGAAAGTTAAGCCGTAATATTCAAAAATTAGAAACGATTTGTTCTTGGGATCTTGACATTATCTTACGTCCATCAGCCATGCATACACGATTTTGCACGTATTTTGTGCATTGTCCGTGGCATATGCGAGGATTTTTTTTTACGTTTTTTGTTTTAAAACAGCATCATCTGTTTAAATTTCGTCGGAGAAAAACACTCCTTTCGGCGAAAATCGGGCCATTCAGTTTGAATATCCAAAACACACTGTCTAAGACAAACGGAACAGGTTCACATCAATAGACGTGTCCCCCAAACATCTGATGCCCGTAACCCGGTGCCCCCAATTTTAAATCTGGACCTTTGAAATAATGAAATTTCTCAAATTAGACTGAGGTCTTTTGTTTAAAAGGAAAATTCAAACGGAAAGCACAGTTTTAATTGGCCAGAAGTGCCCGCTGGGAACAAAACAAAAAGGAAATAAATAAAAAATGGTGCACCCCGTTGTGGCTCCATAATCATTCGTCACTGGTTCCTCGAGAGCCACTGCACAATAGTTCTAATAGAGTTGCGACATAGTTTGCCTATTTTTTCTGATAAACTGTTAGGACAATTGTAAATTGTTAATACAAAATGTCATCACGAAGGCGGGATTAATGAAATGTATGGGTAATGACGTATGAAACTACACCGGCACCATCCTTCACATATTTTGCTGTGAATTTCATGATGGGAACTGCAGAATACACAGCAACTTGTACAATATTTCCCAAGAACAATATCAATTTCGCATGTAAAATTATAAACTGACCCTCAATATAATATTACAGGTACGTGGCTTCCAGCGTTGAGGGATATCCTGTACAACTGAGTTAAATAATGATAAACGGTGAAACACTTACCCAACAAAGAGCAAATACTCCAGAAGAGACCACAGGCAAGACCCACCGAAGCAACGGACGTCTGCAAGTCGTCCACGAAATAAGGAATAAAAACACCAATGCCTTTGAACATACCCAAAGTAATGAACGAGTTTGTTGACTTTGATATGAGGATCATCCACCGCCACGATGATTCCGAGCTGGTTTTGGGTGCCATTTTTGCAGAAGTACAATATGTTCAGTAATGCCGATCAAGCTGAACCGATCACGGTAATAAACTATGCAGCACTACACGGGGGATACTGTAACACAAACTTTCCCGGCGTGAATCCATACAGTAAATTATGGACGTCGACACACATTTCTGTGCTTTCATGACACTACAAAGGGAGCTTTATTTTAACACGTCTGTTCTCACAAATCACCATCGAGCAAGACGTTCAGGAAACGTTTCGCCGGTCTAGGGGTCGCCGAATCATCCAGCAGGGACTCGCACCAACCGACTCCGCATGCATGTCGTGTTGGCACCCTCTGCTGGCTGATCGGCACCGCCGTCACAAGACGTTAAGTTTTGTTTGGTATGTGGTGACACGAGGTCGCTTTGTCACTGACAAGCAAATGTTGTCATTCCCTGGGGCATTCTATTGCACCCTCCCCCACCACTTTATTGTTATTAGGTGGTCGAAGTGGTTCTTTGAGTGTTACTTTTTTTGCATCTTCTCCTTTTTCTTCTTATTGTCACTGAAAAAAATCACCGAAAATATTTTGATACTTGCCCCGTCTGAATGATTTAAAACTTGTGTATATTATTCTCACTGCGATTTAGTGAGTGACTTGATAAGCATGACGTCACGCCGACGTCAGCATGGTGTCGAATCACACAGTGACTGTTTTTATTTATTTCGTTTTTAAATTATTATTACTATTGAGGCTGGGGAGGGGGAGGGGTTCAGTTTTGAAGGAAGTCATGGGATTTGATCCATCAGTTGTGATCTGTACATATAGGTGCTATCGGTACCGGTACTGTTTTATTATATGGTTTTTAATAGTTGCAAATTACTATATTATAGTAATTTGCAACTATTAAAAATCAACAAGCATCTTTAAATAGTTCATACAAGGCTTCATACTTCAATTCCGATCCTGGCATAGGTGATGGGAAGTCTGTAACAACGATCCCAGCCTTCACTCCCTCGTGGAGAATCAAATTTAACGTCGACACAAAAGGGTGTGGTTGACCCGTAACCTCGAATTTTAAGACTATGGCTGCTCCAAAACTACCGGTAACACTAGTCCTATGTCTTGTTCCCGGTATAATACTTCGAAATATGTCGTCCGATGTCCTGGACTCGAAAACGTAGCTTGTTTTGCAGCAATTTGCACAGTAGAGCTTTTTATGTAAAGCACTGTATACTGCGCATTCTCGGTCAAACAGACAAAAATAACTACGCTATTCGGTCACGATTTCAACCCATGGAACACCGCACTCCAGTGCCGATGATTTCACCGCTGGACCACCGTGTTTGGCCGCTGACGAGAGAGGCCAGTTTGAATACCGTAGTTAGCAGTGGGTACTGCTTGATGTAATGGTTTAAAAAAAGTATCTGACTCACCAGGGGCTTTAGAAAAAAGGAAAAGGTTTTATTCACTTGCTCAGGGAACCAGTTATGTGTTTGTTTGTTGTACTCTGCTAACGGATTACCAGTGTTGTAAAACAGTAGTCATCGGTGGTACTTTTTGAAACAATCCGCGTCTTAGTTGATATCAAAAATTGCAGAGTTTTTATGACCCTGTGTTTTAAATTATAGAGTCAACGTGTTTTACGTACCAGAAGCCAATACCGGATGTATGGTACATAAAGTAAATAGGCATTTTATTCAAAACTAAATGATAACAAAAACTAATAGCCCGTAATATTAGAGAGGTTGCATAAACAAAATAAAAATAGACCTTCATGAATTATTTTTACGGGCCAATTTCTGCGATAAAGAACTTTTTTTATAAAAAAAAAAAAGTAGATAAGCCTCCAGCATAGGAGCCACTACAGTCGTAAAAAAAACTGAATAAAAAAAAAAAAAAAAACGAATAGACAATTAATCGTTTCAAGTTTGATCAAGTAAGTGACTTTACGTATTTTTGTTTTACAAATGAACCAAAAACATTGTTTAAGTAAAAAGTAAAAAAAAAAAAAAAGAGAGGATTATAACCAAAAAAAGTTTTTCACCAAAACGTAATGCCGAACAACATAAAATATCAAGATAAAATGTTCATCTGTGAATGAAAATACTTGCATCCTCCCCACAGGACAGAGCAAAATATACGTGTGTGAGAAAGAAATACCAGTATTAATATGTCTCGCAGATTAAGACTTTATCCCCAACTAGTAAACCTATGATGGTCTATAAAGGGACATCACACATCTCAAATATCTTTGCGATAATATTCGCGACATAAGAAATATTTGCAAAGATATTTACGGATTCGCAAATATTTTCGCTGATATTATTTTCGCAAATTTTTGTAAAGATATTTGCGATGCATGATGTCCATTCAGGGCCACCATTAAAAAGTATTGCATCTGGGAAGCCAACAAGGAATGCTTGGAGAGGAGCTTCTCATGAATTGTTGAAAGTGTCATAGCTGTCTGTTCTATTTTTTTCATTTATTATAATCTAATTTGAAAAATATCTACGGCGTCGACGAAGCCTAGAAAATGCCAATTTTACTCAAACAATCCAGGCTTTATTTCTTAGAGTCGGAGTGACAGCACAATCCAGTCAGTTTGGGACCCATCATCAGGATCACGGCAACAAGAGACATCACTCCGTATGCCATAAAAACAACCTCGTAATCTTGAGTCGCATCTTCCATCCACCCTATTAATGTAGTGTACACATGGGAAAAAATATATATTTTAATTATTGTTGTGCTTTTTCATGGTAGGTAAGGGGAAACTTGAAAAGCAGGCGGATCGACATATAGGCCTAGATCAAGTTGATTCCAGAGCAGAGCAACCGAACATACTCAAGTCTGCGTTTTGGACAGCTCAATCCCTTGTGTTGCCGGAGATTTTGGGTCAGTGTATCTACAAAATGAATTTGTTTTCTTCAAATGTCTTAATCTTAACATTGACACAGAACTGCTTCACTTTACATTAATAAGGTGAACCAAATGTACACTGGGAAGAATATATATATATATTTATTTTTATAGGTAGGATTTGAAACTTTGCATGGTGGAGTTACAATCTAGTAAGGTTTGCGGTAACACCATGTACATGAGTAGGATTTGAAACTTTGCATGGTGGATATACAATCTAGTAAGGTTTGCAGTAACACCATGTACATGAGTAGGATTTGAAACTTTGCATGGTGGAGATACAATCTAGTAAGGTTTGCGGTGACACCATGTAATAATCTCTTATGAGTTGGGGTGGCTCTGAAAAGAATCGATTGCAACTCGTATTTCGATTAGTATGCTCTGATCGTCTTTATGATCGTCTTCTGATCGTCTTCTGATCGTCTTTATAGGAACAGAGCTTTGTGGTATTGCAGCTTTAAAACTTCTGGTTATTACAACATGTTAATGGATGATAAAGCCAATTACGATTGTTGTACAGCAAAGCACATAAAAGTTTATATTCAACATAAAGTTTATTCACGTACTAAGAATAATACAAAAGGGAGGTTTAGCTGCACGTTACGTGAGGAAAAACGTAAACGTGAAGTCGAAAAGTCTGTGCTGTTGCAAAATTACGTTATCACTTTTTGCCTATTCTAGCTCGCGTATGGTCGACTGCACGGACATGTTGACATGGAAATTATTATACGTTTGATACGTAACCGTATTTTTTTTTTTACGTGACGTCAGCAAAAAAATAATTTTCACGCTCACGTTGACGTTCAGGTAAATACGTGTAGCTAAACCTCCCTAATACAAAACACAGAGCCTACCTGTAAAGTAGCCGCCAAATATTTGGCCGGCTCCCAGGAAGACGTAAAGCCATCCGATTGCCGTCATTTCCCGTCCTGTAGCAATCGTGCGAACGATGACGAAAGGCAAGGGATAGGTGAACCCAACAGCCAACCCAGTGATTGCGGCAAGAACAGACAAGCCAAAGAAAGATGAGACGGCTAGGGGGTCAATAAGACACGTCATTCCACAGATTAATGACGCAAGGATGAATAAATTCAGCGGTCTGATAAGGTTGTTATCAACCAACAAACCATTCACGAGCCGACCAACGAACGAACCTATCCCGCCAAATGTTGATAAAAATGAGGACATTTGGGATCCATAACCAAGGGCTATGGCGTGCGGAACGAGAAATAAATGCCAACCGGCGTACACTGCACCGGTGAAAAAGAACCCTGCCTGAAACACAGTGAACCATGGCTCGTCTACAAATAGCGTCGTGTCAAATTTATCTTTCACTGTAGAGAATACTGTGTAAAATTCTCCCCAACAACCTCCCTCCGAGTCACCGGAATGTTTCTTTTCTTTACAATCATTTATCTCATCTTCATCAGTGACTTCGTGATATCTCATTTGTGAGACTGTTTGCCGTCTTTCTGCTAATGGTCTGAGAAGAGCACCGGAGACGCACAAGTTAAAGTTGACGGCACCAAGAAGACAGAGGGCGCCCCTCCATCCAAACATCTTTATTAACCATTCGGCAAAGGGCGGGAACAGCATCATGCCGACTGTCCCAGCTGCAAATGAAAGCCCATTTACGGTAGCAAAACTTTCCGGGAAATAGTCCATGAGTGGTTTGAATACTGGCAGAAGAACCAAAGCTTCTCCGGTACCTTCAAACACAAAAAATAAATCTACGTCAGGGTATAATTAAATTGTTATGTCGTGAATGAGGATTTTATATTGAAACCCACTTCGCCTAAAGTTAAGGTGTAACGTTGAAAACAGAATTTTCTGAGATCAACAGAATCCTTATAAAAATGCTACCGAAAAGCAATGCTTAGGAAATATCATTCCTTGCACGAGTCTTGCTGGTCCTTTAAGATTTGCTTTGTGATTGTTAGCACTTTTGCAAGTTGTCAGGCGTAATGACGTAGTTGTTCCAACCACATCATAAAATACTTTTTAGTTTAGTTAGGCGGATCATTTTTTGTGTTTTGAGTTTCGAAACGTTAACGGAAACATAATGTTTGTTGACAAAGTCTTGCTTTATTTATTTATTTTTTAGGTTCGAATTGTCATAGCTTAGTCCCATAAACACCACATTAAACGCGCGTTTCGTGTGATAATTTCAAAGTTTGTTTGAAAAATATTTAATTTTCGAGTTCTTTTTTTAATCCTTGGGATCCAGAATGCATGTCAGACCTCTCAATAATATTAATCAGGGTTCCTACAGAACGAAACCTTACTTGATAACGAGAACCACAGAGCAAGATGAAGGACGGACGATGACGTAGTTGCTCCAATAATTCCAATGGAAGTAACAGCGCCACCAATAATCACAAGTTTCCTTGGCCCGTATGGCGTCAGCGCACTGGCAACAGGAGCTGCGTAATTAAATAACAAAAACCTTAGAACATTTAACAATATTTGAACTGAAACCGAACAGGTTTATATTAAAAGATTTGAGGCAGTCTTTGGAAAGTTTCCACGAGGTGTACAGAATCCACTTGTAATCCAGATCCACCACACAAACCCGGCCGGTGGGGGCACGGACTTCAGTTGGGAGGGGGCACGTGCAACCCGTGGCCCCCCTATAGTTACGCCACTTGGTTGGTCAGCAGTTTGCAACAGCTAATTTTAATTTTTTGATTTTAATCAGAATCAGAACTACCAGTATTCATCAACATAAGAATGTTCTGGGACTTGTGTATGCTTCCAGAATTGTGCGGGGTGTCCTGTAATGGAGTGAAATAATGATAGGCCTAAACTGTGAAACACTTACCCAACAATGAGCAAATACTACCGAGGAGACCACAGGCAAGACCCACCGAAGCAACGGATGTCTGGAAGTCGTCCACGAAACAAGGAATGAAAACACCTATGCCTTTGAACATACCCAAAGTAATGAACGAGTTTGTTGACTTTGATAAGAGGATCATCCACCGCCACGATGATTCCGAGCTGGTCGTGGGAGACATTTTTGCATAAGGTCTCTGTCCTTGCTCTCTATGCTCTGATCAACAAGGGGAATGGACCACCAAAGAAACCTAACGGGCTACCTGCACACACACACACACACACACACACACACACACACCCCCCACACACACCATTTGATTGGTACGGTGAAACATCACTTACTAGCCAACGGCTACTCGAGCAGGCCGTTTCATTACGTCCGGCATTATAACAACGTACCAGTTGTCCTGTTTCATCCCATATTATTGTGTTCGGGTTGTTCTTTGAAATTGCTCGTTTTTGTGTGGAAGTATGTGGGTTTGTTATTGTGGGTTGGCACACACACCGTTATGGGGACATATGGGGACAACGTTTTTCTTTGTCAAACCCGGTCCCCACATGGCAATTCTATTAGGTTTGGGTAAAATTGCACACAATCCAGCCAAACAGTGTACTCCTATCCACTAAGATTATGAAGAATTCAATATTGACACAAAGGGTGAGTTGACCCGTAAAAACCTCGAATTGGCTGCTCGAAAACTACCACCGGTCGCACGTTTAAACCCTTGCACAAAATGCTTCCGAATATCATGAGCTGTGATCATAAATCAGGCTACTCAAAAACATAGCTTGTTTTGCAGCAGTTTGTGCAGTCGTGCTTTCTACAGTGGTGTAAATTTGTTGTGAAAAGTGGGGTTGGGGATGGTCATATAAAAAAAAAGAATAATGCTGAGATCACGAGCAAAAGGGGCATGGGGAAGGTTACATGGAAGTCCACAGCAGAAGTTCGATTGCATTATGGATGCCCTCTGTGCTGTTAATGTTCAACGTAGTTTGTTCAAATAATTACAGAAAATATTTCTTTTCAGCTTTTCTGCATAGTTCATTCATTACACATTGTCAATTAACCGATACCAACCTCAATTTGTCACAGCCGCTGTTTAGTGGGTGTAGTTAAGTTCCGTAATGTTCGTGTAAATGACCGTCTACTCACTGTTTGCACGTACAGGTGGGCGTGTATACGTGCGTGTACAGACGTGGTGTTGCCTTGATAGGGATATAAAGAAATGTTCTATGCATTTACAACGCTATCGAGTGCTTTTTTCAGTGAAAACCACCAAATTGTGTTTTTTAAGGACCAAAAATCTGGGGGATGATCCTAAGGATCATGCTCCGTGGACAAAAAGTGGGGGATATATACCCCCCTGTATTTACGCCCATGGATTTATGACAAGAAAGTTGACCTCGTTATGAATCCGTGATTAGGCGAGCCCACTAGACGAATACCGAGTCTTGCAGAAAGACTCGGTATGAGTCTTTGAGTTTAGATCAGGGTTCCAGCCCGAGGACCACTGCACTGCAGTGGTCGATGTTTTCACTGCTGGACCACCGGATGTGTCCGGTGACAAGAGGCCAGTTTCAATACCGTAGTTGCCAGCGGGTACTGATTGATATTATGTATTAGAAAAAAATGTATCTAAATTATACGGAGCTCTGGAAGTGCCATCCGACTTTTTGAGATCCTGAGATAATTTATCGCAGGATTTCGACATAATAAACGCAAAATGACGACATCCTGACATAATTTATCTCGGGATTACGACATCCTGAAAAAAGTATGTCGACTTCCTAATTTAATTTATCTTGGGATGACGAAATCCTGAAAGTAGGATGTCGACTTCCTAATTTAATTTATCTTGGGATGACGAAATCCTGAAAGTAAGATGTCGACTTCCTCACACAATTTACTCCGCCGGTTGATGAGATAAATTATGTCAGGAATTCGTCTTCCTACTTTTAGGATGTCGTCATCCCCAGATAATTTTAGTTAGGAAGTCGACATCTTATACCTTCAGGATGTCGTCATCCCGAGATAAATTTAGTTAGAAAGTCGACATCCTATACCTTCAGGATGTCGTCATCCCGAGATAAATTACGATAGGAAGTCGACATCCTATACCTTCAGGATGTCGTCATCCCAAGATAAATTAAGTTAGGAAGTCGACATCCTATACATTCAGGATGTCATCATCCCGAGATAAATTACGATAGGAAGTCGACATGCTACTTTTAGGATGTCGTTATCCCGAGATAAATTATGACAGGATGTCGTCATTTTACGTTTATGTCGCGATCCTGCGATAAATTATCTCAG
This sequence comes from Marthasterias glacialis, assembly GCA_911728455.2. Lineage (NCBI taxonomy): Eukaryota > Metazoa > Echinodermata > Asteroidea > Forcipulatida > Asteriidae > Marthasterias > Marthasterias glacialis. The sequence continues at coordinate 5,530,034 of OU452230.1, forward strand.
GATCTCAACAAGTCGGATGGCACTTCCAGAGCTTCGTATTGATGACAATTATTTTCGCTGACCTTTTTATTCTATCCCCCATGTTTTATTTTTTCTCCTATCCACGAAAACTGGTCATACCTTTACAGAAACACTTCCAATCACACTTGCAGACTGAGAGTGAACAAATTCTGTAATTTATTCACGTTCATACTACCGTATAAACATAACATTCATATCACATTTTGATTGATTTTTTTTTAACAATATTTATTGTTTACGAATGTGATACAGCTCATTTTGATATTTTGTACTTTTAAAGTAGACTCAAAACTTCAAATTAATACAGAACAGCCAACTGTATTAACATCTACTATATTGTATTAGGCCTATAGCAAAATAAAAGACAACTCCTTCAAAAACCAAATTCTAAAGGAGAAAAGAAAATTTAGTAAAAGATAATTGAAAGGCTTTCTTTTTCTGGAATAAAATAAACATGTACAGAGACTATTCTTTTTTAAAGTTTAATATTTAATACAGTTTTCATTTATACATCTCAATTAATAATGCTTACTACAAACCCTACATGTTTTTGGTTTAAATATAAAGACACAGTATCTTCAATATAGAAGGTTGATCATTCTGGAATATTTCTTGAAACATCCGAAGTGATTTTGATTAATAAAAAAGGGGGCGGGCACTTTAGAACACCTACGAACGTATGGATATTTTGTTAATTTTTAAACTGCAATATTTATTTTCTCCTTAATGTAAGCTGGCCCCAGTTTAATAGAGCTGTGTCTGTACAAACACTGGAAGAAGAAAAAAAAACCAACAGAAACAAACAGTTACGCTTACCATCAGAAATGGGTTACCAGCCAAAATAACACAGAGTAAATGAAAATACCAAGTTGTATGTACCATTTGTGACTGGTTTCCTTCTTAGTGTTTGCTCAGCAGAAATGTGTTCAAGCAATTATTGTCTGCTAAATCAGCTCTTTGAAATTGGGACCTAGTTCTTAATCACCAAAGCATTTGTAAAAATAAAAAAAAATACACCTAACGACGACACAGAAGGGTTTAAGCAAAGTGCAGTGCCAGGGTAGGTTATCCATACTCTATTATACACACAATTCAATTTGAATCAGCTTGCAAGATTACTACAGCATGCATGAAGCCAGGAAAAGGATGTTTTGACATCTGTCTGGTAATGAAACCAAGGGATCAAAAGTGACTTGCAATGTGACCCGTAGAGATCACAGATAAGACCTATGTAGAGAAGATGTTGAAGATGCCTCTGCTCTGAGGCCTCTTCCACAAATGTCAGTTTAAGATGTGGGAGGAAGGGCCACGCAATCAGGTAGGGACTGAAAACCCAATCCATATGCAAGGCTCCAGTCAGGGATTTGAACCGGGGTCCACAGAGGTGAAAGGCAGGGAAAGAAACCACTGAGCCAACCCGAATACTCAAAAATATACAAGCTTTTCTTAGCCTCTGTGGCTCATCTCCTGTTTTGGCTCCGCTTACCACACACTGTGGATAGTGAGGCTTCTGCAAGCGGCTTTTAAATGGACACTCAAGATTCAAGCTTCGACTTGCCTGACCTAACCTTACCAACAACTAAATACAACTTACAAGAACTTCCCACATATTACCGGTACAGTAACACAATTTCAACACAGAATGCTACCGCTATCTTTAAAAACAACACATTCATTATTGCTTCAAAATTCAAGCTCACAGCAAAATTCTTCATCAGGTCATGAAGGGTGACCCAGTCTATCTTTACACCAAACCACCTCCTAATAATGCATTTATATCACGAATCACATGAGTTCAAGGGTAGCTAGAATCACAATTCAATCGAGTTTGACTATGAGATGAGATGTACAGCATTTAACAAGGGAAACCAAACTACTGGAATGCTCCTTTAAATAAAGATAGTCTAGTACAGTAATGTTTCTGTATGTCACCCATCTGTAGAAAACATCTTTGTCTGGTTGTTCTTTTCCACGTGAATTTTGTTTTTTAATTATTTTCCAGGGAAACTGATGGTTTTTATGAAGAGTTTCTCCCTTACATCCACACTGTTTAACATCTCTACGAATCAACAGATGTAACAAATTGATATCAGCATGTAAGGTCTCTAGATGGACACTAGCTAGTGGGGTGAGTAAACTTAAGCATTTAATGAAGATTGCATTTGCTTGAAATAAATTTACTGTCATTGAGAAGAAATAACCGCTCAAAAATCATACTTGGAATGTTTACAAATTTCATTGGTTATAATTTGGGGGAAAAAAATGAACAGCGGACTATGTACATTATCATGATGTGCCCGGAAGACGGTCGTAAGGCTGTACGACCTTCTTTCCGGGCACTCAAATTACAACTTTTTGCCCCAGCAGAAGGTCACAAGCAATAACACGGCTCTTTTGAAAAAAACAGTAGGGCATAACTGTTGTAGTAGTTGTTGCTGGAATTACACCCAAGACATATTTGTTCAAATCCTACGTGGAATTTGACTTTCCTGAATGACTTACAAATAGCAGAAAAAACGACCAAACTTTCGGACTCACTTTTCTTGAAACACAATTTTAGACAGTAATTGCTTATGACCTTTTGCCGGTCACACTTTCATCACGCCCTTCCTTTCGGGCACCCAACGATATGTGAATAATCGGCAAATTGGTTATTTCACCATTTTTACAAAAGCTAATTTATGCGAGCACTTCTAATTTTATTATTTCTTTACTTTTTTTTTTTATTTTATATATTTAGCATTCTACACCACTAAAGAGAGTTTGGAGTGCTTTATAGCAAGAGCTGAAAGCATGCTGGTCACACTTAACGATTGTAAACTTAAGACTCAAAAGAGTCACAGGTCCACTTTGGGGTTATACAACGGTGCCATTAATTTTTTACACTGATCAACAGGCAAACACTAACAAATAATGCCTCAACGGGGCAGTTGGAACTAACATATTAAGCGTCTTTAAGTTCCATGCTAGCCCAAGTTGTAAAATGTTACTTGATTTCTTATCGAAGAATCATAATGTTATACAGGTCCATCATGCTGAAGTCGGTTGCTAAAACCACTTATTTTAAACCACTGTTTTAAACATGTACAAACATCTAACGGTCAGGGAAAATGGTATGTAGTTAGTTATCCCAAACGATCTGGGAGTGGGGGTGAAGTTTATGGAACATGGTAGTGGAGGGGGGTGGGGAGTCTGCTCTTACATACCTCTTACAAGTACAACAGAGACAATACATCATCATAAACTGACAGCAATACATGGTATAAAAAGGGAGGCGTAATTCCCACGTCGTCATATTAAAACATGAGTCCTATCTACATATCACTGGTACAAGCATACAATGTTCGTTTGTACATGTAGCACAATTATTTATCTTCTTTTTGCTGTTTTAAACTGGTGACCGAATGGATTCATGAAGCACCTTACATTTGCCATGCTTAAACAATCAGTCGCTGTAGCATTTACTAAGAAGTGGTTCAACACTGTCAACAAGTTCACAAGCATACTAAATGTACGCTAGAGAGAAGGGGGGGGGGGGGTAATATCCAATGGGGGAGGGGCTTGTGAAATCTCTGTTCAACAAAGGCCGAGTCCTAACTGAAGACTTTGGCTTCGGAAGTGGCTACGTCCGGATTGTTCAAAATGGCCAAAGCCATAGTCAAAGTTGCTTTACAAGGCCTAGGGATATCATATTGTATCAACCAGCATGTGATATGGTCAAGTATCTTGAACCATGCACACAGGGGGTGCCTTTGCCTACCTGGATGCCCTTGCCCACACGGTACCGACTGAGCTTAGAGACTAATATGGCCATGTCACACGAGGCAATTTACAGGCAACCAGTTCTAGGCAAGAAGAAAAGGCATTCACATTTGAATGTTCACCTAATTTTCTTGAGGACAGTAAGACATTGTTAGGAAAAACCCTCCTGCGCTCACAAAGTGCTCCTTTTGCATGCGCAGCAGTTGGTTGCCTCCAAGTTGCCAGTAAAAATGGCCCCGTGTGACATGGCCCTTCAACCTCCAACTACAGCTAGGGCTGTCGCTATGGACATCCTATACTTCAACGCGTGATGACGGCCATCCGGCCGTAGCCGCCAATTCTGACACCGTCTAAGACCCAATAATATGGTGCTGCTTGCCTTCTTCTTAACGTTAGTGATAATAAATATTTAGGGTAGCAAAGAATTTGCGCGTATGTATCACATTTCTTGTATTAGCGAACATGTTCTGCTGATGTGTGCGTAGGAACAGTTCATCTACAGAGACAGAACAGTTAAGAAATACAACAGTAACTTTCAGAAGCAGCAGTCTGAACTGCAAGTCCTACAGACCAGACTTCCAAGGCTCCCCCAGATGTTTCCCAAGCATCCCGAACCAAGTGAAATGGACAGCAGTCTACCATAATTGAGTCTATTCAAAGATATCATTGCAAATACTAAACAAAAAAGAATAAAATAATAAAGAAATTAATAAAATCATCATGTAGAAAATGGTGCAATCTTGGCCCAATTTCATAGAGCTGCCGAAGCACAAAAAAGTAGCTGAGCCGTGACAACAAAATGTTGCTCACCAGTATCAGGTTGCCGGCCAAAATACCATGTTTGCGTAGTTCTGAGCATGTGCACATTTCTTCGAACAATGGATTTACCAGGTAAGTCTGCTGCCACCTAGTGTCCTCAAAAGTCTCAAATTGTAAGCACTTTTGTCTACTTCAACTAGCTCTATGAAATTTGGCCCTGGTGTTAAACCACTGCATTCTGTGTGGAATATCCGAGCCATACTCTTTCTGTACACTAGTAGTACTGCATATCACGTTAACTATCTTACAACTTACATATCTTGCACAAAAATGTGTATCTTTATTCTTGATTAGGCCTAAGTCTTGAATTTTCAGTGGCTTGAATTTTGCACTAGTCCTACACAATGTTTATGGTAGTTGGCCATCAACAGGGAAGCATGATACAAGCTGACATCAATGGGAGACTGCGAGAGCCTAGGTGGTGGCAGCCATACTGGGAACAATTTGTACAGTTCAACCCTTTGTTGACCATTCACTTCTGTATAGCTATCACCATGCAACCAAAACATAATGGCTAACAATTGTTAAGATTTTTTTAAATTTCACTAAAAATGTTTCAGTAAAGATGTCTGGAAAAACAACAAAATGTAGTATGCACACATGAGAAACATTGGAAATGTCCAATCAGGACATGACCTTTTAATACTATGACCTTTGTGTTGACTGAAAGTACACGAGATAACACCATGCAGCCGTTTGCTGCTGCTGTGTTCTCTGAAGGGCATTAAGCAAGTCTGGGCAGGCACACAATGTCGAAGAAACAGATTTTATGGCAAAGGCCTTCAATTCAATGCACTGCGCGCATGTGTGTGTGGGCATGTGTGACCATATGCTCCGAGGAAATTTTATAATAGGGACAATAGGTCCTCACTAGTCAGTTCTTTGTTTTCATGGGTCCTCGGACGCCATTTGTGTACAAAACCAATGGAGATTGCTTCAGTACAGGAACAATAGAATTAACAATAGAAGTCCTCAGATATAATGGTGATTCAGGACTGTGTGTACAAAGGAAATTGCCTTGACCACACTAGTGAAACGTTTTCTGTATTCTTTTACTCTTTAGCCGTGTATTGGGCCTGAACCCAATGTGTGGCCAGCTCACACTGGACGTTGCACAGGGAACTTCGTGACCGTTTTTTTTCCACTTCTTTTATAAATGTAGATTAATCGGTTGGAGTTAGACAAATTTTCCAGTTTTTATTTTCCAGTCAATTTTGCCAAACTTACTTTACATGTCGCTGTATAAAAGCTGCCCAAAACACAAGCCAAGGAGCACGTTCAGGGCCTGAAAATCAATTCATAACCGGCGGCTTATACTCCGGAAATTACGGTACCCAGTAAGCATACCACAACCTTGCATCTCCCAGAAGTCTCCATTCATTCCATGCACAAAGAAAGCCGGGCCTAATTTTATGGTACTGCTAAAACCACGTAAGCAGTGCCGTGCAGGCAGTGCCTTGACATTAAGGCCCTGCCATTTCTTTAGTTGATTGAGGTAACTACTCAATTTGTTCCCAATGGGAAGCAAAGGCTCCCTCACAAATTCTTCTCAACACTAGAGGGCTAAAATGGCCATTTCCGAAAACATTCACATGAAACAAAATCCGTGGTGGTACGTGTAAACAATGAGCACACGAGTGAAGTATTTTTGTCGTACAGCTAAGTTGATCTTTGTCGTGCTACCACAATCTGTGTCTGGTTCCTCGTGTGCACGAGCAAGGATGAATACTGATTCTAATCAGATATAAAACAGGACCAGACTATTATACCGCTCCAGCCTCGATACGGTTACATTGCTTTGAATGGGAGAAAAATAACATGGCTGCACTGTGATCAAACTCTACAGAATGAGCAACTACTGAAAAAGTTTATATGGTAGTGACAAGAACATGACCCCTTGCCACAGCAAGTTTAAACCTTTTAAAAATGCAGTGTACATTCCAAGCGTAAAACAGTTTGAATTTTAAATAGATATTAGGCCATCACAAAGCTATATTAAATTATCTGTACACAGAAATCTAGTAACCCAATGCTTCACTTGCAGGTGTCACATGCAAGTGCAACACTAGGTGCCACACCAGTAGGTGCCACACCAGTAGGTGCCACACCAGTAGGTGCCACACCAGTAGGTGCCACACCAGTAGGTGCCACACCAGTAGGTGCCACACCAGTAGGTGCCACACCAGTAGGTGCCACACCAGTAGGTGCCACACCAGTAGGTGCCACACCAGTAGGTGCCACACCAGTAGGTGCCACACCAGTAGATGCCACACCTGTAGGTGCCACACCAGTAGGTGCCACACCAGTATAGAGGCGCTACACCAGCACATGTTGGTGCAACACCAGTAAATGTACATTAGTGTATGTGCAACACCAGTAGGTGCTTCACATCATGTAGGTTGTATACCAATAGTTTCTACACCTCATGCAACATCTGTGCCACCTGCCCGAAGGTGTCATACCTACAGGTTCTACACCTGTAGGTATGACACCTATAGGTGCTACACTTTTAGTTGCCACCCATTTGTAGGTACCACTCATCTGTATGCACCCACCTGTACATGAAGGTGCCATACCTGTGAGGGCTAGACTCGTCTCACGCCTTTTGGTGTCGCTGACCTGTGTGTGACATGGAACTATGGGGGCTAAAGCTGCAGGTGCTACGTTGGTGATAATTTACATTTTATTCATGCTCTGTGGACTCAAGGATGCACTAACACCACCGACAGCGGCATCAGCAGCACCGGTTGCCGCTGCCCTGCCAGCATCCTTAGCTGCTGACTGAACACCAGGATTGGTCACTACTCCTCGCGCAAACTCCTCCTGGGCTTTCTGGAAACTGGCGCCCGTGCTCCGGTACAAACCATGTACCTGTGGGGGGATGGAAAGAAACCATATCAAACACACATTAATTTTGGGGAGAAATCACTAGCTTGCTATCCTCTTTCCCTTATCTTAAAACCTGTCTTAAAATATGTACTAACAGCATCGTGGATGAAGCATACGATTTGGTGTTTGTCATATTTGATAGTTTGTTGTATATTAAACCACTGACAACAAATGTTGCAGTGACAAGACTAGCTTGCTATCCTCTTTCCCTTATTTTAAAACCTGTCTTAAATAATGTACTAACAGCATCGTGGATGAAGCATACGATTTGGTGTTTGTCATATTTGATAGTTTGTTGCTTATTAAACCACTGACAACAAATGTTGCAGTGACACGACGAAACAGTAAGATTGTTTTTACCTTTGTGAGATAAACGGCCATGCCTATGGCAAGTAGTGTGAATAGCAAGCCCATCATGAGCATCATGACGCCAACTGCGGTATGAAACCCTGTCTTAGCGGCGCCAATAATGGTGAAACCATTAATCCAACCACTGTAAAAATCAACATAGAATCACATAACTATGAATCAATTTTGTTGGAGGGGAAGGGGGGGAGGTGGAGGAAGAGGTGTTAATTTTTTACGAGTTTAAACTGTAGCTCAGGAGCATGGAAATACTTTTATGCGATGGTCAGCGATGTGAACAGGAAACATCAGGGTGGTGTTCCAATCTGGCAAACAATACCAACGTTGGCCAGCTTACATTTCACGCTCATTTTTCAAATCAGAACAAGTTGTACACGAAAAAGCGTTAGTAACATTTGCGAAATTGGGCCATAAGTTTTGATCAGGTGCTAGTGTAGGTTAGCCAACTTAATAAGATCAGCAGCAGTGAAAATTACACTAAAATCTACCTACACATCATTAAAAATCTGGTCGATACCACTGCATCACTAATGACAAATCTGCTATTTCCTTTTCCTCAGAATGATCAATATTCTTGAAGCATGAAAGAATTGCAAGGGTGTGTGTGTGGGGGGGGGGGGAGGGGGTTGGGGTGGGTGTCAAAACTTACCATGATCCCCATTGGTCGATTCCTATCGCTTGCACAACTGTACACAGGAATTGTACGGCAAAGATGAAGAAGAACATAAAGAAATTGAAGGAACTGTCACTCCTGTCAAAACAGAAAAACCAACATAGGCAAGTATGAAATGTGAATTGTCATTTTAATGCCATTTCATTATGAACAGCTCCACTGTAAGTTTTTTTTTTATCTATTTCCATTACTGCTGGAAAAACTAAAACTTATTTAACCAGTTAATGCCGACGTGTATACACGCACAAATTTTCCCTGCCAGATATTGGGTGACATGTATTTTTGTGTGAAATTGAAAGCCCGGAACGAAAGCTGCCGAGACATTCCATTATGGAACGTGCACATTGTATGCACTCACTGCTTCGTTTCACCCACAAAAAGAAAACAGGAGGTGCTGGAATTAATGCTAAATTTCTCCCTTTATGTGGGGTTTATTTTGTAAACCCCAATTCCAGACCTCACAGCCAATGGTTTGCTCTTCAAGGTGAATGAATCTGATATTTTCTCAAAAGAGAAGCACCAAATCCCGGTGCTTCAATGAGAATCTTTGTTCCCTTGGTTTTACTTATTCGAGGTCTCTTTGTGCCAGCGAGTTCTAAAAGAAAAATTACTCTGGCAATTCCGAGAGAATAATCCCGTGGGGATGGCATGGAAGTTTCTTTTTAAGATTCCCGGCAGTGAGTGGTTAAGTGAAAAAAGTAGTATTAATAATCTGTCAAAAATGTCAACTCTGCCTGTAACTATATGCAAGCTCGTCAGACACACACACACACACGTATACACACACACTTTGGTCGACCCGGTAAACCGATGACTTCACTTTGTTCTGCCATTGTTTGGACTTGTCCCATTAGTTTTGTACACAAATCGAACTAAGGAAGACCTCGGTCTGTTAGTTCAGCCGGATCCCTTTTGTTAAAGTCCTCGGTATCAACGGGTAGACGTGCTTCGCTTACAAAAACACACTCGATGGTCTTTCATGAAGCCTCTCGGCCGTTCAATCATGGGGCGGTGGGTCCTGATGGATTAGTTTATGATAAATGACATCTCATCATTATGACTTATGTATGATTGGCGAGTTTAATGATGTATGCATCTAGCTATCTGGAACCAGTTGATGACTAAATTTGCCAGGAAACCAAGCAATTCAAATTATGACAGATCGACTGGTTTCCTGCTAAAGGGCAAATTTTGGGTTAAATTGTGTGCTTACAAAACTATACCTAAATTTCATTTTCTGGACACACAAGACTTAGAACATATCAGACAACAAGTGCTGTTGATAAAATCAATAACGGGTTGAAACCTGTCCATTGTGTAGTAGGCTGATAGGGGGTGACATATCGTCCATCTGTTGTAGTACCTGACTTTTCCGTGAAGACCAATCATTTCCTAATTTACTTTCTTATTACTATCTGTGCCCTTTCCGCCAAAGTCTTTGTTTTATCTTTGATGCATTTCGATATTGGAGTGAGAACCTCAAATGGTCATCTGTACTGGATCGCTCACCCTAGTTAAATAAGGTTTAAATAAGTACAATCAAATTATTTGTAAGGCCCTCCCCCCCCCTGCAGAACTGTTTTTAGATATTAACTTTTTAAAGCTTTCTGTTGTGGTTACTGAAGTACACTGAATGTGGAACAGAGATGTGAATTCTTAAGTTCACTGTGTTTATGTGTTTATACTGTATTAGTGGAAATAAATTATAACCCTCAAGTTCTTGCGGTTAAGTCATCAGGATAAGAGTTCGGATCCTGGTCACAACACTTGTGTCCTTGAGCAAGACACGTTAACTATACATTTGTAATTGCTTCAAATAGAGGAAGAGCCAGTTATATTTGTCCCGCAACGGATTCATTTACCCCTCCCTGTTCTTAGCTGTGCTGTGAATAGATTTGCGTTTATATCTTGCCATGTCTTGTTTCTGCGCATTGGAGCAGGTTTCTATCCCTTCAAAAAGTAGCCAACACCTTGAGTGGCCTTCGGGCCTTGTGATGGGCAAATTGCATATATAAAAAAAAAAAAAAAAAAAAAAAAAAAAAAAAAAGATGATGTGGAACTTGTTACCTGAATGCCTTGTAAACAGGCCGATACCAGCATACAAACGAGCACGGTGTCCAAATGATTACAAAAAGAATAGCTAAGCCGAAAGTAACCCCTCCGTTGGCGTCAAGGCCAGTAGTCATGAACAAAAGTGATATTATGACATTGGAGACCAGCATTGTGACATACACTGAAGTTCCCAGATGGCATGGAAAAAAGGGAACAAAACAAGAAGGAGGCAAATGAGGTTAATGAATATTATGAGATGCGGTTTGAGTTTTGTTTTTTTGCTTTGAAGAAATGCCGAGACGTGATCCTGTGGTGGAGCTGAAAAGTGAACATAATGTGGATGTTTGGCGTATTTGCGGATGGTTTCCTCTTTTGGTAAAACACACAATGATCATGGAGGTAAGCCTTAATATTCAAATAAACATCTGTGATTATTTCAAAGTTAAAAACTTAAAAAATAATAATAATAAATTGTGAGATTGCATTTGAACTTCGGGTTTGCCTAATTCTCTTTTGGAAAATTCATTTTTAAAAATACCATAACAGCAGTTGTTCACGAGCTCTCCGGGGGGCCCAATTTGTTGGTGATGATTCTTACCGGATACTGTGCTACATGTTAACTAAAAAACCACAGAGTGATGCACTTGGTAAGTGGCATTTTCCAGCAGATACAGACAACCTGTATTTCAAAAACTCTTGTTAACATCCTGCACTTCATTATTTTGATAAGAAACCCATTATAAGGTGAAATGAGTCAATAGACCTTTATCATGCTGCAACCATCTTGGTCATGTTCCCTGTATCCAATTACAGTAATAGCCTATATGCTAATATTCATTGTACAAAAAGGAACCAGACTATTTGCCCTTCCAGCCTTCGGTTTGGTTACATTGGTTTGAATGGGAGAAAATCAAGAAGGCTGCACCATGACAATGGTCTATAGAGCCTTCTCGCTGATGTCACTTTCTATAGCACCACGGGAGGTCTACCATGCTGGAGTACTATGCACATGAGTAGTGCCATCCAGCGTTGCGTTTCCCAGCCAGGGATGAGATTTGCAAATTGTGAAAATTTTTGAAAATGGCTTGCAGGCCTGGGTTCCCCCCTATTCCTGACCCAGAACCTCCCAGATGTTACAATTCAGGGGGCATAATACAGACTCAGCGCATCACCAGAAATACAAAACGTTGGTGATTGCTTCACTTTCTTCAAGAAAAAAATGAACTCAGGAAAAATCCTGAGAAATCTCATGCCTGGTAGCACATGTTTGTGCAGTTCTCTGGTAACGTGCGTGCCTGACACGCGCTTGTATGCACTCCAGCATGGTGAGCGATAAAAATAGCGACATCATCCGAGATAAAGGCTGAAAATGAAAATGAATGTCCGTGATTGGCCGCCTGATGAAATTGAACGTTCCACACGATGACATAAATGGATGAATGAGCTTTCTCTCTGTTAGCCATCGTCTCCAGCCTCACCTGAAGGATTTATACACTGGTCGGTACCAGCATACGAACGAACAGGGCGTCAGGATGGCTAGGAAGAGTAAGGAGAAGCCAAAGCAAAGACCTGCTGAAGAGCTGATGCCAACCGTCAAGTAGATCAGACAGAGAACAACGTTCAGCAGGAGCAAAACTATGTAGGCTGAATGTCAGGAAAACAATCATTATAACAGAAAGTCGAGAGGTAAGCCGTGTCTGAACTAGTGGCTGTGGCTTGACAACACCCTTGGTAACAGCTGCAGCCGCAAGTTTGGACAAAGTTGTATTATCAGAGCTAAATAGACTTATCCATTAAAGACGCCCACTCGTCAATGTGCGACAAACAAATTTGTGCCACGAAAGATCACCTTTGGCCCTTGCACGTGCTGTACGAAACTATGTACGGGTACACGATCGTTTTGTGCCTCAGAAATAGTCGTCTTTAAGTTCCACCCCTTAATGCATTGACCATTCATAACAACAAATTCACACACAAGTCTGACAAATGTACAAGTTCAAATCCCATTACAAATTTACATGTAGATGAAGCTGCAGCTAGAGTACATGTAATATATGCTTCGTCATGCCTTTTGTGTGTGGCACCGTGCAAAGCGAGCTGTATGCGCCAACCAATGGGAGACGTTGGTGGCAGCAGACACAACTGGCCTTTTTGACAGCTCTGAGTCTGCGCGCACATGCACAGTTTTGCACGCCTAGTTCTGAGCATGCGTACTACTGGTGAGGACTGTAAAAAAAAAAAAGGACCGTCCAAAAGTTTCCAATTAGTCCCATTGATAGATAGTAGCTATGGTGGGCGGGGCTTGATGGACTTTATCTATTGTCACCGAGTGAAACGGAGAGTTTGCTGCAAAGCTAGCAATGTCAATGGGGGCTGGGGGCAGGGGGTGGGGGGGGGGGGGGAGGTGGTTTAAAGACTCTGCTCAGTTCTCCAACTTCTGATTAACCCTGGAAACAAATGGCAATTGTCAATCAAGTGCGATCTGGAAGATTTACCAACTTCACATCAGACCCTGATGAGACGATCGCAAAACTGCAAATTGCTGCAAACTGTAAATGCTGGAGAAAGTAAAATACCAACATTTATAACATACAACAAAATAAATTTCTTAAAGAAAAAAATACCCTATTTCAGTAACACAGTACACAGATAATATAGTTCTGTGCACAATCATGACAGTTGTTTCATCACCCAAAATCCATGCAGTTGAATGGTTTCGAGTGGATGATTATTTGGTCAGGAAATTGTTCCAGAAAGCAGGAGGGTTAAAATCATTAATTTTATCATTTAAACTCTGGCAAAAAAAACCCCAGGATTTTGGGTCATTGGGATGAGTCAGAAATATGTTAAACTTACAAATCCAAATGTAGTAGCCAATTTTGACTATGCGCTGGAACTCCAGGGGAATGTCAACTGCAAAATCCTGATAGAAACATGACTGGACAGGGCAGAAGGTTGGTAAGGGTGGCCAGTTGTTAACACGAGCTGGGAACAAATAGACAAGTTGAAACTGTTAGATCTGTGCTGTACTTCCTACAGACACCAGTCTTAAAAAAAAAAAAAAAAAAAATTGTAGCATTGTAGCAACCAAAGAGCTTGCAGCTCAGAACGTCTTCTGGATCAGAATACTTCATAAGACAAGAATTTGTTTTTAATTTGTTTTTAATTTAATATGGCACTTGGCCTGAATTTTGTTTGAGCTTCATTCTTAAAAACAAATCTTTGCATGTTGGCGTTGAAACGTCCCACCCCCAGTTTGAAGTAACTTCACCCATGAGTGCGGAGGGAGGTCTGAAGGTCTTGCAGCTCAGAACGTCTTCTGGATTAGAATACTTCATAAGACATGAATTTGTTTTTAATTTGTTTTTAATTTAATATGGCACTTGGCCTGAATTTTGATTGAGCTTCTGTCTTAAAAAACAAATCTGTGCATGTTGCGTTTAAACGTCCCACCCCCAGTTTGAAGTAACTTCACCCATGAGTGCCGAGGGAGGTCTGAAGGTCTTGCAGCTCAGAACGTCTTCTGGATCAGAATACTTCATAAGACAAGAATTTGTTTTTAATTTGTTTTTAATTTAATATGGCACTTGGCCTGAATTTTGATTGAGCTTCAGTCTTAAAAACCAATCTGTGCATGTTGGCGTTGAAACGTCCCACCCCCAGTTTGAAGTAACTTCACCCATGAGTGCCGAGGAAGGTCTGAGCCAGGAAAGCACTTCACCGACCTGACTAAAATGAAGATTAACATTACTCATAAATACATGGAACCCAATGAGAGTGACTTACTACTGTACTGTGCACTACGCATCTGCTGTTCACGTCTCTGAAGCTCAGCTGCTTTCCTCTCAAGTTCTTCCTGTCGCCTCAGAATGTCCTCCTGCCCTGGTGGTGGTGCCTGGATAAAACAAAGTTTTCAGAATGTTGAAAAATGAAGCTGCCAATATACTTGATCAGTTGGTTTGGCATCAATCAACTTTGGTTGCATTTCTACTGATTGAACAGAGTGTAATATTTAATGAGATTAACATAGGCAAGAAAATTGTCCCAAACAAAAATGATCTACGTTGTGTCAAAATTGAAACTTAGCACAATATGAATTTACAAAAAATGTTCCCCAACTAAAACATAAACTGTTCATAATTGTTTTCTCGAAAGCTTGACTCGGCTAATCTGGTGAGATGTTCACTGGTTGGTTTTATGAGTTGATTGAAATTGAGAGGATGTACACATATGTGAGATGCACCCCTCCAAAGAACTGCAACCCTCCAAAGACCAACGACGTACAGTGGTCAAAGCATCACACACACCAGCATGACCAGGGCTCGATTTCACAAAGAGTAAATATTGATCTTAAGTGCAAATCAATCGCAATTGCTAAGCAAAGTGTGATGTCACAATGCAAATTACTATGGTGACACTGACAACTCATCTTAAGATGAATCTGAGTGCTTTGTGAAATCGACCCCAGGCCTGAAATTCCATCTTTGAGAGGGCAAGGCCATTTTCATTTTACAAGGGGCACTTCCATCGGAAAATCTTAAAGTCCATGGGAAACTTCTGACAGGTCTGAAGGGGCACCAAGGCCAAGACCAGGGCAACAGAGGCCATGGCCTCTGTGGCCTCAATGTAATGCCAGGCCTGGCACACTCTTCAATAAAGCTATCTAAAGGCTCTTGGGAAACTACATGTACATCAAAGATTGTATAGCGCCGAAGGAGCAAGATGGGTTACCGGAGCTCTTTCTATTGTTTGGAACGTGAAGTACATGTACGGCATGGGGCCCCATTTTAGTAAGCAAATGTTTTGTTATATCATTGTTAGCAATGGTCATTGTCTGCACTCATCCAGTGCACACATGTACTTCACATTTCAGCCAGAGTAACTAACCCATCTTGCCTCTTCGGCGCTATTTGATGTTCATACAGTAGTGTGATATTCTAAATATTTTAAATCCTTCAAAATCAACCTGATGATTTTGATAACTTTGGAGGATTGAGGCAACAGGTATCATACACAATTCATACCGGTTGATTTTGGAGGATTGAGACATGTTTGAAATTTACCTAGCATCATGAAGGTACATAGGATCCTACAAAACTACTGTAATATCACTTGAAACTGAAGCATTGAGGCAGAAGGCATCCCACACCACATAATATAGGCCTTGTGATTTCAGGCATAAACTCATCTTGGTTGATTTGGGAGGATAAAGGCAGTAGGCACCCTACATGTACATGAACTCATTTTTGGGAGGATTGAGGCTGTTTCCAGCAGAGAGTGTTTCAAGAGATGACCATGACACATCATTTAATATTCAAGCTCAATTTGGCTTACTGGTTGAGCAGCCGAGGGGGAATACGCTGGTGGTGATGGCTCCATGACGGCTGGCTGAGTAGGTGGGACTACAGCTGGTGTCGTCTTCTTGGCTGTGGTTGTCTGAAAGGGGATTCACAAACGAGAGAAAATCAGTTGGTGAAACTAAAGATCACCTGTGTTAAATGTATTACAGAAACGAATATAAGCTTAACAAATTCAGCTCTACCCACAATTTCACTTTTAAACTGTGGTAAATAAGAACCAAAATCTGGCCGGCCATCATTACAAGTAAGCCTAAAATATCATGACAAATGACTTTATCTCATCGAAGTTGCAAAGTCATTTAAGTTTAATTCAAAATGGTCCATTGTTTTGTACAAATTTTGCCACAGTTCTTTAATCTATGACAGGTGTTATTACCTTTACAGCCCTAACCCAAACCATCCCAAACCCTTCAAAATCCAACTGCATGTTTTGTTTGATCACTGTTGGACTCAGGAAAATCGATTATGCATGCCTAACATTGGATCAGGCATACCATCAGGTCTTGAAATTCATCTCCAAGAAGACAACAACATATTTTCAATTTATGCAACCTAGAGCCCTTCCATTACTGGACACTCTTAAAGTCTAGGGGAAACTTTTGAAGAGGCACCAACCAAGGCCAAGAGCGGGGCAACAGTGGTCATGGCCTCCGTGTAGTTCCAGGCTTGTGTGCCACCACAATCAGAGTCCTACGGTTTGGGTGTTACATTTAAGTTACCATCCTACAATGTGTAGTAAATAACTCACAGAGGGGTACATGTATGTGTACAGTTTACATGTAGGTCTACATACAGGTACAAGCAGGTGATCAATCCTGTGAGAGGGTTTGGATATGACCAACATCTGCATATTTGTACTGCGTGTTGTGTGCAAATTCTGTGCAGAGAAACCCTTCCATTCGTGTACAAAATAACACAGGAGTTACAGCCCCCTGGGGACTAAACGGAAATTTAATTTAAATCCAGGGTTTAGTTTTTTCTACTCGACCTAAAAATCCAGTGATGTTTTTAACACATCTCATGGAAAATACACAGACTCAGAAGATTCTCTGTGCCCAGTATTTGAAAGACTTTCCTTCGTTTTTAATTTTCCATTTAATTTCAAACTATTTACGCAGTTTATGAATTGCAGTTAAGTGAACTTTAATTGTTTTGCAATGATTGCTTAAATTTGGTTGTTGTTGATCATGCTGTTTCAAGTTTACTCTTTTCGCTTCAGGCCATACAACATGCTCAACAGCAATTCCAAAAACATTTCTTTACCATGTTTATCATTCTAAAAATATTATTTTTTGTGTAAAATGCATAATTTGCACGTTCGAAAAACTTTAACAAATTTGTTTTAAAACTAACTTTCAGACACCAGACAGTGAAAGCACAAAGCCACACATATCAATACATACATATGTGCAAGTGTGTTCTTTGTGTAAATAAATCTTTAAAGACAAACTCTGCACACCAAAGTAAACATTGGTTCAACAGCCATTTTTTTTATAGTACAACACTAGATAAAACAAATCAAATAAAATAAGAAACCGATATCACAGAGCTGGTTTAAACGGAAACAGGTAGATGAAATAAAAATGTCACTTGACGCAAATTACCTGAAGTACTGTACAAAAAAACCTTGTATGCTTTGCATGTAAATCTAAACAGTACATGTACATTATTCAGCTTTAATGCACTGCGTTATTTAAAGTTCTCCACAGAATCTGTTCAAGTACTCACACCTGTAGATGAGGTCTACATGATCAAGTCAAAGATGTTTTTAGTGAAGTAAATAAAACATCACTGGAAGCAATTTGGAGCTTTCAATGTTTACTATTTACTTTTTTTTCATTTTTGCTTTATTTTTTACTTTTTTGTTTATTTATTAATTTTTTTTTTTTTTTTTTTTTTTTTTTTTGGGGGGGGGGGATTTCTTGTACTTTTATCTTCATCAAAAAGTGTTGAAAATATGGTGGATACAAGATTTTGTAAACGCATAAAATCCACACACAGCTAATGGCTGGATTTCAGTAGATTATTTATGACAAGAAACAAAGTACATGGGGCCACTTATCTACTGTCATGTTAGCAGTTTTTCCAATGGTTGTAATGTAGCCTTTGTTAAAGTACCTGAAACCACCCACTAATTGTTTCAACAGGGTGAAGGGACATGCAGGCTGAAACTGAAAATAATTTGAGTTGAATAGGATTACAAATTCTTTAATTAATCTCAAATTTGAAAAAAATGGCCGGGAGATTTTTCCGTCCATTTTTTAATGAAATTTCTAGGGTGATTTTAAAATAAAAATTCAAAGAATCAACTCAAATTGTTTTAAGGATTTAAGCCTTCATGTCCATTCATCACACGTTGAACCACTTTTGGCTGGTTTCAGGTTTTTAAAATAAAGTTACAACCATTGGAAAAACTGCTAACGTGACAAATGCAAACTGGCCCTCTTTTACACTTAGGGTATATTTTCCCCCCACCCTGTGGTTGAAAAACTGTTTTCCTGTAAGCAGCTCTGTGACATTGGGGGGGGGGGGGTTCAAAAGGTGCACCTGTGAATTGCGCTCCTCAAAAGGGTTGAACTCCTCCAGTCCTCTGGAGGAGTTGCTGGTAGCTTGCTGTACCGAGGGGTCCTAGACAAAAAGCAAAAAAGCAAAATCAAAACAGAAAAACACAATGTCACAGCTTCATTTAAAGTAGAACAAAAGAACAAATCAAAACACTCATTTGACATTCACTTTAACTTACACTTCCGTTCTTGAAGGGGCTTAACTTAAAGGAATTTGCCCCTGGTACAGATCACTTCTATCTTGACCACAAAAATATTAGTTTAAAGGTGGTGATAACTGATGTTACAAGTACATGCACATGTATACAAAAATAAAGTACTGTACAGGGTTCTCCCCAGGATTTTTCAAAACTGTGGGGCACTCTGGACCCAAATTTTGAAAGTGAGGCCGAAGCACGCTGAATCGGTAGCAGATCCTTCAAATGTTTTTATTTAATGTTTATGTTTGGTTTGAAAAGCTGTACTTTGCAATCTATAAAAAAAAATATATATATTTTGTTTACGTATCGGCCGTAATTTCTGCGTATCGGCCCGTAATTCGCGCGTATCGGCCCGATACGCTAGCTTGTGCGTGGGGAGAACCCTGGTACATACATGTATTGTAATATTGAAAGTTTGAGAGAGGTGGCCAGTAGAAATAACGAAGTGTGCCCCATAATGCTACATTTACATGTAAATGACAAGGGAAAACAATGCACATGATGCACTAGAGAAAGTTCAATATTGATAACATTGTCCATATTTCATATTAAATAGGGATGCTTTTCAACACTGAACTAGCCAACCGGACCACTTGGAAAGAATTGTGACTGGTCCTCAGGTGTTTTATCTGGCATATTTGGCCATTGGTCAGTGGACCACTGTTACATGGCTAAGGGAGAATGATGGTGTCAATCTAGTCAAGGGGCAGTACATTGTATGTCGTTCTTCTACTTCTAAGGGCAAACAGGCCTTGATCTTAACCGAGGCCACTGAGGCCATTGGCCTCATGCCTTGACGAGTTGGCCAGCATGCCCTTCAGAAAAATTGCACTGTCACTACGAACTTGGCCAGTATGCCCTTGTACAATTTCTCTGATTTGGCCAGCAAAGGCCTTTTCTTAAGATCGAGCCCTGGGCAAGGCAGCATTTCATTGATAAAGAGCATCTCTATGAGAGAACTGTAAACTTCTGCTGGAACATTTACGGGGCACCCGGGCAATGACTGGGGGGCATGGAGGCATTTGCCTCCTTCGCCTCCTTGAAGTATTCGGCCTGGAGTTGTGAGCAAAAGTAAAACAAGATGGCAGTAATTTACACCAAAAATGTACATAGTAAAGTGTGCTGTGGTTGTCGTACTACCTGACTACACTACACCAGGCCTGCTACTTCACAGAGGCAATGGAGGCCTTGCCCCTGGTCATTACCTTGGTGCCCTTGAAATCTTCCAATAGAAATTTACAATTTCCTCATATTCTTCTTTCTCGAGAAAGAATATTCCTTGCCCCTTCAAGAACGAAGCAATCAGGCCTTCTAAGTTCTACACTTTACACATTGCAATTGAGTATACTTGTACATATCCACATCCAATGTATGTGAATCAGCCATAAACTGTGTCATTTGACTATGCACTGAACATCACGAATAATACTTATAGAAAAATGTCTAACTGTACAAAAATGTACAGTATACATGTATAAATGTACATGTGTGTAAATATAGGGGTATACATGTACATTGTATGAAGGCATGATATGATATTGATAATTCATGGAGGCAATAGAGGCATTTGCCTCAATGCTCTGATCAATTCCCTGGTTCTCCTTGAATTTTTCCAGTCACAAATATTGATTTAAGTACATGTAGGCCAACATGTACAGTTGTACATCACTGTGCTGCCCATTACTGACTTGCTCTTATTTACATACATGATTTAAGAACAAAATATCATCGTGTACAAATGCACAAGTACATTATGCCAGTGCATGTACTGTCACAACTGTAGTGTACATACATACGTGTGTGTGTACATTACACAAATGTACCATTCACAGCTACTGAACATAGTGTTACATGCCCACGAGCACTGTATGATTCATTTTATTGATCACCGTTTCCACATCGGAAACATCATGAACATATGGATTATGGTTTGATATTTAATGAACAGAAGTGTTGAGTCCAGGATATTACCTCACAACATTCACCTTGTAAGCACCAGTGCAAATCAGGTATCCGACGGTTAGCTAGTCAAGTATAAATCCATCCTGCTAAATTTACACAGGGTAAAGTACTGGTTAACGGGAGTGTGTGTGCGTGGGGACTGTGTGTGTGCGCAGTAGGTACATGTATTGTCACAGAGCATGGAGTATCGCCCAGTTCACCACATTATGCAGAACGGCTCGTGGCAGATTGTACACATCGCATTATACCCACCAATGGTTCAGTCTGGCATACAAAATTAGCACTGTCCGTGTTTTAAACATGCTAAATATGCCTGTAATAAAAAAATCAATATTTCACCACGGCCTGTCAATGCATTGTAATGAACACGTAGGAACAAACAATATGTCTGAGTGTACAAAGTAGTCCCATTAACATATTTACATAATGCATAATTCATGTGCTGCACGTGCAACACCCAAATGTCAGAAAAATTTGCATACTATCCATACGTACGCATGTGTCCATGTGCATGCTTACAATGTTTTCCATAATTATTACACATGTGTGTAACATGTACGTAAAGTGCACATGCACATGATATGATACAAATACTTGTAGATGTATTATGTAGGGTGCATACTCTATGCACACATTACACAATGTATTTACACTTACGATTAATCAATTAATATTCTTATAAATGCCAATCACCCTTGTTGGCTTTACTGAGTTAATTTCTCTATTAATGGTACATACATGTACACAACATATACCAACCTTGCGCAGAGCACAAAGCAAATATGTTTTAGTTGACATCATTGCTGTAGCAAGTGAAAATGCTGTTAATTGATCGTTTTCTTATCAATAAAATCAGCACCAAGGTTTAACATTTAATAACCCTGCTTTAGATAACCAGTGGACTCATCAAGTAGATTAACTGAAGTGCTTGCGCATTGACCTGCTAGCTTATTGGAAAAAGTGGGCTGCCTTGAATACAGTTGGAAGTCTTTACAAACAATAAACACAAAAAAACGTAGCAACCGATTTTAAACTGATGGATCATCTCCATTGGTCGTGCCATTTTGGGAGTCAGTTTTTCCTGTGTTACGCATTTTATGCGATGTGCGTTGTTGTTTGCACGCTCACTATATTTTAACATGCAAATTGACTCCCAAATAGGCATACAGACTGTACTGAATAGCTGCTTGTGTGGTCGGTGCCAAGGGCTCAATTGACCCCATTCACCTGACGTCATCATCACAATAATCTTGGTTAAGTGCCATTTTAGAAGTCAATGTCACTGTGTGTTATCCAGTGTGGTGCGCCTTTTATGCGACGCGGCGTTTACACGTAAACCTATTGACTTCCAAAACAATGAGCGTGGCACAGTCGCCGTGTGTGATGTGCGTGTAAGGGGTCAATACAAAGCGTTTAATCTTGCTCATGGTCAGAAGAAATAGAATCGTCTTTTTGTAAATTGATTTTTAATATTTTGTTCATCTGTTAAGTTTGTTCTACATGTATGCCTCTCACATACTTTACGTGACTCATTTTAATTTTGCCCCCATGTGTGTTTACAGTATGACAATGTATGATCTAAAGTATACAATATCCACGTACATAGTTTAATGTGTTGTTTCATTTGAATAATGAATAGGCCTTGGTTCACTGATTTGCCTTTTTTTTAAAATATTAATTATAACTGCTTATCAGGACTGTAATTTACATCTGTATTAGGTCTTTCTTTTTTTTTCCAAAAATTGTGACTGATTTTGTTGCCAATAATTTGCAATTTTTTCTTAACCTTCACACATTATACGAACACCTGTCCATTCACTGTCTGGCACTACATCATGTACATGTACATGTACTTCAATGCTACATTACATGTACCATAGAGCATGTACCAGCTTATTTTTAAATGTTTACTTTATGCCGATTTGAGCAATGTCAGATTGTAAACTGTCACCATTGTGTTAATTTTGCTGGTAGGACAAACAAAGTCACTCCTTTTTTATTTTTACAAATCTGAATCTTATACAAAGTCCTCCACGTACACACTGTATTTGCATATTTTAATGGTGGCACACACTATGAACAGTACACATGTACGTGTTACATGACATGTCCAAAAAATCAAGACTACTTTCTTCTTGCCTCGACGCTGAATTAAAAACCAATTGAATTCCAAGAAGTTTGCATTTAAATCTGGTCAGATTCAATAAAAACAGAAAAGTAAAATCATGCACTATCAACTGGTCATGTATTTTGAAGTCTTTAATTCCTTTTGTACATGTACATGTAGACAGTATTATCAGATTATTGGCCCACATAATGTTTATGGTTCTAATGTAGCATTTATGTAGTTCATACGTACTGTAACTCTGTACAAAGTAACTCGGGCCTGGAATTACAGGAAGGCCTTGGAGGCCATGGCCTCTGTTGCCCTTATCTTGGCCTTGGTGCCCCTTCAACTGTTTCCCATAGACTCTCAGATTTTCCAATGGAAGTGCCCTTTGCAAAATGAAAGTGGCCTTGCCCTTTCTAAGATGAAGTTCCAGGCCTGGTAACTGTCTGTCATGTCTGTACACTAAAAGTTTACAAAATACTTCCAACAGTCTGTAAATTATTATTACTTTTTAACTGGTAGGAACAAAAACACATGTTATACTGCTCGTGCAACATTTGTACTAAGCAAACTCATACAGTACGTACATGTACATGTGGACAAGTTAATGAATACGTGTACATGTATAGTACTGTCATGTGATTGTTCATCATGATTAATTGAATGTCCAGCCTGGTTGGAAAATAATAAATATAACACAACTCTTGACCACTGCATCATTTGTGAGAAAAACATACATGTACAGTTTGCATATTGCATAATTTTTTTAAAGGCCTCACATTTCGACCCTAGCAGAGTCTTTCTCAAAGGCTAAATGACAACACAACACCCATTATTATACAAGTGTAACAGAAGCAGTCAAGTAGCAAGAAGTGAAAAGTGAGAGGCAGTTCAAAGCAGTCGGAAGAAGCAAGGAATAAACAATGAAAGTTACAACTTTTGAATTTAGTTTGCATTTTGTTATAAAAGATTGTGTGTACAGCGCATTGTCCTGAGAGTGACAAGTAGCCTACATGTACCTACACAGTGTACATTTGTAGTAGGAACGATAACTGAATTGACTCTAGAACCAATTAATTTCTTGATGCCTCTACATTAATCATCAAAAACATGAAAAATAGTACACCTGGGACTTCAATATGGATACTTAATCAACCGAGTCCACGCCCAACAGTGTTTTTGGCTGGGAATAAAACGATGTCAACATATGGTAAAATATTAAATTTACGACAATGCAAACAAGAGTCTGTCGAGTATCTGCTTGTAAGCACCGGAGCCGCACAACATGTACTGTGTACACGTGTACATGTATGCATGAAAGAACAAGAAGCTTTACATAACATGTACAGTTTGACGGTGAAACTGTACACGTGCGTAAGTAAACGAATACTTAACAAGTATTTTGCATAAAACAATTTTAAACAAAACCAGGTTTAATACAACCATCAAGTGAAGGTGTCTGTATATGTACAATGTTGCCTTGGCTCCAAAACAGCTCAAGCATGTCGTTGCTTCACTGCACATGTGCGTACAGACCAGTATAATTCTCAAAAAAAAAAAAAAAAAAAAAAACAACTCACAATTTGACAAATATAGTTGGCTCGGAAGAGGTGCTCGGTGGATTCACCGAGTATGAGGAAAGGGATCTCTGCAAAGTTTGGTACCATGCATCTTCCCTCGGCTGTGAAGATTTTAGGACTGCCGGAAAAGGTGATGGGGATCCCTGGCAATATCATCCGACATAAGGTGAGTTATCAAGATCAACTGTAAAATTATGTCAGTGTACGTAATGTATGTTAATATCACCCATACCGACCACGGACGCTACAATTGTTATGGATGCACATAAATGGCGTCAGTGCAATGCATATATGCATACATGTACTATGTACAATTAACCGTACCTTCAATTTTCAATGGGATTTTGTTTCTACGTATGGCTGAGTTGAGCTGGGAAAGCAAAGAACGATATCATGATTGGACAGTAGTAGTACTAACTACAGTACATTTTGTACATTCTACACTTGTATAGGATAGCTGGTTTTATACTGTTCAAAATGTGCTTCTGTTTGATAACTGAATTTCAAAATTTTTTTTTAAAGTCAAACAGCATTTCTGTGCTCCCCCCCCCCTCCCCCGAAAAGAAAATAAGTGTACAGAGACCATTTATGCAAGGGGTCAAATTTTAGAACTGTACGAACTATACAGTAATTGTTTCAACATTGAGTTACTGTTAACTGTATTGTATTGACACCTTGCACGCCCATCACACCCAGCCATTGTGCCGTGCTCACCATTTCGGAAGTCAACAGATAGCGTGTATACGGCGCCTCTGCACCTAAAATGCGCACTGCACTACATAACTGCCTTGGAAGTTTCCGGGGACGAATTTATACAATGTAGTGCAATATCTGCAATTTCAAGTTAATCTTTTTACCCCTGTCATAGTCCATGGTTGTTCCATGTACATGTAGTCCCTTCCTTGAAATACAAACCTTTTACTTGTAATATAGTACATGTATATTGTTTTCATCGTTTAAATTAAGATAACATTTTTATAGCCGGTCCTGTCTTTTACTTTGTTGTACAATAATCAGTGCTAGATGTATTTGTTTTGGTTGTTTTGTTTTGGTTTTGGTTGTTTTTAGTTTTTATTTGTTTGCAAAGTATTACTGGTATCATAATTTATGGTTCATTGTGTAGGCCTATTTCAATGTTGTTTATGTTTTACTACATGTACCTTCCTATAATTGGCGATTTCTTCTCTGTTGGCAATGGTGAATAAATAAATTAACGTACACAGACACTGACTTCCAAAACGGCACAACCGAGATTATTGTGATGATGACGTCATGCGAATGGGTCAATAGTGTTTGTTCACATGTTTCAGGTACTGTGTATTTTATGTACATTGCTGAGTATTGATCGAAACAATCAATAAATCTCTTGAATCTAGTGCAGACAGCACAAAGTGAGTAAGCGATACAACATACAACATGTACTCAGAGTAGTCACCTAAGGTTGTGTGGCTCTTGTCTGAGAATCTGATAACTGAATTTGCATATATATATTTGTTTTTTGAAATTTTTAATAGGTTTTTCTTTTTATGTACATTTCAAAGTGTGTATCGTTTGTTTGTTTATTTGTTTTTTTTTCTTGAGTGTTTTTTATTGTGTAAATAAGTAAAACTCTCCTGTATACATTACTTTTTAGGAAAATAGTCTCTTTTTCTTAAATTCTTTTTTTTTGTTCACCTTTTTTCAATACACTTTCGATTTTAATTTTTGTAAATATTCAAATGCAATTCGGCCCAGTGCCGCGAAATTTGTAAGTTTTTAAACTAAACCATTAATGAATGAATGAATGAATCTGTGGGCTCCAACCCAGCGCACAGACCAACACGGAATGACTGTTTTTGAGTCTCCAAGAAAACTCTGTCATCGAATCAGGATTATTTTGTATGCATACATTTACTAGCCCCGATTGTCAAGCATCATGTGATAGTGATGCATGTTTTTGATGAGTCAACCTGATGGCAGGTCTTTTAAAAAATAATACAATTGACCAATTGTTAGTCACTGGCCTGGCAGTGCCGTGCCACTGCCCACAGACCTGATACTCCAGGGGCAAAAGAGCCGATAGCCTCCATGCCCCTGGTCATTGTCTTTGTGCCCCTTTGAACTTCCCACATAACATGTAAAACTCCCTTTACTTTATTAAGGAAAACTGCCCATGCCCTTTACAGAAACAAAGTATGCCAGTATGTTTACTCTGAACTGTGCAGACCATATGGGATGTGCCCTTTGTTTACATCATGCTGTACTGTGCAGTACATATGTTGTGTACCAGGGCTTGAATTTGGGGCAAAAAAATCAACAAGACCACATGGCTTGTGCCTTAAAAGTTTTACTGGACCAGAAATTTGTTCAAAAGACCAGAATCAAAAAGAGAAATCTCTGCATAGTTTAATATATCAACTGGTTTTATTATAACAAACATTAAAACAAGGTTTATCTCCTTTGTCATATGTAAATAATGTACTTTGTAACTGAACGACATTCAGACTCAAAGTCAACTTTTTTTTTTTTTAAATTAAAGATATTACACAGTGAGGTGTTATTATTCAATGGGAAACCAGATCTGGAATTACACGGAGGCCATGGCCTCCGTTGCCCTGGTCTCAGCCTTGGTGCCCCTTCAAAATTTCCCTCAGACAATAAGATTTTCCAATGGAAGTGCCCTTTGCAAAATGAAAATGGCTTTGCCCTCTCAAAGATGAAACTGCAGACCTGGGAGACTTTTGAGGACACCAGATGGCAGCAGACTTACCAGGCTGAGGCACATCCATTGTTCTAAGAAATGTGTGCAAGCCATAGAGTTATATATAAGAACTAGAGGGCGCACAAACCATGCGAGACGGCCCGACAAGGAGCATTTTTGCCCATTGAGAAATTGGCGCAGACCATTCATTTACACTGGTTACTCATCCGTTCACACAGCAGCCATTTTCTAAGTGGACATTCGTATGCAAGTGACCCATTGGGATTTTCGCCCATGGTGAGTCAGTGGAGTTCTGTGCGTGGCATCGCGAGTGCTCCCTCCAGTTCTTATATATAACTCTATGGTGCATGCTCATAACTACACTGTACGTAAATGACAGTTTACCTGGTAAGTCTGCTGCCACCTACAGTACATCGTTCCAAAGTCTCCCATTGAAAAACACAAGACCACCGGACTTGTCCTGTCGTGAGTTAACTGGCCTTAGGCTAAAATCACTCGTCTTGGACTCACGGCAATGTACATGTACTTCTATCATAATGTAAGCTACAAGCTACACAGGACTTTTTCTCAGTGTATTTTTTTTTAGCTACAATATGTTCTGACATCAACAAGGATCCCATTAAATAATCTCACAGAGGGGTCGGGCTAGGATTGTCAGATGTAGTGTGGCATTGAATTATTACAACCACAGGCAATCTAGTACAAACATCAAACTTCAGAAGTCTTTAGTCTGAACGCTGAAAGGGAAAGTCAAATTTAATCCCCGGTTCCTATAAAAATAACAAAATACATGGGATGTACGATGTACAGTACTCACTGTACACTGTACAGTGAAGTACATATGTAATGTACATACAGTATGTAAGAAAAGACAACCTGCTTTCCCTGGTGTGCTAGAAGCACTTAACAAAATTAATAGCTGACCATGGCAGAAATCTGAGATGAATCCTGAAAACACCTTTTTTTTTATAAAAGTCCCACAATGACTCTTTTGATGAATGTGTACCATACTGCGTTGTACATGTACCTGTACTTAAATTACATGTATACTATATGAGTATACCATACTCACCCCCTCTGCTGTTACTTTGAAACACCCGTTTTCAGGGAATCTTTGCCCAAATTTATTTGACTATTTTTTTCTGCAAGTCACAGCTTTGGGAATGTTTCCTTGTACCAAGAATATGCAACTTTTCTGTATAAACAATATGATTCATACGGATTACATATTTAAGTTTCGTTTTCATTCCTGGTCCTTGCTCGAATTTAATTTTTAAATTATTTCTTGTATTTCATCAGGGTAACCTGTTCACATACAATGCGGTCTCCCATCCTGCCCATGGGGCCCTGAGAAAAACAAGGACAGTAAGATACATGTAAAGTAACACGAGGAATAAAAATGTGACTCAGCCTCTGGGTAAGAATGGAACAGGCCTCTAATAATCCCCAGTTCATAACAAAATCTTCAGTCACTTAGTTTGTGCTTTAATACATTGTTCCTCCATGAATTGCATTATGAAAAGAGATTGAAAACATTTTATACAAAGATATATAAAAAAAAAACAAGTTTCAAAGAATTTGTACATTTTGTTTTTGGCATAAATCTCGTGAGTATTGTGCATGATTGGTTGGCTAATTAATGCAACCCTGCTGCTATTTCCTGGCATCACGTCCTGTGAAGGTCACTACTCTATAGGATGGTCCCCATGGAGATGAGAATGCCATTTGGTTTTCACAACAGCATGGGCCTTATTCACAAGAATGGGAGACTTTTGAACGGTCCTTTTTCACAGTTCTTACCACAAAACCAGTAGTACGCACGCTCAGAACTACTACAGACCTTCGTTTCTAAGGAGAGTGAGTGCAATCGCTCTCCTGCACACTTTTTAATCTTGTTCGAGGTGTGCAAAAAATAACACTCCTTAAATTTTAAGTGGAAATTAAAAAGATGTAATAACGTATTTACAGCAGGAAATGAACTACCAATGTGGCCTTTATTGGCGTTGATAATTGACATATAAAAAAAAAAAAAAATAGCCAATTCAATGCTGCAATCTAGTACATATGCATGTATGAGTCGTCAGAGGTACATGTAGCCTACATTTGTACATGTTCATACTGCTTAAATTAAACATCAACTGTAAGATTTTACAAAATCATGTTATTATTATCCCTTTTTGACTTATGTATGAAGTTTGTTTTAGAGAAGTGAAAAGAGCTCTCCTCAATAATTTAAGGACAGCAGTTTATAGCTCTCCTCGTATTTCTTAAAATGAAGGACTGAACTACACACGCAGTACGGAGCATGTGCGCGCGTGCTCAGAACAGTCAAAAAGGCCCGTTGTGTCTGCAGCCGCCAGCGTCTCAAAAGTCTCCCATTGTAGCAATTTTAAGTCCTATTCCCTGAATACAAGGGTTA